>NC_069454.1:736853-874353 GCF_026875155.1 Cherax quadricarinatus | reverse complement strand
CTCCAGCAGGCTGGCAACTCATCAGTTCCAGCAGGCTGGCAACTCATCAGTTCCAGCAGGCTAGCAACTCATCAGTTCCAGCAGGCTAGCAACTCATCAGTTCCAGGAGGCTGGCAACTTATTAGTTCCAGCAGGCTGGCAACTCATCAGTTCCAGCAGGCTGGTAACTCATCAGTTCCAGCAGGCTGGCAACTTATTAGCTCGTGCGGTCCAGCCTGAGACGTACATACGGACCGCAGACACTCGGGGAAGCTAGGTACTTGCAGACACTCGGGGAAGCTAGGTACTTGCAGACACTCGGGGAAGCTAGGTACTTGCAGACACTCGGGGAAGCTAGGTACTTGCAGACACTCGGGGAAGCTAGGTACTTGCAGACACTCGGGGAAGCTAGGTACTTGCAGACACTCGGGGAAGCTAGGTACTTGCAGACACTCGGGGAAGCTAGGTACGTGCAGACACTCGGGAAGCTAGGTACTTGCAGACACTCGGGGAAGCTAGGTACTTGCAGACACTCGGGGAAGCTAGGTACTTGCAGACACTCGGGGAAGCTAGGTACTTGCAGACACTCGGGGAAGCTAGGTACTTGCAGACATCTGGGGAAGCTAGGTACTTGCAGACACTCGGGGAAGCTAGGTACTTGCAGACACTCGGGGAAGCTAGGTACTTGCAGACACTCGGGGAAGCTAGGTACTTGCAGGACACTCGGGGAAGCTAGGTACTTGCAGACACTCGGGGAAGCTAGGTACGTGCAGACACTCGGGGAAGCTAGGTACTTGCAGACACTCGGGGAAGCTAGGTACGTGAGTGTACATGAGAGATACACGTGTATAATGAAATAATAAATTATGCAGATATATGAATGGGAAGAACTGGGTTCCATTAGTACCTCAAATATTGAAACATATTCTTGGGTAGTTTTGGGAGAAAGTTGGGCAAATAGGTGGGTGGGAATGGTTGGTTTTGATAAGGAAGTATTTTGTATGGGCCAGTAGGCCTGCTGCAGTGCTCCTCCGTTTCTATGTCGCACAAATGTTAATATGTATCCGGATGTTACGCCTGATAACTCTTTTTAAAGGGGATTTAGTTCCTAGGCCTTTACCGAGTCCATATGTTCTTGTGCTACCGTCCGCAATATGGATACCGAGTGAATTATAATCCAGCTACTTAGGTGGCAGACGTCTAAATCTAATGGGCCTATTTGGAAAATTCTCCTCTAGCGAAAATGCCTTCTTAACAAACACTTCTCCTGCTGCAGGAATAGGTCTAATTAACAAATACTTCATCCTCTAGCAGGTTTTAATCCACTTAACAAAACTTCATCTTGTTTGCAGGAATTGGCCACTAAAAAAATTTTTCCCGCTAGCAGGAAGTAGGCCTACAAAAACAAACACTTATCCTGCAGCTGGAAAAATTTTAGAAACCCTGCCGGATCAAAGTTTCCGGGGGGAAACTGAAAGAAGTCTAACGGGTCCCTCGGGTATAAAAGTTCCAACACCAAAAAAACAGGGGCGACATGCTTTCTGCTGACGTCAGTTTTCCCTACCACTGCTGATGCTAAGCAGCTGCCAAAAAAAAGCCCTTGGACCCCAGTAAGGCTGGCATCGGCCCTCAGGCTCCTGTAGTGCCGAGGGTGCCCAGGACCTCAAACCCTCTCTGGATGGTTCAGTCAGGGGGAGGGTTTGGTGTGTTCAGGGGATGTGGTGACGTCTGCTTTTGGGGAGCTCAAGCTTTTTCAGGAACTGTTCTCAAGGTTTTTAATGACTCTTGAACATGGTTATTCACGTTTTGTTAAAACCTGATTCTTCACACGCTGATCAATTATTGTCCCATATTTGTTAGGTTTAACATTAGCACTGCCCCTCTTCCCCCCCCCCCCCCTTTTTTTTTTTCCTCCTCTCCCCCCCATCCTCACCCTTTCACTCCTTTTTTCCCTTCTCCTTCTCCTTCCCCTTCCCCCTTCTTTTCCCTTCTTTCCCCCTACCCCTTCTTCATCTCTATGCTAATATTAAATCGGGTAGATACAGAGCTTGTCTTGCCGGGCTCCCCCAAGTCCCATCTGTGTTCTACAAAATACATGGGACAGAGGGGGAACATAGGGGTACATGAAAAATTTTAGACTACATTTTAAGATATGGCAGGGCACGACCGGGAGGGTGGGGAAAACTACCCAGGAGGTGCAGCATGACCAGGGGGTGGGTTATACTACCCAGGCGGTGCAGCATGCCAGGAGGGTGTGGTTACTACCCAAAGGGGTGCAGCATGACCAGGGGGGGGGGATTTTACCCAGGCAGGTTTTTTAGCAGACCGGAGGGTGGGGTATATCCCAGGCGGGGTGCAGCAGGACCAGGGGGGGGGTGGAGTATACACCCAGGCAGGTGCAGAGACCAGGGGGTGTGGTATACTACCGGGGGTGCAGCAGGCCCGGGAAGGGGGGTATACTCCCCGGGCAGGTCCCCACATGCCCCGGGGAGGGTGTGGTTATTCAAAGGAGGTGCACATGACCAGGAGGGTGGCGTATATTCCCAGGCAGGTGTGCAGGCCCAGGAGGGTGGGGTATACTACCCAGGCAGGTCCAGCAGTCGGGAGGGGGGGGTTACTACCCAGGAGGTGCACAGGACCAGGAGGGGGGGGTTTATCTTCCCCGACAGGTGTCGGCCAGGGGGGGGGGGGTATACTCCCCAGGCAGGGAGCAGGACCATGAGGGTGGAGTATACTACCCGGTAGGGCAGCAGGCCCAAGGGGGGGGGTATACTACCCAGGGAGGTGACAGGCCCAGGAGGGGGGTATACCCCCGGGCAGGTCCCAGCGGGACCGGGAAAGGGTGGAGTTTACTACCCAGGCAGGTGTAGCGGGACCGGAGGGTAGGGTTACTACCCGGCAGGTGCAGCTGTCAGGGGGTGGGGTATATTACCCGGAGGTGCAAAGGGCCCAAGAGGGTGGGTTACTACCCAGGCAGGTGCGCATGATCAGGGGGGTGGGGTTACTACCGGGGCAGTGGCAGGGACCAGGAGGGTGGGGTATACTACCCAGGCAAGTGCAGCAGGACCAGGGGGTGGGGTATACTCCCCGGGAGGTGCAGGGGACAGGGGGGTGGGGTATACTACCCAGGGGGGGCACAGGAAAGGGGGTGGAGTATACTCCCCAGAAACGTGCAGCATGACCAGGGGGTGTGGTAACTACCCAGGCAGGTGCAGCATGACCAGGGGGGGGGGGGTATACTACCAGGTGATGTGCAGGACCAGGGGGGTGGGGTATATACCCAGTAGGTGCAGCTTGACTAGGGGGGTGGCTATATACCCAGAAGGAGCAGCATCCAGGAGGGGGGGGTAATACCCAAAGCAGGTGCAGCGACAAGGAGGGTGTGCTATACCCCCATGGGGTGCAGCTGCCCAGGGGGGGTGGGGTATTTACTCAGGCGGGTGAGAAAACCCAAGGGGGGGTAACAAACCCGGCGGGTGCAGCATGACCAGGAGGGTTGGTATCTCCCCAGGCAGGTGCAGATGACCAGGGGGGTGGGGTATATTAATCGGGAGGTGTAGCAGGCCCAGGAGGGTGGGATATACTCCCCAGGCAGGTGCGCATCCCCAGGGGGGTGTGGTTACTACCCCCAGGCAGGTGCAGCATGACCTGGAGGTGGGGTATATTATCAGGCGGGTTTGTGGGAAAAAACCAGGAGGGTGGGTTATACCCAGACAGGTGCAGCAGGCCCAGGAGGGTGGGGTATATCCCCAGCGGGTTTTCAGCATGAAAAGGGAGGGTGGTAACTACCCAGGCGGTGCGCTGGCCCAGGAGGGTGGGGTATATTACCCAGGCGGTGCAGCAGGACCAGGAGGGGGGGTAACTACCCAGACAGGGCAGCAGGACCAGGGGGTGGGGTATACTACCGGCAGGTGCAGCATGACAAGGAGGGTGTGGTATACTCCCCAGGCGTGAGCGGCCAGGAGGGTGTGGTATACTACCCGGGCGGTGCGCTGAAAAGGGAGGGTGGATACTCCCCACAGGGGCAGGACCGGGAAAGGGTGGGTAATACCCAGGCAGGTGTAGCATGCCGGGGGTGGGGTATACTCCCCAGGAGGTGCAGCGGGAAAGGGGGGTGGGGTATACTACCCAGACAGGGCAGCAGGACCAGGAGGGGGGGATACTCCCAGGGGTGAGCAGGACCAGGGGGTGTGGTATACTACCCGGGTAGGTGCAGCAGGACCAGGAAGGTGGGATACCCCCAGGCAGGTTAGCAGACCAGGAGGGTGGGGTATACTACCCAGGCAGGTGCGGGATGTCGGGGGTGGGTAAAAACTACCCGGGCAGGTGCAGCGGGGCCCACGAGGGGGGGGTATACCCCCAACAGGTGCAGCATGATCGGGGGGGGGTTTTAATACCCGGGCGGGTGCGCATGCCCAGGAGGGGGGGGTAACTACCGGGAAAGGTGCAGCAGGACCAGGAGGGGGGGTATACACCCAGGCGGTGCGCATGTCAGGGGGGTGGAGTATACCCCCCAGGCAGGTGCAGCAGGACCGGAGGGTGGGGAAATACCCAGGCGGGTGTAGCAGGACCAGGGGGGTGGAGTATATCCAAGGCAGGTGTAGCAGGACCGGAGGGGGGAGTATATACCCAGGGGGTGCAGCGGGACCGGGGAGGGGGTATACTACCCAGGCGGGTGTAGAGGACCGGGGGTGGGTATATTCCCCGGGGCAGGGTGCAGCGGCCCAGGGGGTGGGTATACTCCCCGGGCAGTGTAGCACGACCGGGAGGGTGGAGTATACACCCAGGCAGGGAGCGGACCAGGGGTGGAGTATACTACCCAGGCAGGTGTAGCAGGCGGAGGGGGGAGTATACTACCAGGCAGGTGCAGCAGGCCAGGACGGTGGAGTATCTACCCCAGGCAGTGTAGCAGGCCAGGGGGGGAGTATACTCCCCAGGCGGTGTAGCAGGACCAGGGGGGTGGATATCTACCCAGGCAGGGAGCAGGCCCTGGGGGTGGATATACCCCCGGGCAGGTGGCGGGCCGGGAGGGTGGAGTGTACTACCAGGCAGGTGTAGCAGGACCAGGGGGGTGGGGTATATACCCAGGCAGGTTAGCAGGCCAGGAGGGTGGAGTATACTACCCAGGCAGGTGTAGCGGGGACCAGTAGGGGGGTATACTACCCGGGCAGATGTAGCAGGACCGGAGGGGGAGTATATACCCGGCGGGTGTAGCAGGCCCAGGAGGGGGGGGGATATACCCAGGCAGGTGTAGCGGGCCCCAGGAGGGGGGAGTATACTACCCAGGCGGTGCGCAGGCCCAGGAGGGTGGGGTAACTACCCAGGCAGGTTTTAGCAGGACCAGGGGGGGGGTTTACCTACCCCGGCGGGTGCAGCAGGCCCAGGAGGGTGTGGATACACCCGGGCGGGTGAGCAGACCAGGGGGGTGGGTAAAACCCCCAGGCGGGGCAGCAGGCCAGGGGGGTGGGTATACTCCCAGGCAGGTGCAGCGGGGCCCTGGAGGGGTGGGTATACTACCCAGGCAGGTGTAGCGGGACCAGGAGGGGGAGTGTACTCCCCAGGCAGGTGTAGCGGGACCGGAGGGTGGGGTATACTACCCGGGGCGGGTTTGCGGGCCGGGGGGTGGGTATACTACCCCAGAGGGTGCAGGACCAGTAGGGTGGAGTATATACCGGGGAGATGTGCGGGACCAGGAGGGGGGAGTATACTTCCCAGGAGGTGTAGCAGGCCCAGGGGGTGGGGTTTACACCCAGGCAGGGTGTGCAGGCCCAGGAGGGGGGAGTATACTCCCCAGGAGGTTAGCAGGACCAGGAGGGGGGGGTATATCCCCAGGAGGTGTTAGCAGGGACCGGAGGGGGGATATACTACCGGGCAGGTGCCGGGGCCCAGGAGGGGGGGTTCTACCGGGCAGGTGTAGCAACCAGGAGGGTGGTTTTAAACTCCGGCGGTTTGTGAGGCCCAGGAGGGGGAGTAACTCCCAAAAGGGGGAGCGGACTGGAGGGGGAGTATATACCCAGGCGGTGTAGCAGGACCAGGGGGGTGGAGTGTACTACCGGGCAGGTGTACAGGACCAGGGGGGGGATCAAACCCAGGCAGGGTCAGGCCAGGGGTGGAGTATACTACCCAGGAGGTGTAGCGGGACCAGTAGGGGGGGAGTTATACCCGGGCGATGTGCAGGCCCAGGGGGGTGGAGTTACTACCCAGGCGGGTGTAGCAGGCCCGGGAGGGGGGGGTAACTACCCAGGCAGGGTACAGGCCAGGAGGGTGGAGTATATACCCAGGCGGGTGAGCGGGGCCCAGGAGGGTGGAGTATATACCCAGGCAGGTGCAGCGGGACCAGGGGAGGGTGGGTTACTCCCCGGCAGGTGTAGCAGGCCCAGGGGGGTGGGTAACTACCGGCGGTGTAAGGGGGCCAGGAGGGGAGTATAACCCGGGCAGGTTGTAGGGAAGGGGGGGTGGGGATATACCCAGGCGGTTTAAGGGGGCCCGGAGGGGGGAGTATATCCCCAGGCGGTTTAGCAGGACAGGGGGGGGTGGAGTATATACCCAGGCAGGTGCAGCAGGCAGGAGGGTGTGGATATCCCAGGAAGGTGTAGGGACCGGAGGGGGAGTTATACCCAGGCAGGTGTAGAGGACGGGAGGGTGGAGTGTACTACCCAGGCAGGTGTAGCAGGCCCAGGAGGGGGGAAAGTATACCCCCAGGAGGTGTAGCAGGACAGGAGGGTGGAGTATACTACCCAGGCAGGTGTAAGGCCCAGGAGGGTGGGTATACTCCCCCGCGGGGTGTAGCGGGACCGGGAGGGTGGAGTATACTACCCGGGCAGGGTAGCGGACCAGGAGGGTGTGGTTACTACCCAGCAGGTGTAGCAGGACCAGGAGGGGGGGAGTATACTACCCAGCAGGTTTGAGGCCCCGGGAGGGTGGAGTAACTCCCCGGCAGGTGCAGCAGGCCCAGGAGGGTGTGGTTACTCCCCGGGCAGGTGTAGCGGGGCCAGGAGGGGGGGAGTATCACCAGGAGGGTAGCAGGCCCAGGGAGGGTAGTGTATACCCAGGCGGTGTGCAGGACCAGGGGGGTGGAGTAAAACCCCCAGGCAGTGTAGCGGGGAAGGGGGGTGGGTATAACCCAGGCAGGTGTAGCGGGCCCAGGAGGGGGGGGGTAACTCCCCGGCAGGTGTAGCAGGCCCAGGAGGGTGGGGGATACTACCCGGGAGGTGTAGCAGGACCAGTAGGGTGGAGTTATACCGGGCGAGTAGCGGCCAGGGGGGTGGAGTATACTACCCGGAGGTTAGCGGGGAACCAGGAGGGTGGGGTATATACCCGGCGGGTGTAGCGGGACCGGGGGGGTGGAGTATACTCCCCGGGGCAGGTGCGAGGACCGGGGAGGGTGGAGTTTTTAACCCCAGGAGGTGCAGCAGGCCAGGAGGGTGGGTATATACCCGGGCAGGTGTAGCAGGACCAGGAGGGTGGAGATACTCCCCGGGCGGGTGAGCGGGACCGGAGGTGGAGTATCTACCCAGGGGTGTAAGGACCAGGAGGGGGGAGTTACTACCCGGGGGAGGTGTACAGGACCAGGAGGGGGGGTATACCCCCCAGGCAGGTTTAGCAGGAAGGGGGGGTGGAGTTATACCCAGGCGGGTGCAGCAGGACCGGGGGGTGGGTATACTACCCAGGCAGGTGTAGCGGGGACCAGGAGGGGGAGTAACTACCCGGGCAGGTGTAGCAGGCCCAGGAGGGTGTGGTATACTCCCCAGCAGGGTAGCAGGCCGGGAGGGGGGTATACTACCCAGGCGGGGTTTAGCAGGACCAGGAGGGTGGAGTTTACTCCGGGCGGGTGCAGCAGGACCGGAGGGTGTGGTATACTACCCGGCAGGTGTAGCAGGACCGGAGGGTGGAGTAACTCCCGGGCAGGTGAGCAGGACCAGGAGGGTGGATTTTGTACTACCCGGGGCAGGTGTAGAGGACCAGGAGGGGGGGGTTTATACTACCCAGGCGGGTGTAGCGGCCCAGGGAGGGTGGGGTAACCCCCAGGCAGTGTAGCAGGACCAGGGGGGTGGAGTATATACCCAGGCAGGTGTAGCAGGCCCCGGAGGGTGGGGTATACAACCCAGGCGGGTGTACAGGACCAGGAGGGGGGGGAAATTTCCCCCAGGCAGGTGTAGAGGACCAGGGGGTGGAGTTACTACCCAGGCAGTGTAAGGACCAGGAGGGTGGGGTATACTACCCAGGTAGGTGTAGCGGACCAGGAGGGGGGGGTATATCCCCAGGCAGGTGTAGCAGGACCGGGAGGGGGAGTTTATCCCCGGGCGGGGTTTAGGGGGCCCCAGGAGGGTGGAGTATACTACCCAGGGGTGACAGGACCAAGGGTGGATTACTCCCGGGAGGTGTAGCAGCCCCGGAGGGGGGTATATACCCAGGCAGGTGTAGCAGGACCAGGGGGTGGAGTATACCCCCGGGCAGGTTTTGAAACCCAGGAGGGTGGGTTACTACCCAGGAGGGTAGCAGGCCCCAGGGGGTAGAGTATACTACCCAGGGGGGTTAGAGGCCAGGGGGGTGGGTATATACCCGGGGGTACAGGCCCCAGGAGGGGGGTATAACCCGGAGGTAGCGGGGCCCGGAGGGTGGAGTAACTACCCGGGCAGGTGTAGCGGGCCCAGAGGGTGGAGTATACTACCCAGGCGGTGTACAGGCCCAGGGGGGTGGAGTATACTACCCAGGCAGGTTTTTAGCGGGCCAGGAGGGTGGGATACTACCCAGCAGGGCAGCGGACCAGGAGGGTGGGATACTACCCAGGCAGGTGCAGCAGGAAGGAGGGGGGGAAGTAATCCCCTGGGGGGGTGAGCAGGACCGAGGGTGGAGTATACTCCCAGGAGGTGCAGCAGGCCAGGGGGGTGGGGTATACTACCCAGGCGGGTTTTAGCAGGCCAGGGGGGGTGGATTTTTACTACCTGGCGGGGTGTAGCAGGACCAGGAGGGGGGGAGTATATACCCAGGGGTGCAGCAGGCGGAGGGGGAGTATACTACCAGGCAGGTGTAGCAGGCCCAGGAGGGTGGAGATATACCCAGGAGGTGCGCGGGGCCCGGAGGGGGAGTATACTACCCAGGCAGGTGAGCAGGACCAGGGGGGTGGGGTTACTACCCAGGCAGGTGTAGCGTATGGAGGGTGGAGATAACCCAGGCGGGGTGTAGCAGCCAGGAGGGGGGAGTATATACCCAGGCGGTGTAGCAGGACCAGGAGGTGGAGATATACCCAGGCGGTGTAGCAGGCCCAGGAGGGGGGGGTATATCCCCAGGCGGTGTAGAGGACCGGAGGGTGGAGTATACACCCAGGCAGGTGTAGAGGCCCAGGGGGTGGGGTATATACCGGGGGTTAGCAGGACCAGGAGGGGGAGTTACTACCCAGGCGGTTTGTAGCGGGACCAGGAGGGTGGAGATACTCCCCAGGCGGTGTAGGGCCCGGAGGGGGGAGTATACTACCCGGCGGGTTTTGTAGCGGCCGGGAGGGGGGAGTAAACTCCCCAGGCAGGTGCACGGCCCAGGGGGGGGGAGTATACTACCCAGGAGGGAGCGGACCAGGAGGGGGAGTTACTACCCGGGCAGGTGCAGCGGGACCAGGGGGTGGGAAATCCCCGGGCAGGTGCAGCGGGGCCCAGGAGGGTGGAGAAATACCCGGCGGTTTGTAGCAGCCCCGGGAGGGGGGAGTTACTCCCCGGGAGGGTAGCGGACCGGGGGGTGGAGAACTCCCAGGCAGGTGCGCAGGCCCCCAGGGGGTGGAGATACTCCCCAGGCAGGCCCCAAAGGCCCAGGAGGGTGGAGTAACTCCCCAGGCGGGTGTAGCAGGCCCAGGGGGGGTGGAGTAACTACCCAGGCAGGTGAGCAGGCCCAGGGGGGGGAGTTACTACCCAGGCGGTGCAGCAGGACCAGGAGGGTGGAGTATCACCCAGGCAGGGCAGGGGCCCAGGAGGGTGGAGTATACTCCCCAGGCAGGTCACAGGACCAGGAGGGGGAGTATACTCCCCAGGCGGTGAAGGACCAGGAGGGGGGAGTATACTACCCAGCAGGTGCAGCAGGACCAGGAGGGTGGAGTATATCCCCAGGGGGGGGGGGGCCGCAGGACCAGGAGGGGGAGTAACTACCCAGGCAGGTGTACGGACCGGAGGGGGGGTATACTACCCAGGCAGTGTAGCAGGACAAGGGGGGGTTGGAGTACTACCCAGGCGGGTGCAGCAGGCCCAAGGAGGGTGGAGTATATACCCAGGCAGGTGCAGCAAACAGAGGGTGATTACTCCCCGGGGCAGGTGCAGCGGGACCAGGAGGGGGAGTAACTACCCAGGCAGGGCAGGGGGACCGGAGGGGGGAGTAAACTCCCCAGGAGGTGTAGCAGGACCAGGAGGGGGGGTATATACCCGGGCAGTTGCAGCAGGACCAGGAGGGGGGAGTATACTCCCCAGGCAGGTGTAGCGGGACCGGAGGGGGAGTATTACCCAGGGGGTCAGCGGCCCAGGAGGGTGGGGTATATACCCGGCGGGTGCAGCAGGCCCAGGGGGGGGGTGGGTATAACCCGGCAGGTGCAGCGGGACCGGAGGGTGGAGTATTACTCCCCAGGCAGGTGCAGCAGGCCCAGGAGGGTGGATTTTATCCCCCGGGCAGGTCAGCGGGACCAGGAGGGTGGAGTATATCCCTGGAGGTGCAGAGGACCAGGAGGGTGGATATACTCCCCAGGCAGTGGAGGGGCCAGGGGGGTGGGGGTATACTACCCGGGCAGGGTGAGGAAAGGAGGGGGGTATACTCCCCAGGCGGGTGCAGAGGACCGGGAGGGTGGAGTATCTACCCAGGCAGGGCGCGGGGACCGGGGAGGGTGGAGATTACTACCCAGGCAGGTGAGCAGGCCAGGGGGTGGAGTATTTAACCAGGCAGGTGCAGAGGACCGGAGGGTGGAGTAACTCCCCAGGCAGTGTGCAGGACCAGGGGGGTGGAGTATATCCCAGGCGGGTGCAGCAGGCCCAGGGGGGTGGAGTATATACCCGGAGGTGTAGCAGGCCCAGGGGGTGGAGTATACTCCCCCGGGCGGTCAGCGGACCGGAGGGTGGATATACTACCCGGGCAGGGTAGCGGCCCAGGAGGGTGGAGTATAACCGGGCAGGTGTAGCGGGCCCAGGGGGTGGAGTTACTACCCAGGCGGTGCGCAGGACCAGGAGGGGGAGTATATCCCCGGGCAGGTCAGAAACCAGGAGGGTGGAGTGATACCCGGGCGGGTGGCAGGCCCAGGAGGGTGGAGTTATCCCCTGGCGGGTGCAGCAGGACCAGGAGGGTGGAGTAACTACCCGGGCAGGTGCAGCGGGACCAGGGGGGTGGAGTATACTCCCCCTGGCAGGTGTAGCGGACCGGGAGGGTGGAGTATACTCCCTAGGAGGTGCAGCGGGCCCAGGAGGGTGGGTATCTCCCCAGCAGGTGTAGCGGACCAGGGGGGGGAGTATACTACCCAGGAGGTGCAGCAGGAAAGGGGGGTGGGTGTATCCCGGCAGGTGAGCAGGACCGGGGGGTGGAGTGTACTACCCAGGCGGGGGCGCGGGGGACCAGGGGGGTGGAGGTATCCCCAGGCAGGTTAGCAGGACCAGAGGGTGAGTGTATACCCAGGCAGGTGCAGCAGGCCGGAGGGGGGGAGATCTACCCGGCAGGTGCAGCAGGACCAGGAGGGTGGAGTATATACCCAGGCAGGTGTAGCGGGACCGGAGGGGGGAGTGTACTCCCAGGGGTGCGCAGGCCCAGGGGGGGGAGTATACTCCCCCAGGCGGGTGCAGCGGACCAGGAGGGGGGGGAGTAACTCCCCAGGGGGGTGCGAAAGAACATCAACTGTTATTAACTCATCAGATGAAATTTTAAAAAACATACAATGCTGCTCGGGTTTTGGTTTAAGTTTTTGCAACTTAAAAAAAAATTAATAATGTTGAAATGCAAAACCCTTTTTGTAGTTTTGAAAAATTTTCTGGGTTTATCCCCTGATGAAATTAATTTTAGTAAAAGGAATGGTTATAGCTCTTGTTAAACCCAAAAATTCCCCAAATTTTCCTCAAAGATTCTTTAAGTCTTATGAACACTTAATAACAAAAACAATTTGCGCCTTTCTAAAGCAGACAAAATAAATGCAAAAGTAATTATGAAAGAAAAAAGATTACCAAGAAAAAAAGGAATAACTCTTTGTGATACTGAAACCATTCTAAAAAATTAGAAAAAATCCCCCAGAAAAAACCCTTAACGCAATTTCAATAAAACAAAAAAACTTCACTGAAAGGCAAAGAGAATTAGTCAAACAATTTACTTCCATAATCCATCTTTTCCTTTCATGTATGGATAATAAAAACAACAAACCAGGGAATCCAGCAGACCAATTATTTCTCCATAGGGTCAGTTCTATAAATTATCTAAATGGCTTGTTTATATTTTGGCCCCATTTTTGCAAAATTTTTAACTTTAATGTTAAAAAAAACATAATTGGTTGTAAATTAAGCTCCTTTATGACTTAAATGATTTTAACTGGTTAGTTTTGATGTTACTTCCTTGTTTACGAAAATTTCCCGTTGATGATTATTTAAGTTTCTTTTCTGAAGAACTCGTTAACTTGATTTTCCCCTTGCCCGTTTTTTCTATCATTAATATTAAAAATTTGCATTGTTGATGCAAAATTTGTTTTAAAGAAATTTTTTCCCTCAAAATTTGGTATGGCAAGGAAATCCTCTTTCACCGTTCTTAGTAACCTATACATGGAATTTTTTGAAAAAAGGTTGCTTAACACAAACCTCCCTAAAGAGTAAATGGTCAGATATTTGATGATATTTTGTGTTTATGCCCAAAAATGTAATTTTACACCCTTTTCTTGGAAAAATTTAAAAAGCTTAGATTCTATAAACTTTACTGTTGAGTTTGAAGAAAAAACTCATTGCCTTTTCTGATGTTTTAATTATTAAGGGTATAATGAATTTAAATTTTAAAAATTTCAGAAAAACCCACAAAAAACTGTTCCTATGTCCATTTTATTCTGCATCAATATAAGGGGCAAACTGCTGTTTTCTCATCAATGTTTTTGGAGCTTTTCAATTTGTGTCCTGATTCATAATGAGGAAATATCCAAAATTTTTGAAATAGGTAATGATTTAAAAACCAAGAAATGTAATTGATAAATCTTTTAAAATTTCTAGAAAACTTTTTTTCAACCAAAAGGACAACCACCCTTTTTCAACAAAAAAATGTTGGTTCTCCCTTACCATGAAAACTTGGTTGAAATTTCCCTTTCTTCTTAAAACTTTTAATATTAAAAATTGTATTTAAAAATCTTGAACAGTAAAAAAAATTTTTATAAAAAATTCCCCCCCCAAAAGCTGATGGATGTGTTATAAAATTCCTTGTAAAAATTTGCGATAAAGTTTATTACGGTTTTAAACGTTTAAAAAACTCGAACTAAAATTAAAACAAATAAAAATAGATAGAACTGGAAAGATTCCAAACCTAATTTTTTTTCAGTAAAAGATTTTAACCACCAATTGTTTTTCAAAAGTTGAGAAAAGTAATCAAGCAAGTCCCCAGGTGACCCGGAAATTTTGAATTTGTTTCATAAAAAAGCAGTTTTGACAATAATATAAATTTTTCCTTTTGGTTTTTTATAAAATTAGATCCATTTATAATTAATAGAATTGGGAAAAAATTTAATAATACACTGGACAAAAAATAATTTTTAAATTTTTTTTGGGTAGAATAGTTTTTGGGTGAGTTTGCCCAAGGGCCTATCCAATTGGGTCGGCGCGCGCAGGGGTTTAACCGTTGTGGGATTATAGTGGGTGCTGGCCAGACCCTTTTATAGCTTCCTTTGGGTGCTTTCTTTTTTATAGTTCCTTGTAAATTTAGTAGTCACGAAAGCGCTTGGAATTTCTCTATTTTTCAGGTGGTTTTTTTGCTATTCGAAATCGCCCGTTTTCTGTGTCTTATTGCTTTTATAACATATACATTTATAATATATAAATATATATAATATATATTATATTTTATTATATTTATATATATATATTTTTATATATATATTTTGTTTGAGTGTGTGTGTGTATGTGTGTGAGTGTGTATGTGTGTGTGTGTGTGTTTGGTGTGTTTGTGTGGTGTGTGTTTGTTTGTTTGTTTTGTGTGTGGTGTGTGTGTGTGTGTGTGTGTGTGTGTGTGTGTGTGTGTGTGTGTGTGTTTTGTGTGTGTGTGTGCGCGGTTGTGTTTGTGTGTGTGTTGTGTGTGTGTGTGTGTGTGTGTGTGTGTTTGTGTGTGTTTGTGTGTGTGAGTGTGTTTTGTTGTTGTGTGTGTGTGTGTGTGTGTGTGTGTGTTGTGTGTGTGTGTGTGTGTGTGGTGTGTTTGTGTGTGTGTGTGTTGTGTGTGTGAGTGTGTTTTTGTTTGTTTGTTTGTGTGTGTGTGTGTGTGTGTGTGTGTGTGTGTGTGTGTGTGTGTGTGTGTGTGTGTGTGTGTGTGTTTTGTGTGTGTGAGTGTGTTTTTGTTTGTTTGTTTGTGTGTGTGTGTGTGTGTGTGTGTGTGTGTGCGTGTGTGTGTGTGTGTGTTTGTGTGTGTGTGTACTCACCTATTTGTACTTACTTATTTGTTGTTGCAGGGGTCGAGACTAAGCCCCTCCTCTTCATTGATCGCTATTAGGTCCTCTTCTCCCTGCTCCATGAGCTTTATCATACCTTATTTAAAGCTTGTAGGGTTTCCCGTCTCCACTCTCGCTTGCTAAACTTTCCACTTCCAGAAACTCTTTGACTGAAGAAATATTCCTGCACCCTTGACTCTTTGAATCTTCAGTTCCCAATTGAACCCTTTGTTCGGGCCCAACCTTGCAACATTCTGTCTTTGTCCCCCTTTATTATTCCTGCAGTATTTTTATGTCCTATCATGTCTCCCCTGACCCTCCTGTCCCCCTTGTCGTCCATTTCCCTAACCTTTCTTCTGGGAAAATTCCCCTGAACTCCAAAAACACCCTTGTTGCAAAATTGTACTTTTTTAAATTTTCTCGACTGTTTGCAGGGGGGGTTCCAAACTGGTGCTGATACCCATATGGGTTACGTACCATTTACGTTTTTTGAATGATTCTTACTAAGGTATGGGGAACGCTATTCCAGGTTTGCCAGGCGCCCATTGCGCAGCAGTTTTTGGTTTGATGTGTGCTTCCGGGACATGTAGGTGTTATGGTCTCCCCAAGATCTCTCTCCTTGGGGGGTTTGCAGTCTTTGGCACCTAGCCTAACTCTGCTGCGGTCTTTTTTGCCCTTCCCATCTTCATGACTTTGCATTTGGCGGGGTTGATTCAAGAAGCCAGTTGAACCAGGTGTCTAGCTGCCAGGCTTTTTTGAAGTCCTGCCTGATCTCGTTTTTTAATTTCCTCATAACTTACATCACTCGAACAGGGACACTTCTGATTTAACCCCTTTCCCCTCATGTCATTCACAAAACAAAAAATAGCACTGGTCCTGGGACGACCTCTGTGGGCCCCCGCTATTCACAGGCCCCAAATTGTGATCCCTCATCACGTACCAGATCGTTGTTGTCCCCCTTTCGTTTTTTATTCTATATAAATTTGCAGTGCCCCCCTGTTAACTGGGATTCCCCACTTCTGCACTAATCTTTTGTGGGGAAAAACTGTGTCAAAGGCCTTCCTGCAGTCCAGGAAAATGAAACAACCCACCCCTCTCTCGTGCTTATTTTGTTATTTTGTCATAAAATTCCAGAAGGTTTGTGAAAAAGGTTTTTTACGTCTTGAATCCAGTGGTTGTGTTTTTAATCTTGTTCGTTCCAGGTGCTCCCCACTCTCCTCCTGATAACTTTCCCATGCTTTGCTCTATACACGTCAGGGACATGGTCTGTTTTTTAGTGCCTCAATTTCTGTTTCTTTTTACAGATGGGGACTCTTTTGCCTTTTCCCCTCCCTCGGGTACTTGCCCAGTTTCGGGGAATGTTGAAAATTGTGGTTTTGGGCAAACACGCCCTGTCCCTCTCAAAGGGACCCAAGAGAGCATAGCAGCTTCTTCACCTCCCCTTTTAGTTGGTGATTTCACCCAAAACACTTTTGCATATCCCTTTGTGTGTGGGAGTGTGTGTGGTACTCCCCTTTTGTACTCACTATTTGTGGTTGCAGGGGTCGAGTACACTCCGGCCCCGCCCTTCCTGTTGCTACTAGGCCCCTTCCCTGCCCCATGGCTCTTCATACCCCGCCTTAAAATATGTATGGTTTCCCGGCCTCCACACGCACTTTCTAGGCTTTTTACGGCCTAACTACTCTATATGAAGAATATTTCCTAACATCCCTTTTTATTCATTGAGTCTTTAACTTTCCAAATTTTGGACCTCCTTTTGTCGTTCCCTTCCTGGAAAACCCTCCCTTTTTCCCCTTGTCTATTCCGTGCAGTATTTTATATGTCGTTATCATGTTCCTCTGACCCCCCTTCCCCCAGTGGTCGTAGGCCCTTTCCCCAACTTTTCCCTTGTAGGGGCAAACCCCGAGCTTGGGATAGTTTGTTGAAACCCTTTTCTTTTTCTAAATTTTTGACGTGCTTGGCTAGGGTGGATTCCAAATGGTGCTGCATTCCCGTATGGGGGCCCCCGTAAATGGTATACAGAGTCTTGAACGAATCCTTTCTGAGTACGGAACGATCCGTATTTGCCAAGGGGCCCCCTATGCTGCACATTATCTGATTGATGGGCCTCAGGGGATATCTCGGGTTTACTCACCCCAGATTTTTTCCCTTTATGAGGTTTGCAGTTTTGGGCCAACCCAAAAAATTTTTTGTGTCTGCGGGCTTCTTTGCCCCTTCCCCAATTTCATACTTTGATTTGGCAGGGTTTTAAAATTTAAGGAGCCTTGCGGGCCAGGCTTGTAGTTTTTCCAGGGCTCTTTTTAGTCCTTGCCTGATCCTCATCCGATTTGATTCTTCTCATTACTTGCATCATCTGAAAAAGGGCATTTGAGTCTATCCCCCTTTCCCTTAGTCGTTACATATACCAAGAACAGAAAGGGCCCGGACTGACCCCCCGGGGAAACCCCGTTTCACAGGGGGCCCATCTGACATGTCGCGTACCATGACTCTTGTTTCCTTCCGTCAGGTATTCCCGATCCATGCAGTGCCTTTCTGTTTGTGTGCCGTTTCCCCTAGCTTTTTTTCAGTAACCCTTGTAGGAACTGTGTCGAAGGCCTTTTTGCATCCAAAAAAAGGGGAGTCGACCACCCTCTCTCTCTTGTCTTATTCTTCACCCTTTTCTAAAACTCGGTAGGTTTGTGCACAGGATTTTCCCTTCCCTGAAACCGTGCTAGTTGTCAATTTTGCACTTGTTTTTTTTCCCGGTGCTCCCCACTCTCCTCCTGATGATCTTCTCCCTGACCTTGATACTATACAGTTAGTGATACAGGTCTTTTTATGCCTATGCTGTCTCCCCTTTTTTAAAAATTGGGCACATTTGCCATTTCCATCCTCAGGGGGTTTCCCCCTTTAAATATGTGTTTTAAGATCTTTGTTTAAAGGCTCACACAATACTTGCTCCCTCTTTAAGGACCCAAAGAGAGATGTTTTCTGGTCCCACCCCTTTGAGGTTCAAATTGCATAGATTCTTTACCTCCTCCTTGGGTTTTATGTCCCCATCAGCACTTGTGGTGTGCCCCCCTTTTTTGATTTCTTGGGGTCCAAATGGGGTTTTCCCCGTAAATACCTCTTTAAAACTGTGTTGAGCTCCTGACATACCTCTTTGGGCGTTTTTGTTAAATTCCCTACCCCTTTCCCCAGTCTGATTACCCGGTCCTTGATGTTGTTTTTCCCCCTGATGTGGCTGTACAACAGTTTTGGGTCAGTCTTGACTTTCGATGCTATTATTTTCATATTGCTCTGAGCTCCCCCTTTTGTCGTGAAAATTCGTTTCGGTTTTTAATTTTTTTTTTTCCTGAGTTCTCTGTTTCTGTACCTTTTCCATTCTCTAGTCACCTATTTTTCCCTCCCTACACCTTTGGGTGGAACCCAAGGACTCGTTTATTTTTCCCCTTTATTTCTTTTTCCCTTTGGAACAAACCTTCCTTTGCCTCCTTGATTTTGTTGCCCCAATTTTTCCCTCATTTTTTGTATGGTTTTCCCGTCAGTTCCCTCTCCCCTGAAAAGTTTGAAGGGAAATTCCTCATGCCCGGTAGTTTCCCTTTTTAGTTTGGGTTTTTTCCCCGCCTATTCCTGCTACTCTCTCCACTTGGAGCTCAACTATGTGTCGAAGCACAGAACCCAGAACACTAGCTCCCCGGGGGCCTTTATACTGATACCCTCGTGTCCGAACTATCAAGGTGAATACAAGGGCCCCTTGCGGTTCTCCTCTCCTCTCTTTTCCCCGGTGTGTCTCTAACCTGTTGATGCATGGGTTTTTCCCGTACCACATCCTTTATTTGGCTCTCCAGTTTCGGGCCCCAGGGGCTCCAGGTTTTCCCAGTCAATCCTGTGATTAAAAAACCTTAACTAGTAACTTTGTCCCCCATGGTGCTTCCCGGCACCTCGGCTAGTGTGGATCATTTCTTGTTGCCCCACGTATTCTTCTCTTGGCCCCCTGCAGTTTTGTGGTGGGTTTTACATTACTGCAATTTTCCCTTATGTCCCTCAGACTGGATTGTTCCCACTAAGTAGTCCCCTTTTGCCCGTGCCATCCATTCCTTCCCTTTTTTCAAAACCCCATGGTTTTTAATGAACTGCAACTCCTCCCCCCCCTCTCCTCCCCCTATCTTTCCTGAGGGTTTGATATCCCGGGTGGAAAGATGAATTGTTTTATTCGGGGGTTTTGTTTCTGGAGTGCTATTTGTCTGGGGATGTCTCCTTGATTCTTTCGTGCCACTCCCTCTGCATTTGTATGCCTCCCTCAACTTCTTTTTTAAGATGTGGTCTGGGAGGTATATTGGGGTTGGGGAAGTGGGAGACCTGGTAAGGAACTATGGGTTGTTGCTGTGGGGGTGGGGTTTGTAATGTAGTGGGGGGGGTTTGGATGTGGGATGGGTATTTTATTTAGAGTGTTTGGTTGCATGGGGTTGACCCCGGTTGGGAGGGTTTATAGGAAGTTTTAGGGAGGCGATTGATCTTCCTGGGTCGGGATTCCTGTCTGTTTCTCCACCCCTCTCTTTCCCCTTTCGCCCTTGTACCCTCTCTCTCAGTTTTGCCTTTCTTCTGTGTTTTGTCGGGTCGAGATACACCTACCGTATTCGGCATGTCCCCTTTAAACGTGCTTTCTCCTGCGGTCCCCGGTCCGAGTCGCTTCTGCCTTGAAGGTCACTTTCCTGGGCCGGGGTTCTTTTTTTTTCAAAAAACCCCCATTCTCCGAAAATTTTTCCCGCTGGGTATTCGTCTTCTTTTTATTGCTTTTATGATGCTTTTTAATTTTTTTTTTCCCCTGTGTGTGTGGGGTGTGTGGGGTTTTGTGTTTTTGTGAGGGGGGAGGGTTGGGGGGGTAGGGGGTTTGGTGTTGGTGTGTGTGGTGTGTGTGTGTGTGTTGTGTATCCCCCTATTTGACTATCTATTTGGGGTTGCAGGGGTCGAGTCATAGCTCCGGGCCCCCACCTCTTCACTATTGTATGGTCCTCTTTCCCCCTCCCTCCATGAGCTTTATCTACCCCCCTTTAAAAAAACTATGTATGGTTCCCGCCCCACTATTTTCATTTCTAGGCTTTTCCCAGGGCTTGACACTCTAGACTGAAGAAATACTTCCTACATCCTTTGATTATCTGAGTCTTCAACCCCCAATTGTGCCCCTTTTGTGTCTTTTCCCATTTTGGAAACCCCTCTTTGTCCCTGTCTATTCGCGCGTATTTTATATGTCGTTATCATGTCTCCCTGACCCTCGGGCCCCTCCATGCGTCGGGGCCGTTTTCCCCTCAACCTTTCTTGTAGGACAACCCCCGTGCTTAGGAAAGTTTTTGCAAACCTTTCCCTTTTCAAATTTCTTGACGTGCTTGACTAGGTGTGGTTTCCCAAACTGGTGCTGCATACTCCGTATGGGCCTGACGTAAATGGTATACGGTCTTAAAAGACTCCTTATGGGGTTTTGGGAAAACGCTACCGTGGGTTTTCCCAGGCGCCCTATCTGCAGCAGTTATCTGATTGATGTGCCCTCGGAGATATCTCGGTTTATGCTCACCCCCAGTTTTTGTGTGTGTGTGTGTGTGTGGTGGTGGTGGTGTGTGTGTTTTGGTGTGTGTGTTGTGTGTGTGTGTGTGTTGGGGTTTTTGGGTGTGTGTTTTTGTGTTAAGTGTGTGTGTGTGTGTGTCGTGCGTGCGTGTGTGGTGTGTGTGGTGGGGGTTGTGTTTGTGTGGTTGTGTGTGTGTGTGTAATTATGTGTCGAATTATGTGTGGGTTTTTATGGTCGGGAAAAGTAGGTGGCTTGTCTTGAGTGAATTTGGATTCTCAGTGGCCGTTTGTGTCCACAACCTCTTGTGCCCTGACCCCCACCCTCCTGGGACTTGACCCCCCCTACTTCAATGTTGCCATTTTTGGCCCCTGCCCATAGCTTACGTAATTTAAATCGCTTGTTCGATGGATTACCAATTGCTTTTCCCTTTATTGAATATTTGAGTGCCTTTTCTTTATGTGCTACCCAAAAGGAAGGTTCCTTTTTTGGGTTTGAGGGGCTCTTGTTTTTAGGGAATTTGGATCTGTGCTCCAGTTCCCCGATTAAGCCGAACCTTCCCCAATCCCCCCCCAAGGCGCTGTATAATCGTGGGGTTTAGCGTTCCCCCTTGTAAAAATAAAAAAATAATAATTATCGTGCTATGAGGTTTGACCATTCCATTAGCTTTGGGGTTAATTGGAACCCGGGAAACCCCCCCCCAAACAACACTCATAGGTGGAACAGTATTGTGGTGCACTGTAAGCCCGTAGATTTCCACTGAGTGGACGTCCCGGCGTAGACCACCTCAATTTTTCTTGTTAAAATGTACCCTATTCACTGTTTTTCTCCACTGGTCCCGATTGTTTCACTTTTTTTTCTTTCTTGGGGGACACTTGCAACGTTTTGCCCTTACCACCACCTAACCTGCCCATTCTGCGCCACAACGTTTTTATTTTTTTAGATCACTTACAAAAAAATTTTGGTCTCCCCCCCCTTATGTGGCTCAGGCAAATTAAAAAAAATACTAGGTTTTTTACTACCCCGACACATTTGCAACCCTTTCAGAAAACTTGGGTAGCCCCCAAAAAACTTATTTCCCGGAGCAGGAAGGCGGACTCGCGCGCTGTGTGTGTGTTTTTGTGTGGTTGTTGTTTTTGGTTGGTTTGTGTGTGTGTGTTGTGCATGTTGTGTGTGTGTGTGGTGTGTGGGTTTTTGTGTGTGTATGTGTCGTGTGTGTGGTGTGGTGTTTTGTGTGTATATGGTGTGTGTGTGTGTATGGTGTGTGTGGTGTGTGTGATGTGGGTGGTGTGATGTGTGTGGGTTTTTTGGGGTGGTTGGGTGTGTTATGTGTGTTGTGTTGTATTGTGTGTGTGGTTGTGTTTGTGTTTGTGTGTGTGTTGTGTTGTGTGTGTGTTGTGGGTGTGGTGGTGTGTGTGGTGTGTGTGGGGTGTGTGTGTTTTGTGTATGTTTGTGTGTTTTGTGTGTTTTTGGGGGTTGTGTGTGTGTGTGTGTGTGTGTGTTTTGTTGTGGTGGTGTGTTGTTTGGGGGGTTGTGTGTGTGTTTGGGGGTGTGTGTGTGTTTGGGATGTGTATATGTGTGTGTGTATGTGTGCGTGTGTTTGTGTGCATGTGTGTGTGTATGTGTGCGTGTGCTTGTGTGCATGTGTGTGTGTGTATGTGTGTGTTTTACCAATCCTGTGTATTAATACACGTGTATATTAATTTAAAAAGGATATAGTTCAATCTCGTGTTTGTTTCATTAAGTTTCGGAGCGAACTGAAGCCAGAGTTGTTAGGGAGCGGATACTTGCATGGTCACTCTCAATTAGCATATCGTTAGCTCCTTCACATCAGGTTCATTTTACTTAATGACTGCCCAAATTATTCCCGGGAATATTTAAGATTTAATAAAATGGTCTTTTTTAGGCAGTGACGAAGACCTCTTTATACTGTATATATCTGTGACTTTGTAAATAGTCCAAGTCGGACCGAAACGTCGTCGTAAGCATCTCTCTTCTATGTGCAGGTTATTTATGAATATCCAAGATACTTATACTAAGGCTTCTACGGAAAATTGTAGTGAAACCTGGGTTGCAATGACCGTAGACTTTACATGTAATGTTATCATGGTACACGAAATCGTAATGACACGATTGCAAACAAACCATACCCCGGCCGGGATTGAACCCGCGGTCAGAGAGTCTCAAAACTCCAGCCCGTCGCGTTAGCCACTAGACCAGCTAGCCACAATAAGATTCGTCCAACTAGGTATATTTCTACACCATAGGAAGGTTAGCACAGGCACCTCTGTGACCACAAATGCAAGTTTTTACAGACGAATCTCCAGCTAGCGTGGCCGTGACGAACTCTAGCTCAAGTCCCCTCACTGCCGTCAACATGATTCACGAACCGCCGGTTCAAATCCCGCCCGTGGTATGGTTTGTTTGCAATCGTGTCATTACGATTTCGTGAGTCATGTTGACGGCAGTGAGGGGACTTGAGCTAGAGTTCGTCACGGCCACGCTAGCTGGAGATTCGTCTGTAAAAACTTGCATTTGTGGTCACAGAGGTGCCTGTGCTAACTTTCCTATGGTGTAGAAATATACCTAGTTGGATGAATCTTATTGTGGCTAGTTGGTCTAGTGGCTAACGCGACGGTCTGGAGTTTTGAGACTCTCTGATCACGGGTTCAAATCCCGCCCGTGGTATGGTTTATCATGGTAATTGTGGTGAAATATGGGTTGCATAGACCGTAGGCTTTAGTTTATGTTACATGTCTCATTGCTACGTCATGGTGGGACGTCAGACAATTTTAGAGAGCAACACTGTGGTACCTTGCTTCATGATGGGACGTCACATACCTTTACTGAGTAATACTGTGACATTCTGCGTCATGGTAGGACGTCACATAACGAGTAACACTGTGACATCCTGCTTCATGTTGGGACTTCAGTTACCTTTACAGAGTAACACTGTGACATCCTGCTTCATGGTGGGACTTCAGTTACCTTTACAGAGTAACACTGTGACATCCTGCGTCATGGTAGAACGTCACATAACCTTACAAAATAATACTGTGACATCCTGCGTCATGGTAGAACGTCACATAACTTTACAAAATAATACTGTGACATCTTGCGTCATGGTAGAACGTCACATAACCTTACAAAATAATACTGTGACATCCTGCGTCATGGTAGAGCGTCACATAACTTTACAAAATAATACTGTGACATCTTGCGTCATGGTAGAACGTCACATAACCTTACAAAATAATACTGTGACATCTTGCGTCATGGTAGAACGTCACATAACTTTACAAAATAATACTGTGACATCTTGCGTCATGGTAGAACGTCACATAACCTTACAAAATAATACTGTGACATCTTGCGTCATGGTAGAACGACACATAACCTTACAAAATAATACTGTGACATCTTGCGTCATGGTAGAAAGTCACATAACCTTACAAAATAATACTGTGACATCCTGCGTCATGGTAGGAAGTCACATAACTTTACAGAGTAAAGCCTCGTAACATAGTGAGGTAGACGAGGCGAGGTGAAGCCACAACACAAGTCTCGTTCATTCATCTTGGTGTCAAAACTCAGCCTCGTTGAGTTACTGGTGAAAAGTGAGTAAACTTGAGGAATTTGCTAATGAGATGGGTGAGACGCCTGGGGAGGGAGGGAGAGAGAGAAGGAAGGAAGGAGGGAGGGAAGCAGGGAGGGAGAGAATAAATTAAGGAGGGAGGGGCGGAGGAAGGGGTAGGGAAAGTAGGGTCATTTATGTATATTCTGTGTAGAGAGACACACACCGGTGAATAAGATAAATAATTACGAAGTGGGGGAAGGAGAGAATATATTAAATGGTCAGAACAATGAAAGGAAGGATAACATGATAACACATCAAACATTACGAAAAAAAAGAAGAGGGGAAACGATATTTATCGAAGATGAACAAGGAGAAAAAAGAGAGAGAGAGGGGAGAGAGGGGGATAGAGAGAGAGAAGAGAGGGGAGAGAGAAGAGAGAGAGAGAGAGAGAGAGAGGGGAGAGAGAGAGAGAGAGAGAGAGAGAGAGAGAGAGAGGGGTGTGAGTGTATGAGAAAGAGTGTGGTGAGAGAGAGTGTATGAAAGAGAGTGTGAGAGTGTGAGAGTGAAAGAGAGAGAGAGAGAGAGAGAGAGGAGAGAAAAGAGAAGAGAGAGAGAGAGAGAGAGAGAGAGAGAGAGAGAGAGGGGAGAGAGAGGGGGAGAGAAGGGGAGGGGGAGGGGAGAGATAGAGGGGAGGGGGGAGTGAGGAGAGAGAGAGAGTGTGTGTGAGAGTGAGGAGAGAGAGAGAGAGAGAGAGAGAGAGAGAGAGAGAGAAGAGAGAGAGAGAGAGAGAGAGAGAGAGAGAGAGAGAGAGAGAGAGAGAGTGAGAGAGAGTGAGAAGAGAGAGTGTGTGTGAGTGTAGGAGAAAGAGTGTGTGTGAGAGAGAGTGTATGAAAGAGAGTGTGAGAGTGTGAGAGTGTGAGAGTGTGAGAGAGAGAGAGAGAAAGGGGAGAGAGAAGGAGAGAGAGAGAGAGAGAGAGAGAGAGAGAGAGAGAGAGAGAGAGAGAGAGAGAGAGAGAGAGAGAGAGAGAGAGAGAAGAGAGAGAGAGAGAGAGAGTGAGTGAGAGAGAGTGTGTGTGAGAGAGTGTATGAAAGAGAGTGTGAGAGTGTGAGAGTGAGAGAGAGAGAGAGAGAGAGAGAGAGAGAGAGAGAGAGAGAGAGAGAGGGAGAGAGAGAGGAGAGAGAGAGAGAGAGAGAGAGAGAGTGAGAGAGAGAAGAGAGAGAGAGAGAGAGAGAGAGAGAGAGAGAGAGAGAGAGAGAGGAGAGAGAGAGAAACATAAAACAAATAAAGATATTCGACTTTGGCAGAAAACTGGAAGAGGAATTGGAAGATAAACATGAAGTGTGAATAATAGAATAATGAAGAAATGTGAATATGTTGAAGGGGAGATAATTAAATTCATGTAAGAGGAGATTGGATAAGGGAGACGAGAGAAGACCAATGATAATAGATATTTGTGTTTCAGAGAGAGAGAGAATATTTGAAGTCTAGTTTGTGTACTTAACCCCTAAGTGAGTGTACTCACCTAGGTGTGGTTGCGGGGGTCGAGTCCGAGCTCCTGGCCCCGTGTGTGTGTGTGTGTGTGTGTGTGTGTGTATGTGTGTGTGTGTGTGTATGTGTGTGTGTGTGTGTGTATGTGTGTGTGTGTGTGTGTATGTGTGTGTGTGTGTGTATGTGTGTGTGTGTGTGTGTATGTGTGTGGGGTGTATGTGTATGGTGTGTGTGTGTGTACTCACCTATTTGTACTCACCTATTTGTGGTTGCAGGGTCGAGTCTTAGCTCCTGGCCCCGTGTGTGTGTGTGTATGTGTGTATGTGTATGTGTGTGTATGTGTTTGTGTGTGTGTGTATGTGTATGTGTGTGTGTGTGTACTCACCTATTTGTACTCACCTATTTGTGGTTGCAGGGGTCGAGTCTTAGCTCCTGGCCCCGCCTCTTCACCGGTTGCTACTGGGCCCTCTCTCTTCCCGCTCCATGAGCTTTAGCAAACCTCGTCTTAAAACTGTGTATGGTTCCTGCCTCCACTACGTCATTTTCTAGGCTATTCCACTGCCTTACAACTCTATGACTGAAGAAATACTTCCTACTATCTCTCTGACTCATTTGTGTCTTCAACTTCCAATTGTGGCCTTTTGTTTCTGTGTCCCCTCCCTGGAACATCCTGTCTTTGTCCACCTTGACTATTCCATGCAGTATTTTATATGTCGTTATCATGTCTCCCCTGACCCTCCTGTCCTCCAGTGTCGTCAGGCCGATTGCCTTTAATCTTTCTTCATAGGACATTCCCCTTAGCTCTGGAACTAACCTTGTCGCAAACCTTTGTACTTTCTCTAGTTTCTTGACGTGCTTTATCAAGTGCGGGTTCCAAACAGGTGCTGCATACTCCAGTATGGGCCTGACCTACACGGTGTACAGTGTCTTGAATGATTCCTTACTAAGGTATCGGAATGCTGTTCTCAGGTTTGCCAGGCACCCATATGCTGCAGCAGTTATCTGATTGATGTTGTGCTTTCCGGAGACATGCTCGGTGTTATACTCACCCCAAGATCTTTCTCCTTGAGTGAGGTTTGCAGTCTTTGGCCACCTAGCCTATACTCTGTCTGTGGTCTTCTGTTCCCTTCCCCTATCTTCATGACTTTGCATTTGGCAGGATTAAATTCGAGAAGCCATTTGCTGGACCAGGTGTCCAGTCTGTCCAGGTCTCTTTGAAGTCCTGCCTGGTCCTCATCTGATTTAATTCTCCTCATTAACTTCACATCATCTGCAAACAGGGACACTTCTGAGTCTAACCCTTCCATCATGTCGTTCACATATACCAAAAATAGCACTGGTCCTAGGACCGACCCCTGTGAGATCCCGCTCGTCACAGGTGCCCACTGTGATACATCATTACATACCATGACTCGTTGTTGCCTCCCTGTCAGGTATTCTCTGATCCATTGCAGTGTGTGTGTGTGTGTGAGTAAATGACTGAGGTTTCACAGTGGAAAAAGTGCTTATCCTGCAGTGGTAGTCCGTAACTGAGTTAATATTCATTTATGCCAAGTCGAGATAGGAAGTGAGGCGTTTTTAATTAAATTTTAAAGGGGAGTCTGCCCGACGAGTTGGAGCAGCAGACCGCAGCATGAGGCAAAAAAGGACAGCAACATGAGGCAAAAAGACAGAAAATGGGGGCAGCAAAGGGCAGCAATATGTTTCAACCCAAAAAGCAGCCCTGGTTTTAGCAGACAGCATGTTGCAGGACAGTGGACTTCCCGGTTGACCCCCCAGGGTTGTTTAAGTTTCAAAGTACACAGCATGAAAATCAAGAACAAAGGCCCCATGTTAAACAAGCAAAAAGTTTCGCCCTCTCATGTTAATGGTTTTGAAACCCATTTCTTGGTTTAAAATAGGCGGTGAGTGGGGTGCCCGATTCATTCTGACAAAAAGGGGGAAATTTAGGACATGGAAAGAAATGGAGACCAGGTTTAAGGACTAAGCCAGGATTTAGTGGTTGAGGTTCACCTGGGGGTTTTTAAACAGCTGTTTATTTGCTTCCCCTGGGTGGGCAGTTTTTTTTTTTCAGGCGCTTCATGGTGGGAAAACCCGGGTTTTGTTGAGGAACGAAAGGGACTCCAAGGGGCCTCAGTATTGACTGGGTGGGGGCCCGAGGGTTTGGGGCGTGAGGGGGACTGGGGCGTTCCCCGGGCATATGTTTCGAGTCCCGATCGTGGGTGCGTTCATCTCCCAAACTCAAAAAATTTCTTACTTTTTTGCACTAAATTATGGTATCTCTTTTAAAACTGTATGTAAAGTTTAAATCATATAAGTGGAAAAAAAAATTTTTGTTAAAATATTCTGTTATTATTCTATAATTGTTTTGTATTCTAGTGAAAACAGTCGAGGCTAAAAAAATTTTGAAATGGTTTTAAACAAGGTTAAATAGACAATTTCCTTGAATAATGTTTTTTCCTTAAAAAAGGGGGGGGGAGTGTATTGATGCCTGTTAAAGGGGGCTTGATGTAGGGGGAACCCAAGATGTCATACAGGTCCTTTAAGCCAAAAAAGGAAGAACAATCAACGCTGGGAGGCGTGAAAAGGGCCCCCTCCTGAGGGCCCGGGTATGCAAGAGGCTGCAAAAAACCCGGCAGCATAAAAAACATGCAACACACCAAATTACAACAAAAAAAAAATTCAACCCCAAGATTTACAATCTAGAAAAACCGTGGAAAGAATAGCCGGCTTTCAAGGGGGTTGTTCAGAGTAACCCAGGGAAAAAGGTAGTTAGTACCAGTAGAAAACTACATCTATGTACAAAGTAAAAAGTCATTTGATATAGGGTAAATATATGGTTAATAAGACATTTTGAAAAAAATGTTTTGAACATCCTTGTATATACACTTATATATATAAAATTTATAAAATATATATATATATATATTTTATTAAAATTATATTATATTCTATATAATTTTTAAATATTTATATATTATATTTTTATATTATATATTAAAAATAATATATATATATATATCAATTTTCCTCTATTTCCCCTTTCACAAAAATTTAAAACTTTCCGGGACATTTCAAACTCATTTTCCTGGGGTTTTCTTGAAGCATTTGTGTCTGCGGCGTGCACTCTATGTACATGGGGGGGCTTTTTCTCCCCTCCTTTTTTTCTATCAAGACTCTCTCTGCTCTCTTTTCCTTCCCTTTCCTCCTACACACTGCCTCCTCTTTCATTTCTCCCCTTCCCCTCTAGCTCCCCACCCAAACCAAACATCCAGGTTTTTTTTTTCTTTCAAACAATAAAATTTTCCCCCCATTTATTTCTTCCCTGCACAAAGCAGGGCTCTGCCTTTACCTGACACACCCGCAGGGCTCTGTCTCACCTGACACCCCCAGGGAGACTTTGCTCTCACCTGAACACCAGAGACCCCTTTCTTTTCACCTTTAAACACCAGCAGACTCTTTCTCCTTTACCCCGCAACCCCGCAGACTCTGTCTCTGACACACCCGCAGACTTTGCTTCACCTGCATCCAGCAGACTTGTCTCACCTGACACCCCCCGCCGACTTTGCTCCACCTGACCAACCCCGCAGGACTTGCTCTCACCTGACATACCAGCAGACTCTGCTCTCACCTGACCACCAGCAGGGAACCCCCCCTTTGCTCTCACCTGACACACCAGGGAGACTTGTTTCAAATGACACACCAAACAGACTCTGCTCTCACCTGACAAAAAGCAGATCTGCCCCCTCAACCCGACCCACCGCAAAATCTGCTCTCACCTGACACACCCGCAGGGGCCCCTGCTCTCACCTGAAAACCCGCAGCTCTGCTTCATGACTTCCAGCAGGAAATCTGCTCTCACCCGACCCCACCACAGATCTGCTCTCAACCCGACACACCAGCGACTCTGCTCCCCACCCCGACATAACCCGCAGACTCTGCTTCACCTGACACACCAGCAGACTCTGCTCTCACCTGAAAACCAGCAGGGCTCTGCTCTCCCCCGGGCCAAAAGCCCGACTCTGTCCACCCCGACACACCCGCAGACCCTGCTCCACCTTTAATCCCGCAAAACTTGCTCCTCCCCCTGACAAAACCCGCAGACTCTGCTCTCACCCCGACACACCCGCAGACTTTGCTCTCACCTGACCCCCAGCGACTTTGCTCCACCTGAATACCAGCAGGGCTCTGCTCTCACCTGGGCACACCCGAAAATCTGCTCTCACCTGAAATACCAGCAGGGCTCTGCTTTTCAACCCGACACACCAGCAGACCTGCTCTCCCCCTGAAACACCAGCAGGCTCTGCTCTCACCCGACACCCCCAGCAGACTCTGCTCCCCACCTGGCCACACCAGCAGGCTTGCTCTCACTGACTTTCCAGCAGACTCTTTCTCTCCCCCTGGCACACCAGCAGACTTGCCCCTTTACCCGACACACCAGCAGACTTTCCCCTTTACCCGAACCCCCAGAAAAATCTGCTTTTCAACCCCCGGAAAATACCAGCAGGGCTCTGCTTCACCTGCCCCACCAGAAAACTCTGCTCTCACCTGACATACCCGCAGGGCTCGGGTCTCACCCGGGCAAACCAAACAGACTCTGCTTCCCTGAAAACCCGCAGACTTTTCTCTCACCTGAACCCTTTCCCCGCAGGGCTCTTTCTCTCACCCGGGCACACCAGCAGGGCTTTTCTTCACCTGGGGCCCCCCCAGCAGACTCTGCTCTCACCTGACCACCCCGCCCGGGCTCTGCTCTACCTTTACACACCCCGCCCGACTTGTTTTCACCTGAAACACACCAGCAGACTCGCTCCCCACCTGAAACCCCCCCCAGCAGACTCTGCTTCACCTGACACAAAGAGACTCTGCCCCTTTACCTGAAAATAACCCGAAAACCTGCTCTCACCTGACACACCAGGGACTTGCTCTCACCTGGAAAACCCCAGGGACTTGCTCTCCCCCTTTACCCTTTCCAGCAGACTCGGCTCTAAAAATGACACACCAGCAGACTCTGCTCTACCCGACCAACCAGCAGACTCTGTTCACCTGACCCCCCCCGCAGACTCTGCTCCATGACACAAACCCGCAGGAAATTGCTCTCAACCCGGGCATACCAGCAGGGCCCCTGCTCTCACCTGACCCCACCAGCAGACTTGCCCCTCCCCCTGGAAAAAACCCCCCAGCAGATTGCTTCACCTGACACACCAGCAGGGGCTCTGCTCTCACCCGACATACCAGGGAGACTTGCTTTCACCTGACCAAAACCGCAGACTCTGCTCTCACCTACCCTCCCGCAGACTTGCTCTCAAACCCGGGCACACCAGCAGAAATGCTTCACCCGACACACAAGCGGGTCTTCTATCACCTGACAAAACCCCGCCCGACTTGCTCTCAGCTGACAACCAGCAGGACTTGCTCTCACCTGGCACCCAGGGGAGACCCTTTCTCTCACCTGACACACCAGCAGACTCTGCTCTTTAACTGCCACACCAGCAGACTCTGTTTTACCTGCCCCCCACCCGCAGACTTGCTTCACCTGGCACACCAGCAGACTCTGCTCTCAAATGACCACCAGCAGACTCTGCCCCTCACCCGATTCACCAGCGACTCTGTCTCACCTGAAACCACCAGCAGAAATTTCTCTCACCCGACTCCCGCGAATTGCTTCACCTGACACCCCAAAGACCTCTGCTTTTTACCGGGAAAAAGCAGCAGTCCCCTTTTCTCTCAAAATGACACATCAGCAGCCCCTTTCTTGAAATGACACCCCAAACAAAACTCTGCTCTCACCTGTCTCACCAGCGACCCTTTTCTCTCACCTGACACCCAGCGGGGCTCTGCTCCACCGAGGGCACCGAAAACCCATCTCTCACCTGACACACAAGCAGACTTGCTTATCCCAAACCTTTTTAACACACCAGCGACTCTGCTTCCCTGCCCCACCCGCGGGGGGAAAAAAAAAATTTTTGCTTCACCTGGCACAAACCCGCAGACTTGGGTTAAATGACACACCAAACAGAAACTGCTCTCACCTGGAAAACCCCGATTTTAAGCCCCGGACTTTGCTCTCACCCCGACACACCAACAGACTCTGCTCTTCCCCCTGACCCCAACCCCCAGGGCTTGCTCTCACCTGGGCCCCCCACCGACTTCTGCTCTCCTGAACCCCAACCCCCCCTGCCCCCGGACTTGTTCACTGATACACCAGAGACTTGCTCTCACCTGACAAACCAGCAGACTTGCTTTTCCCCCTGGCACACCTTTAGGGCTCTGCTTCACCCGACACACCAGCGCTCTGCTCTCAACGGGCCCACCAGCCCGCTTGCTTCACTACACACCAGCGACTCTGCTCTCCCCCTGACACACCAGCAGACTCTGCTTCCCTGACACACCAGCAGACTCTGCTCCCACCCGATTCACCCGCAACTCTGTCTTTAAAACCTGACTTTACCCGAAAACCCCGCTCCACAGGCCCCACCAGCAGACTCTGCTCTACCTGACACACAAGCGATCTGCTATACCTTACACAGCAGGGGGAGAATTGCCCCTCAACTTTAAATCAGCGACTTGCTTGAACTGAACCCAGCAGACTCTCTCTCACCCGGGGCCCCCAGCAGGGCTTTGCTTACCTGCACACCCGCAGACTCTGCTCTCAACCGGGGGAAACCAAGACTATGCTCTTCCCGAAAACACAAGCAGACTCTTTCTATCCCCCTGACACACCAGCAGACTCGCTCTCAACCTTGGAAAAACCCGCGACTTGGGTCTCAACGCCCACCCCGCAGACTCTGCTCTCCCCCTGAACACCGGGAGGGCTTGCTCTCACCTGCCCCACCAGCGACTTGCTCTCACCTGACACAAACCCGCAGACTCTGTCTCCCTGGCAACCAGCAGACTCTGCTCTCAACCCCGACACACCAAACAAAACCCCTGCTCTCCCTGAAAACACCGCAGACTCTTTTCTCACCTGAAAACACCAAAAAAAATCTGCTCCCCACCTGACAACCCCAGACTCTGCTTCCCTGACCCCCCCACCCGACTCTTTCTCTTTACCGACAAACCAGCAGACTTGCCCTTTACCGGGCCCCACCCGGGAGGGCTCTGCTCTCACCTGACACCAAACAACTTGCTTTTAACCCGGGCAAACCAGCAAAAACTCTGCTCTCACCGCACACCAAACAGACTCTGCCCCTTTAAGGGCCCCACCCGCGACTCTGCTTCCACCCGGGCACACCAGAAGGGCTCCCGCCCCTCAATTGGGCCACCAAACAGACTCTGCCTTTTTAACCCGGGAAAACCAGCAGACTTGCTCTTTACCTGACAAAACCCGCCCCGGGCTTGCCCCCTCACCTGGCCACCAGCAGATTTTGCTTCACCTTACACCAAACAGAATCTGCTCTCAACCCGGAAAACCCGCAGACTTGCTTTCCCCCTGACCCCCAAGCAGACCCCTTTCTTCACCTGACACCAGCAGACTCTGCTCTCACCTGGGCCCACCCCGCAGCCCCTTTTCTCACCTGAAAACACCAGCGGGCTTGCTCTCACCTGACAACCCGCAGCCTGTCTCAAACCCCGAAACACCAGCAGGACTCTGCTTCACCTGGGCAATTTCCAAACAGACTTGTCTCACCCGCAAAAACCCGCAGCCCCCTCTCTCACCCGACACACCAAACCGATTCCCCTAACCCGACACACCAGAAAACTCTGCTCTCAACTGACAAACCAAACAGACTCTTTCTCTCAATGGACCCCCCCAGCAGACTTCCCGCTCTCACCTGACCCCAAAAGGGAGACTCTGCTTCACCCGGCACCCCCCAGAAATTTGCTCTCACCGGGAAAACCGCCGACTCTGCTCTCCCCCCTGGGGGAAAAAACCCGCAGAAAATTTTCCTTTTCCCTGGCACACCGGGAGGGCTTGCTTCACCCGACACACCAGCAGACTCTGTCTCAACTGCCCCCAAGGGGACTTGCTTTTCAAATGACACCCCCGCCCGACTTGCTCTCCTGACACACCAGGGAGGGCTTGCTCTCACCCGCACACCAGAAAACCCCTTTCTTCACCTTAAACAAAGCAGACTTGCTTCAACCCCCCACCAGGGGACTTGCTCTCCCCTGACCACCAGCAGACTTGGGTTCACCTGACACACCAAAACAGACTCTGCTTTCCCGACACACGCAGCCCCTGCTTTCACCTACAACCCGCAGACTCTGCCCCCTTTTTCCCGACCCAACCCGCGACTCTGCTCTCCCTTTCCCGACCCTCCAACAAAGGACCCGCTCTACCCCGAACACAACCCGACTTGTCTCCCCCTGACACACCCCCCAGGGCTTGTTCCCTGACCCCACAAACGATTGCTCTCACCTGAAACCAGCAGACTCTGCTTCACCCACAAAAACCCGAAGGGCCCCTGGGTTTTCCTGCACCCCAGCAGACTTTTGCTCCACTGGACCCCCAGCGACTCTGCTCTCACCTGACCCCACCAGAAAAATTGCTCTCAACCGGGCACCCAAACAGGGCTCTGCTCTCAACCCGACACACCAGCAGACTCGCTTCACCTGACACACAGCAGATTGCCCACCTGCCACCCGCCCGACTTTGCTCTCAAACCCGAAAACCAGAAGGGCTCTGCTCTCACTGACCACCCGCGACCCTGCTCTCCCTGACCAAACCAGCAGGGGCTCTGATCTCACCCTGACACACCCGCAGACCTGCTCCAATAACACCAAACAGAAAACTGCTTCACCTGGACACACCAGCAGACTTTTGCTCCAACCCTGACCCCCCCACCCCCAAACTCTTTCTCTTTTAAAAAATTTTTTAAAAAAAAAAAAAAAAAAAAAAAAAAAAAAAAAAAAAATAAAAAAAAACCAAAAAAAAAAAAAAAAAACAAAAAAAAAAAAAATTTTAAAAAAAAAAACCCGACCACACCAGCCCGGGGGCTTTCCCTCACCTGACACACCCGCAGACTTGCTTCACCCCGACCACACCGCGACTCTGCTCTAACCTTGGGAAAACCACGGCCGCTCTCTCCCGAAACACCCGCGCTCTGCTCTCACCTGCCACCAGCCGACTTTGCCTCACCTGCACCCCCAGCAGACTCTGCTCTCACCTGAACCCCCAGCAGACTTGTTTTCAACCCGACACACCAAACAGACCCCTGCTTTCACCTGACACACAGCGACTTTTTCTCAACCGGGCACACCCGCAGACTTGCTCTCAACCCGCCCCCCCCAGCAGACCTTTCTCTCACCCGGGCAAAAACCCCGCAGACTCTGCCCCTTACCTGACACCCCAGCAGACTCTGCTCCCCACCCCCGACACACCAGCAGACTCTGCTCTCCCCCTGGCACACCCGCGATTTGTCTCACCGACAACCAAACAGACTCGCTCTCACCTGAATACCAGCAGACTTGCTTCACCTGAAAACCCAACGCTCTGTCTCCCCTGAACACCACCGACTTGTTTTACCGACCCCACCCGAGACTCTGCTTTCACCCGAACCCCAGCGCCTGCTCTCACTGAACACCAGCAGGACTTTTGCCCCTTTACCCCGACAAAACCGCAGGGCTCTGCTTTTCAACCGGACATACAGCAGGGCTCTGTTCACCCGAACACCAGCAGGGTCTGCTCTCAATGCCCCCACCAGCGACTCTGCTCTCCCTGGGCACCCAGCAGACTCTGCTTCAAAACCCGACAAAAACCGCAGAATTTTTTGCTCTCAACCCACACACCCCGCCGGGTCTGCTCTTTACCTGAACACCAGCAGACTCTTTCTCTCACCTGACCCAAACCCGCCGATTCCCGCTCTCACCTGGGGCCCCCAGCAAAAATTGCTCTCAATTTACCAAAAAGCAGACTTGCTTCACCCGACACACCCGGGAAAAAGGGGTTTTGCTCCCCAACTGACACAACCCGCAGACTCTGCTCCCCCACCCTGACCCCCCCAACCCGCAGACTTTGCTCTCACCGGACACACCAGGGAGACTCTGCTCTCACCTGGGCCCAGCAGACTTGCTCTAAATGACACAAAGCAGACTTGCTATCACCCGAAAACCCCCCAGCCCGACTCTGCTCTCAAATGACCCATCAGCAGACTCGCTTCAACCCGGCCCACCAAACAGACTCTGCTTCCAAACCCGACACACCAGCAGACTCTGCTTCACCCCGACAACCAGCAGGGCTTGCTCTCAATGAAAACCAGCAGAATTGCTCTCACCTGGCACACCAGCAGACTTTGCTCTCAACCCGACACACCCAACAAACTCTGCTCTACCGGGCACACCCCGCAACTCTTCCCTCACCTGACACCCCCACAGACTTGCCCCTCACCTGAAAACCAACAGGGCTCTGCTCTCACCTGACAAACCCCCAGAATCTGCTCTCAAACCCGACACACCAAACAGACTCTGCTCTCACCCCGGGAAAACCCGCAGACTCTGCTCTCACCTGAACACCAGCAGGACTCTGCCTCACCTGGGCAAAACCCGGGAGACCCCTTTCTCTCACCTGAAAAACCAGCAGACTTGCTCTACTGACACACCAGCCGACTCTGCTCTACCCGCACACCGCAGACCCCTGCTCTCATAGACCCAAAAAGCAGGGCTCTGCCCCCCAAATGAACACCAGCAGAATCTGCTCTCACCTGACCCCACCAGCAGACTCTGCTCTCACCCGCCACCAGGGAGATTTTGCTCTCCCAACTGGACACCCCCCAGGCCCCCGGGTTTGCTCTCACCTACAACCCGCAGAAATTGCCCCCCTCCCCGGAACCAAAACAACCCCAAACTCTGCTCTCAATTGGGAAAAAACCCGCCCGACCCTTTCCCCCCACCCGCAACCCCGCGACTCTGCTCTCACCTGAACACCAGAGAATTGCTCTCACCTGACAAACCAGAGGACTCTGCTCTTAACCCGCACACCAGCAGAAATTTCTCTTCACCGGGCACACCAGCAAAAATTGCTCCCCACCTGGGCACAAAAGCAGCTTTTGCTCTCAAAATGACACCCCCAAACCCGGACTTTTGTCTCAAATAAAAAACCCCCGCGACTCTGCTCTCAACCCGAAACACCAGCAGACTTGCCCCTCACCGGCCAACCCGCAGACTTTTTTTCACCCGGGCAAACCAGCAGACTTGCTCTCACCTGAAAAACCCGAGACTTGCTCTCACCCGAAATCCAAACGACTCCCGTCTTAAAAAGGAAAAACCAGCAGATCCTTTTCAACCCGACCCCAAGCAAAACTTTGCTCCAAATGACCCCACCAGCAGCTTGCCTTTTTCCTTTACCCCACCGGGAGGGCTCTGCTTTTCCCTGCCAAACCCCCGAAAATCTGCTCTCACCTGACACACCGCGCCTCTCTCCCCCTGCCCCACCAGCAGACTCTGCTTCACCTGACACACCCGAGATCTGCTCTCACCTTTACCACCGCAAGGGGCTCTGCTTCACTGACACACCCGCAGGGCTTCCTTTTCACCTGGGCACAAGCGATCTTTCTCTTACCCGACAACCAGAAAACTTGCTCTAAACCCCGACACACCAACCCGACTCTGCTTTTCACTGACACAACCCAGATTGTCTCACCTGGACACACCACCCGGGCTTTGCTCCCACCTGGGCACACCAGAGATTTGGGTCTTTACCCGGGAAAACCCCAGGGCCCCTGCTCCAAACCCACAACCAGAGATTGCTTCACCCCGCACACCAGAGGTTTTGCTCTCTCTGACACACCAGGGAGGGCTCTGCTTCACCGACACACAGCAGTTGCATCCCCTACAACCAAAAGAATTGCTTCCTGGGCACCCAGCAGAATCTGCTCTCACCTGGGCAACCAGCAGACTCTGCTCTCACCCGCCACCCGCCAAATTTGCTCTAACCCGGGCCCCAGAGACTCTGCTTCAATGACCACCGCAGCTCTGTTTTAAACCCGCACACCCAGGGCTCTGTCTAAATTTACACACCGGAGACCTGCCCCAATTAAAACCGAATCTGTCTCACATTTCCACCAAATTCTTTTCCCGGAAATACAAACTTTCTCTTTGGCCCACGTTTTATGAAACCCAAAATTGTTATGAAACCCAAATTGTTATGAAAACCCCCTGTTTTGAAACCAACAAATTGTTTATGAAAACCCCCAAAATTTTTAAATGGGAAAACCAAATTGTTAGGGAAACCCAAATTGTTTATGTTTAAAACCGCTTGTTATGAAAAAATTTTCCACTTTTGGGAGATCTTTCACCCCCGGGTTTTTTGAAACCACGTCTGTTTATTTTTTTCGGGAAAGATCTGTTCACCTTTTTAAAAACTTTTTGTTATGAAACCGAAGTTTTGTTCTTTTACCCGGTGAGAATTCTTCACCCTTTTTAAATAAAACCCCTGTTTAAAGGGAAAAACCCAAATTGTTATGAAACCCAAATTGGTTAATGAAAACCCCTGTTTATGAAACCACCCCTTGTTATTTAAACCCACTTGTTATGAAACCACTTTGTTATGAAAAACCCAAATTGTTTATGAAACCCACGAAATTTTAATAAACCCCCAGTTTTTACCAAATTTTTAATTTGTTATGAAAAACTTTCCCCTGTGCATGATGGGTTTTCCACCCCGGAAAAAAGGATTGTTAACTTTCCCCCGGCTTGTCTTTCATTGGCCCCAAAGGGAAAATTTCCCCGTTTGGTTTAAACCCACAATTTGTTATGAAACCAGGGTTGTTATTTTAAACCCAAATTGTTACCGAAACCACGATTTGCTTTCAAATAAAAAAATTTTAATTTGAAACCAGGGATCTTTCCAGTGAAAAACCCCAAATTTGTATACCTAACACCGGGATTGCTTTCACCCGGGAAAAATTTTAGGTTATTTACAACCAAATTGTTAAAGAAACCAAGGGATAACTTTCACCTTTTTCCAAAAAACTTTCCACCTTTTAAACCAAAGGGTTTGTTCCTCACCCGTTGGGGATCCCCTTTACCTTTTTAAAAAGCCTTTTTGTTCAATAACTCCCAAATTGTTAATAACCACCTTTGTTAATAACCTTTTCTCTCATTTTTTTCCCCCGGGGATCTTTCACCTGAAAAAAAAATTTTTTTAAAGGGAAAACAAATTTTGAAAAATTTTCATTTGAAACCACTGTTTGTCTTTCCCCCGGGCGATAACTTTCCAACCGTTGAAAAAACTTTTTGTTTGTAACCCACTTGTTTAAAAAAACTTTCCATGGTTTGGCAACTCTGCTTATGGAAACCCAAATTGTTAATAACACGGGAGGGTTCTTTCCTGGAAAAACCACTTTTGCTTTTACTTTTAACCACGGTTGATTTCACCTTTTTTAAAAAACCCAACCCGTTATGAAACCAAATTGTTAACCCCCAAAATGGTTTTTTTAACTTTCACGGAGATTTCCCCTTTTACTTGGGTGAACTTTCACTTTGAAACCCCAAAATTGTTATAAACCCACGGGAACCTTTTCCTTTTGAAACCCCTTTTTTGAAACCCAAATTGTTTGAAAAACCCCTTTTATGGAAAGAAACTTTACCGGGGTGATCTTTTCACCCGGGGATCCCCCTTTCACTGGGTTTAAACCCCTTTTCATTTGGGGGAAAAATTTCCAAATGGAAAAGAAACCCCTTTCACCCGGGGATTCCCTTTTACCCGAAAAACTTTCAGGTTTGAAAACCAGTGGTTTTTAACCCCTTTTTACGGGGAAACCCCTTTCAACCCGGGGGATAATTTACCTGGGAAAAAACCCCACGTTGTAATAAACCCAACCCGTTTTATAACCCCACGGTTTTGGGTCTTTCACCCCCCCGGGGGTTGTTAACCCCCACGGTTGTTTGAAAACCCAAATTGTTAAAAACCCCGTTGGGTTGATAAACCCAGAAAATTTTTAATAACCCAGAGTTTTATAACCCAGAGGTTGTTACCCCCACCCGGGTTTGTTTTTTAATTGGAAAAACCCAAATTGTTATACCCATGGTTTTTAAAAACCCCAGTTTTTTGAAACCAGTGAGTTTTTAAAAACAACCCCGTTGTTAAACCAATGGTTTTTTAACCCCCACCCGTGGTTATCTTTACTGGGAAAAAACTTTCTTATTTAAACCACAGGATTGATAACCGCACCCGTTTTGGTCTTTCACCCCCGGGTTGTTTGAAAACCCACAGTTTTTTGATAACCACAGTATGTTAAAAAACCACCCCAGTTGTTAAAAAACACCCACAGATTGTTACCTTTCCCCCAGAATTGATTTTGGTCCCCCAGGTTTGGTATTTCCAAAATGTGGTTAAATTTTCCCGAAACATTTTTTTTAAAAACTTTTCCCATGTGTGTTTTTAAAATTTTAAAAGTTGTTTTTTGGGGGTTTTTAAAATTTTTATGTGTGTTTATAACTTTCACGTGTTTGTTTAAAATTTCCCCTGTGGGGGTTTATAATTTTTACTGTTTTTGAAAAAATTTCACTGGGGTTTTAACTTTCCCCGTGTGTTTGATAATTTTTACTGGGGTTGATAACTTTCACTGTGGGTTTATAACTTTTACTTGTGTTGGGTAAATTTCACTGGTGTTGATAACTTTTTTCCCGGTGTTTTTTCACTTAATGTGTTTTTATAATTTTTTACTGTGTGTTTATAACTTTCACGTGTGTTGGGGGAAATTCACTTTTGTATGATAATTTTTTCACTTTTGTGTTGATAACTTTCCCCCGTGGTTTTGGATAACTTTCCCCCTGTGTGTTTAAAATTTTCCCCGTGTGTTGTAACTTTTCCCCCGTGTGATAATCACTTTTTTCTGTGGGGTTTAAAATTTTTAATGTGTGTTTATAATTTTCCCCTGTGTGTTATAATTTTCCTTTTGTTTATTAAATTTTTACTGTTTTATTTTAAAATTTCATTGGTGATTTTTTTTCACTTTGTGGGTGATAATTTCACTGTTTTTTGATAAAATTTCATTTGTGGGATAATTTCCGTGGGGTTTATTTAAATTTCCTTTTTGGGGTTTTTAAACTTTTAATGTGTGTTTTAAATTTCACTGTGTTGATAATTTCCGTGTGGATAACTTTCACAGTTTTGATAATTTTTTTTTGGTGATAACTTTCCGAAAATTTTGTGATAACATTTCACAGTGGTTAAAATTTCAAGTGTGTATAAACTTTCACCGTGGGTTTTAATTTAAAACCCGGGTTGAAACTTTCAATGTGTGTTTATAAAATTTCATTTTGTGTTTTCTTTCACGTTTTTTGAAATTTTAAAATTTCCGTTTGTGATAATTTCAAGTGGTTTATAACTTTCACTTTTGTGTGATAATTTCAAAATTTGTGAAAACTTTCACTGGTGTATCTTTCACGTGTTTTGGTTTAAATTTCACCTTTTTTTTTAACTTTTTCCATGTTTTAAATTTCACTGTGGGTTTATAAACTTTCACGTGTTGATAATTTTACGTTTGAAAAAATTTCAATGGTGGAAAAATTTTCACTGTGTTAAACTTTCACCGTTTTGTGATTAAATTTCACGTGTGGGGATAACTTTCAATGGTGTTGATAACTTTCACTGTGGGTTTTAACTTTCACGTGTTTAAAAAAACTTTCCCAGGGGGTGATAACTTTCAAAGGTTTTGTTTTGGGAATTTCAAAAATGGTTTTATAACTTTTTACTGTGTTAATAACTTTCACGGTGTGATAACTTTTACTTTGTGGGTAATTTTTAATGTGTGGATAACTTTCACTGTGTGTGTTAAAAATTTTACGTGTTGATAACCCTTTTTTTTCCGTGTGAAAACTTTCACCGTGTGTGGTAACTTTCAATGTGTTGATAAAATTTACGTTTTTTGTGTTTAATTTCAAATTTTAACTTTCCGGGGGTTTTTTTTTTTTTCTTTACTTTGTTTTTTAATTTGGGGGGGGTTTTTGGGGGGGGGGTTTTTTTGGGCCCCCCCTGGTTTTTTCCCCTTTTTTTTATTTTCCCCCGGGGGGTTTTTTTTTTATTCTTTCCCTTTTAAAAAACCCTTTTTAAACCCCCCGGGGGGGTTTTTTACCTTTTTTTTTTTTGGGGAAAAATTTTGGGGGTTTTTTCCCTTTTTTTTTGATTTTTCCCCTGGTTTTTTTTTTAAAAAAAAATTTTTTTTTTGGGGGTTTTTTCCCCTGGGAAAATTTTTTTTTAATTTTCCTTGGGGAAAAATTTTTTTTAAATTTAAATTTGGTTTAATTTTGGGGGGAAAAAATTTTTTTGGGGGAAAAAAAAGGGGGAAAACCCCCCCTTTTTTTTTTTTTTCCCCGGGGAAATTTTTTGGGGAAAAAATTTTTTTTTTTTATTTTTGGGTTTTTTTTTTGGGGGTTAAATTAATTTAAAAAAATTTTTGAATTTTTTTTTTTTTAAATTTTTCCCTTTTTTTTTTGGGGGAAAATTTTTTTTTTTAAAAAGGGGTTTAAAAAGGGGGAAAAAAGGGGGGGCCCCTTTTGGGGGGTTTTTTTTTTTAAAAAGGGTTTTTCCCCCAATTTTAAATTTTTTTTTTGGGTTTTATTTTCCCCCCCCCCTTTTTTTTTGGGCCCCCCCTTTTTTTTTTTAAAAAATTTTTTCGCCCTTTTGGGTTTTTGGGGGGTTTTTTTTTTTTAAAAAAAAATTTTTTCCCCAAAAAATGGGTTTTTTAAAAAAAAAAAAAGGGAAAAAACTTTTTTTAAAAATTTTTTAAATTTTAAAATTTTTTTTTTTCCAAAAAAATTTTCCGGTTTTAAAAACCCCCCCCAAAAAATTTTTTTCCGGGGGGGGGGGTTTTAATTTTGGGGTTTTTGGGGGGGGTTTTTCCCCCCCCTTTTTTTAAAAAAAAAAAATTTTTGGGGGGGGACCCCCCCCTTTTTTTGGGGCCCAAAAAAAAAAAAAAATTTTTAAAAAAAAAAAAAAAACCCGGGGGTTTTTGTTTTGGAAAAAAAAAAAAATTTTGGGTTTAAAAAATTTTTTTTTTAAAATTTTTTAAAAATTTTCCCCCCCCCCCCCCCCCCCCCCCCCTTTTTTTAAATTTTTTGAAAAAAAAAAATTTTTTTTTTTTTTTTGTTTTTTTTTTTTTTTTTTAAAATTTTTTTTTTAAAATTTTAAAAAAAATTTTTTTTCCTTTCCGGGTTTTTCCCCTTTTTTTCCCCCGGGGGGTGGGTTTTAAAAATTTTTTTCCCCCCCTTTTAACAAAATTTTAAAACCCCCCCCCCCCCCAAAAAAAAAATTTTTAAAAACCCCCCAAAATTTTTTTTTTAAAAAAATTTTTTTTCCCCCCAAAAAAAAGGGGGGCCCCCCCCACAAAAATTTTTAAAAAAAAAAAAAAATTTTTAAAAAGGGTTTTTTTTTTGGGGGGGGGCCCCCCCCCCCCCCCAAAAAAAAAAAAAAATTTTTATAAAAATTTTCCCCCCCCCCAAAAAATTTTTTTCCCCCCCGGGGAAAAAATTTTTTTAAAGGGGGGAAATTTTTTTTTAAAGGGTTTTTTTGGGAAAAAAAAGGGGGTTTTTTAAAAAGGGGGGGGGGGGGGCCCCTTGGGGGTTTTTTTTTCCCCCCCGGGGGGGCCCCCCCAAAAAAAAAAATTTTTTTTGGGGTTTTTCCCCAAAAAAAAAAAAAAAAAAAGGGTTTTTTTTTTCCCCCCCCCCTTAATTTTTAAAACCCAAAGGGTTTTTTCCCCCCCAAAAACCCCCCCCCCAAATTTTTTTAAAAAAGGGGGGGGGCCCCCCCCCTTGGGGTTTTTGGGGAAAAAAAAATTTTTAAAAAAAAAATTTCCCCGGGGGGAAAAACCCCCCTGAAACCCCTTTAAAAAACCCCCCCAAAAAAACCCCCCCCCCCCAAAAAAAAACCCCCTTTCAAACCCCCCCCAAAAAAAAAAGGAAAACCCCCGGGCAAAAAAACCAAAAAAAAAAAAAAAACCCCAAAAAACCCCCTTTTAAGGAAAAACCCCAAAAACCCAAAAAAATTTTTTCCCCCCCCCCACCTTAAAAAAAAAATTTTTTTTAAAAAATTTTTAAAAAAAAAATTTTTTTTTTAAAAAAAAATTTTTTTTTTTAAAAAAAATTTTTAAAAAAAACCCCCCCCCCCCGCCCCCTTTTAAAACCCCCCCCCCCTTTTTTTTCCCCGGGGGGTTTTTTTTTTTTTTTGGGGTTAATTTCCCCCCCTTTCCTTCCCCCCCCTTTTTCCCCTTTTTTTTTTCCCCCCTTTTTTTTAACCCCCTTTCACCCCCCAAATTTTTTGGCCCCCAAAAAATTTTCCCCCCCAAAAAAACCCCCCCCCCCCCCCCAAAAAAAACCCCCTACCCCCCCCCCCCAAAAAAACCCCTTTTTCCCCCCCCCGGGGGCCCCCAAAAAAACCCCCCCCCCCCCCCTTTCCTTTAAACCCCCCCCCCCCCCAAACCCCCCCAAAACCCCGGTTTCCCCCCCCCAAAACCCCCCCCCCCCCCCCCCCCCCCCGGCAACCCGGCCCCTTTCCCCCCCCCCCCCGACCCCCAAAACCCCCCCTTTCCCCCCCCCCAAAACCCCTTTTTTTCACCCCCCGGGAAACCCCCCCCAAACCCCCCCCCCCCCCTTTTTTCCCCAAAAGGGGTTTTAAAAAAACCCCCCCCCCCAAAAACCCCAAAATGGAACTTAAAATTTTTCCCCCCCCCCCCCGGGGGCCCCCCCCCCCCCCCAAAAAAAAACCCAAATTTCCCCCCCAAAAACCAAAAAGGCCCCCCCCAAACCCCCCCCCCCCCCAAAAAAACCCCCCCCCCCCCCAAAAACCCCCCCCCCCCCCCTGAAAAAACCCCTTTTTTTTTTCCCCCCCCCCCCCCTTCCCCCCCAAGGCCCCCCTCCCCCTTTCCCCAGAAATTTTTTCCCCCCCCCCCTTCCCCACTTTCACTGTGTGTAACTTTGTGTGATAAACTTTCACAGTGTGTAATAACTTTCACAGTGTGTAATAACTTTCACAGTGTGTAATAACTTTCACTGTGTGAGTAATAAATTTCACTGTGTGTATGATAAGTTTCACAGTGTGTAATAACTTTCACAGTGTGTAATAACTTTCACTGTGTGTAATAACTTTCACAGTGTGTAATAACTTTCACAGTGTGTAATAACTTTCACAGTGTGTTATAACTTTCACTGTGTGAGTAATAAATTTCACTGTGTGTATGATAACTTTCACTGTGTGTAATAACTTTCATAGTGTGTAATAACTTTCACTGTGTGTAATAACTTTCATAGTGTGTAATAACTTTCACTGTGTGTAATAACTTTCATAGTGTGTAATAACTTTCACTGTGTGTAATAACTTTCATAGTGTGTAATAACTTTCACTGTGTGTAATAACTTTCATAGTGTGTAATAACTTTCACTGTGTGTAATAACTTTCATAGTGTGGGATAACTTTCAGTGTGATAACTTTCATAGTGTGTAATAACTTTCACTGTGTGTAATAACTTTCATAGTGTGTAATAATTTCACTGTATATCATAACTGTCACTGTGTATCATAACTTTCACTGCGCGATAAATTTCACTGTTTGTACTATCACCTTCACCCTAGTAAAGGAGGATACAGTGTCCAAGACCAGCATGGTACACTAGGATACAGTGGAACCCTGTGTCCTGCACCACCCTCAGTATAGGAGGGTCCGGCAGCCGTTTTAACCGGTATTCTGTCAGTGAGGTTTAAGAACACTGGTTTATTACCACGGTACTGTCAGAGCTGGTTTATTACCACGGTACTGTCAGAGCTGGTTTATTACCACGGTACTGTCATAGCTGGTTTATTACCACGGTAATGTCAGAGCTGGTTTATTACCACGGTAATGTCAGAGCTGGTTTATTACCACGGTAATGTCAGAGCTGGTTTATTACCACGGTAATGTCAGAGCTGGTTTATTACCACGGTACTGTCAGAACTGGTTTATTACCACGGTAATGTCAGAACTGGTTTATTACCACGGTAATGTCAGAGCTGGTTTATTACCACGGTAATGTCAGAGCAGGTTTATTACCACGGTAATGTCAGAGCTGGTTTATTACCACGGTAATGTCAAGTGGTTATTACCCGGTAATGTCAGAACTGGTTTATTACCACGGTAATGTCAGAGCTGGTTTTACCAAAGGTAATGTCAGAAACTGTTTATTACCACGGTAATGTCAGAAATGGTTTTTTACCACGGTAATGTCAGAACTGGGGTTTTTTACCACGGTAATGTCAGAACTGGTTTATTACCACGGTAATGTCAGAACTGGTTTATTACCACGGTAATGTCAGAACTGGTTTATTACACCGGTAATGTCAGAACTGGGTTTATTTTCCACGTAATGTCAGAACTGGTTTATTACCACGGTAATGTCAGAACTGGTTTATTACCACGGTAATGTCAGAACTGGTTTATTACCACGGTAATGTCAGAACTGGTTTATTACCAACGGTAATTTTCAGAACTGGTTTATTACACCGGTAATGTCAGAACTGGTTTATTACCACGTTAATGTCAGAACTGGTTTATTACCACGGTAATGTCAGAACTGGTTTATTACACGGTAAAAGTCAGAGCTGGTTTATTACCACGGTAATGTCAGAACATGGTTTATTTTCACGGGAATGTCAAGCTGTTTATTACCACGGTAATGTCAGAGCTGGGTTTTTTACCGGTAATGTCAGAACTGGTTTATTACCACGGTAATGTCAGAACTGGTTTATTACCACGGTAATGTCAGAACTGGTTTATTACACCGGTAATGTCAGAGCTGGTTTATTACCACGGTAATGTCAGAACTGGTTTATTACCACGGTAATGTCAGAGCTGGTTTATTACCACGGTAATGTCAGAACTGGTTTATTACCGCGGTAATGTCAGAACTGGTTTATTACCACGGTAATGTCAAACCGTTATTACCACGGTAATGTCAGAACTGGTTTATTACCACGGTAATGTCAGAACTGGTTTATTACCACGGTAATGTCAGAACTGGTTTATTACCACGGTAATGTCAGAGCTGGTTTATTACGTTCACCACTTAACAAAGGTCCTGACGTTCACCACTTAACAAAGGTCCTGACGTTCACCACTTAACAAAGGTCGTGACGTTCACCACTTAACAAGGTCCTGACGTTCACACTTAAAAGGTCCTACGTTTCACCACTTAACAAAGGTCTGACGTTCACCCACTAACAAAGGTCCTGACGTTTTACCACTTAACAAAGGTCTGACGTTCACCACTTAACAAAGGTCCAGACTTTCACCACTTAACAAAGGTCGTGACGTTCACCACTTAACAAAGGTCCTGACGTTCACCACTTAACAAAGGTCCTGACGTTCACCACTTAACAAAGGTCGTGACGTTCACCACTTAACAAAGGTCCTGACGTTCACCACTTAACAAAGGTCCTGACGTTCACCACTTAACAAAGGTCGTGACGTTCACCACTTAACAAAGGTCCTGACGTTTTACCACTTAACCCAAAGGTCCTACGTTCACCACTTAACAAAGGTCCGACTTTTACCACTTAACAAAAAGGGCGTGACGTTCACCACTTAACAAAGGTCGTGACGTTCACCACTTAACAAAGGTCGTGACGTTTTACCACTTAACAAAGGGCCCTGACGTTCACCACTTAACAAAGGTCCTGAGTTCACCACTTAACAAAGGTCCTGACGTTCACCACTTAACAAAGGTCCAGACTTTCACCACTTAACAAAGGGGCCTGACGTTCACCACTTTAAAAAAGGTCGTGACGTTCAACCCCTTAACAAAGGTTCGTGACGTTCACCACTTAACAAAGTCCTGACGTTCACCAAATTAACAAAGGTCCGACGTTCACCACTTAACAAAGGGCCTGACGTTCACCACTTAACAAAGGTCGTGACGTTCACCACTTAACAAAGGTCTGACGTTCACCACTTAACAAAGGTCCTGACGTTCACCACTTAACAAAGGGGCTGAGTTCACCACTTAACAAAGGTCCTGACGTTCACCACTTAACAAAGGTCCTGACGTTCACCACTTAACAAAGGTCCTGACGTTCACCACTTAACAAAGGTCCTGACGTTCACCACTTAACAAAGGGCCTGACGTTTTACCACTTAACAAAGGTCCGACGTCACCACTTAACAAAGGTCCTGACGTTCACCACTTAACAAAGGTCCGGGCTTTCACCACTTAACAAAGGGCGTGACGTTCACCACTTAACAAAAGGTCCTGACGTTCACCACTTAACAAAGGTCCTGACGTCACCACTTAACAAAGTCCGACTTTCACCACTTAACAAAGGTCCTGACGTTCACCACTTAACAAAGGTCGTGACGTTCACCACTTAACAAAGGTCGTGACGTTCACCACTTAACAAAGGTCCTGACGTTCACCACTTAACAAAGGTCCGACTTTACCACTTAACAAAGGTCGTGCGTTCACCACTTAACAAAGGGCGTGACGTTTCACCCTTAACAAAGGTCTGACGTCACCACTTAACAAAGGTCTGACGTTCACCCTTAACAAAGGTCCTGACGTTCACCACTTAACAAAGGTCCTGACGTTTTACCACTTAACAAAGTCCTGACGTTCAAACCACTTAAACAAAGGTCCTGACGTTAACCACTTAAAAAGGGCGTGACGTTCACCACTTAACAAAGGTCCTGACGTTCACCACTTAACAAAGGTCGTGACGTTCACCACTTAACAAAGGTCCTGACGTTCACCACTTAACAAAGGTCCTGAGGTTCACCACTTAAAAAAGGTCCTGACGTTCACCAAATTAACAAAGGTCCTGACGTTCACCACTTAACAAGGTCCTGACGTTCACCACTTAACAAGGTCTGACGCACCACTTAACAAGGTTCGTACTCACCACTTAACAAAGTCGTGACTTCACCACTTAACAAAGGCCTCTCACCACTTAACAAAGGTCTGACGTTCACACACTTAACAAAGGTCCTGACGTTCACAACTTAACAAAGGTCTGACGTTCACACTTAACAAAGGTCTGATCACCACTAACAAAGTCTGACTTCACCACTTAACAAAGGCCTGACGTCACACTTAACAAAAGGTCCTGACGTTCACACTTAACAAAGTCTGAGTCACCACTAACAAAGGTCCTGACGTTCACACTTAACAAAGTCTGACGTTCACCACTTAACAAAGGTCCTACGTTCACCACTTATAAAGGTCTGACGTACACTACTTAACAAAGTCCTGCGTTCACCACTAACAAAGGTCTGACGTTCCCACTTAACAAAGGTCTGAGTTCACCACTTAACAAAGGTCCTGACGTTCACCACTTAACAAAGGTCCTGACGTTCAACCACTTAACAAAGGTCCTATGTTCAACACTTAACAAAGGTCTGACGTACATCTTACAAAGGTCCTGACGTTCACCACTTAACAAAGGTTCTGACGTTCACCACTTAACAAAGTCTGAGTTCACCACTTAACAAAGGTCCTGACGTTCACCACTAACAAAGGTCCTGACGTTCACCACTTAACAAAGTCCTACGTTCACCACTTACAAGGTCGTGACGACCACTTAACAAAGTCCTGACGTTCACCACTTAACAAAGGTCCTGACGTCACCACTTAACAAGGTCTTTTCACCACTAACAAAGGTCTGACGTCACCACTAACAAAGTCCTGACGTTCACCACTTAACAAAGGTCTGACGTTCACCACTTAACAAGGTCCGATAAAATCACTACACTTAACAAAGTCGTGACTTCACCACTTTACAAAGGCCTCTACACCACTTAACAAAGGTCTGACGTTCACCACTTAACAAAGTCCTGACGTTCACACTTAACAAAGGTCTGCGTTCACACTTAACAAAGGTCTGATCACCACTTAACAAAGTCTGACTTCACCACTTACAAAGGCCTGACGTCACAAATTAACAAAGGTCCTGACGTCACCACTTAACAAAGTCTGAGTCACCACTAACAAAGGTCCTGACGTTCACACTTAACAAGTCCTGACGTTCACCACTTAACAAAGGTTCTAAAGTTCACCACTTAATAAAGGTCTGACGTCACACTAACAAAGGTCCTGCGTCACCACTTAACAAAGGTCTGACGTTCACCACTTAACAAGGTCTGAGTTCACCACTTAACAAAGTCCTGACGTTCACCACTTAACAAAGGTCCTGACGTTCACCACTTAACAAAGGTCCTTAGTTCACACTTAACAAAGTCCTGAGTCACACTTAACAAAGGTCTGACGTTCACACTTAACAAAGGTCTGACGTTCACCACTTAACAAAGGTATGAGTTCACCACTTAACAAAGGTCCTGACGTTCACCACTTAACAAAGGTCTGACGCACCACTTAACAAAGGTCTACGTTCACCACTTAACAAAGGTCGTGACGTCACTACTTAACAAAGTCTGACGTTCACCACTTAACAAAGGTCTGACGTTCACCACTAACAAAGTCCTGATGTTCACCACTTAACAAAGGTCTGACGTTCACCACTTAACAAAGGTCTGACGTTCCCACTTAACAAAGGTCTGCGTTCACCACTTAACAAGGTCGTGACGCACCACTAACAAATGTGTGACGTTCCCACTTAACAAAGGTCGGACGCACCACTTACAAAGGCGTCTTCACACTAACAAAGTCCTGACGTTCACCACTTAACAAAGTCCGACGTTCATCACTTAACAAAGATCTGACGTTCACCACTTAACAAAGGTCTTATTCACCACTTAAAAAGCGTGACTACCACTTACAAAGGCCTGACGTCACCACTTAACAAGGTCCTGACGTTCACCACTTAACAAAGATCATGATGTTCACCACATAACAAAGGTCCTGACGTTCACCACTTAACAAAGGTTCTGACGTTCACCACTTAACAAAGGTCGATGTTCACACTTACAAAGGTCCTGACGTTCACCACTTAACAAAGTCGTGCGTTCACCACTTACAAAGGTCTGACGTTCACCACTTAACAAAGGTCGTGACGTTCACCACTTAACAAAGGTCCTGACGTTCACCACTTAACAAAGGTCCTGACGTTCACCACTTAACAAAGGTCCTTACGTTCACCACTTAACAAAGGTCGTGACGTACACTACTTAACAAAGGTCCTGACGTTCACCACTTAACAAAGGTCCTGACGTTCACCACTTAACAAAGGTCATGATGTTCACCACTTAACAAAGGTCCTGACGTTCACCACTTAACAAAGGTCGTGACGTTCACCACTTAACAAAGGTCCTGACGTTCACCACTTAACAAAGGTCGTGACGTTCACCACTTAACAAAGGTCGTGACGTTCACCACTTAACAAAGGTCGTGACGTTCACCACTTAACAAAGGTCGTGACGTTCACCACTTAACAAAGGTCTGACGTTCACCACTTAACAAAGTCCTGACGTTCACCACTTAACAAAGGTCGTGACGTTCACCACTTAACAAAGTTTGATGACGTTCACCACTTAACAAAGTTGACGTTTCACCACTTAACAAAGGTCTGACGTCACTCCACTTAACAAAGGCCGTGACGTTCACCACTTAACAAAGGTCCTGACGTTCACACTTAACAAAGGTCCTGACGTTCATCACTTAACAAAGGTCCTGACGTTCACCACTTAACAAAGGTCCTGACGTTCACCACTTAACAAAGGTCGTGACGTTCACCACTTAACAAAGGTCCTGACGTTCACCACTTAACAAAAGGGCCTGACGTTCACCACTTAACAAAGGTCCTGACGTTCACCACTTAACAAAGGTCCTGACGTTCACCACTTAACAAAGGTCTGACGTTCACCACTTAACAAAGGTCCTGACGTTCACCACTTAACAAAGGTCCTGACGTTCACCACTTAACAAAGGTCGTGACGTTCACCACTTAACAAAGGTCCTGACGTTCACCACTTAACAAAGGTCGTGACGTTCACCACTTAACAAAGTCCCTGACGTTCACCACTTAACAAAGGTTCTGACGTTCACCACTTAACAAAGGTCCTGACGTCACCACTTAACAAAGGTCGTGACGTACACTACTTAACAAAGGTCCTGACGTTCACCACTTAACAAAGGTCCTGACGTTCACCACTTAACAAAGGTCATGACGTTCACCACTTAACAAAGGTCCTGACGTTCACCACTTAACAAAGGTCCTGACGTTCACCACTTAACAAAGGTCCTGACGTTCACCACTTAACTAAGGTCGTGACGTTCACCACTTAACAAAGGTCGTGACGTTCACCACTTAACAAAGGTCGTGACGTTCACCACTTAACAAAGGCTCTGACGTTCACCACTTAACAAAGGTCGTGACGTTCACCACTTAACAAAGTCCCTGACGTTCACCACTTAACAAAGGTTCTGACGTTCACCACTTAACAAAGGTTCTGATATTCACCACTTAACAAAGTTCGTGACATTCACCACTTTACAAAGGCCCTGACGTACACCACTTAACAAAGGTCCTGACGTTCACCACTTAACAAAGGTCCTGACGTTCACCACTTAACAAAGGTCCTGACGTTCACCACTTAACAAAGGTCCTGACGTTCACCACTTAACAAAGGTCGTCACTTACACTACTTAACAAAGGTCCTGACGTTCACCACTTAACAAAGGTCCTGACGTTCACCACTTAACAAAGGTCTGATGTTCACCACTTAACAAAGGTCCTGACTTCACCACTTAACAAAGGTCTGACGTTCCCACTTAACAAAGGTCTGACGTTCACCACTTAACAAAGGTCGTGACGTTCACCACTTAACAAAGGTCGTGACGTACACCACTTCGCAAAGGTCGTGACGTTCACCACTTAACAAAGGTCGTGACGTTCACCACTTAACAAAGGTCCTGACGTTCACCACTTAACAAAGGTCCTGACGTTCACCACTTAACAAAGGTCCTGACGTTCACCACTTAACAAAGGTCGTGACGTACACCACTTAACAAAGGTCCTGACGTTCACCACTTAACAAAGGTCCTGACGTTCACCACTTAACAAAGGTCGTGACGTTCACCACTTAACAAAGGTCCTGACGTTCACCAATACAAAGGTCGTGACGTTCACCACTTAACAAAGGTCGTGACGTTCACCACTTAACAAAGGTCGTGACGTTCACCACTTAACAAAGGTCCTGACGTTCACCACTTAACAAAGGTCTGACGTTCACCAACTTAACAAAGTCGTGACGTTCACCACTTAAAGGTCGTGACGTTCACCACTTAACGAAGGTCCTGACGTTCACCACTTAACAAAGGTCCTGACGTTCACCACTTAACAAAGGTCCTGACGTTCACCACTTAAAAAAGGGTTTCCCGACGTTCACCACTTAACAAAGGTCCTGCGTTCACCCCCTTAACAAAGGTCCTGACGTTCACCACTTAACAAAGGTCCTGACGTTTACCACTTAACAAAGGTCCTGACTTTCACCACTTAACTAAGGTCCTGACGTTCACCACTTAACTAAGGTCCTGACGTTCCCATTTAACAAAGGTCCTGCGTCACCACTTAACAAAGGTCCTGACTTTCACCACTTAACTAAGGTTTCGTGACGTTCACCATTTAAAACAAAGGTCCTGACTTTCCCCACTTAACAAAGGTCCTGACTTTCACCACTTAACTAAGGTCCTGACGTTCACCACTTAACAAAGGTCCTGACGTTCACCACTTAACTAAGGTCCTGACGTTCACCACTTAACAAAGGTCCTGACTTTCACCACTTAACAAAGGTCCTGACTTTCACCACTTAACTAAGGTCGTGACGTTGACCACTTAACAAAGGTCCTGACTTTCACCACTTAACAAAGGTCCTGACTTTCACCACTTAACTAAGGTCCTGACGTTCACCACTTAACAAAGGTCCTGACTTTCACCACTTAACAAAGGTCCTGACTTTCACCACTTAACAAAGGTCCTGACTTTCACCACTTAACTAAGGTCCTGACGTTCACCACTTAACAAAGGTCCTGACTTTCACCACTTAACTAAGGTCCTGACTTTCACCACTTAACTAAGGTCCTGACGTTCACCACTTAACAAAGGTCCTGACGTTCACCACTTAGCAAGTACAATTACCTTTCAAGATGACACAAACTTCAGAAAATGCATTACTGTCACAGCGTATTAAAGTAATGTATTACAAAAACTTGATGGAATGACAAAAAATTGTGAGTGAAGTTAAGGGAAGAGCAGTATCAGATATGGCGGATCTCATGGAGATCACAGAAACCAACTGATAAAGACAAAATTAGAAGAGAGAGAATAATAATTTATCACGTATGTCCGGGTACAGCTATTAATATTTATTTTCGAAACTTTTCGCCTGCACAACAGGCTCCTCTAGTCGAATACAGGCGACTGAAGCTGTGGATATTGAAGCGGAGAGGAAATTTTTGAGGTGATCAGTCCCTCAGTCTTGATAGAAAGTGATCAGTCCCTTACCCTGAGCCAGAGCCATGAGACCAGACTCACGCACAGTGAAACCTTCCAATATTAAGGAACATTTGAGAGAGACTTGAGAGAGACTTGAGAGAGACTTGAGAGAGACTTGAGAGAGACTTGAGAGAGACTTGAGAGAGACTTGAGAGAGACTTGAGAGAGACTTGAGAGAGACTTGAGAGACTTGAGAGAGACTTGAGAGGACTTGAGAGGGGACTTGAAGAGAGAAATTGAGAGAGACTTGAGAGAGACTGAGAGACTTGAGAGAGACTTGAGAGAGACTTGAGAGAGACTTGAGAGAGACTTGAGAGAGACTTGAGAGAGACTTGAGAGAGACTTGAGAGACTTGAGAGAGACTTGAGAGAGACTTGAGAGAGACTTGAGAGAGACTTGAGAGAGACTTGAGAGGGGACTTGGGGAGACTTGAGAGAGACTTGAGAGAGACTTGAGAGAGACTTGAGAGAGACTTGAGAGAGACTTGAGAGAGACTTGAGAGAGACTTGAGAGAGACTTGAGAGACTTGAGAGAGACTTGAGAGAGACTTGAGAGAGACTTGAGAGAGACTTGAGAGAGACTTGAGAGAGACTTGAGAGAGACTGAGAGAGACTTTAGAGAGGGCTTGAGAGAGACTTGAGAAAACTTGAGAGAGACTTGAGAGAGAAATTGAGAGACTTTAGAGAGACTTGAGAGAGACTTGGAAAAGACTTGAGAGAGACTTGGAGAGTCTTGAGAGTCTTGAGAGAGACTTGAAAGAGACTTGAGAGAGACTTGAGAGAGACTTGAGAGAGACTTGAGAGAGACTTGAGAGAGACTTGAGAGAGACTTGAGAGAGACTTGAGAGAGACTTGAGAGAGACTTGAGAGAGACTTGAAAGAGACTTGAGAGAGACTTGAGAGAGTCTTGAGAGTCTTGAGAGAGACTTGAAAGAGACTTGAGAGAGACTTGAGAGCAGAAGAGAGCCGCGAGCTGCTGGTATCTGGGAATTTCTTCAAGCAACGAGTTGAAGTTCTGACCGGTCGGTTGTTCACTTAGCAACACTGGCTATAAAAGTAGTGTGATGCTCTTATTTGTGACTAGATAATGTACACTGTTTGGGGCGAAACATCGTCAGTAAAGTATCGAGTTATGCATCATTAGACACCATCAATCATGTAGGTATTTATATGTCCACAATGATTGTTAAGATGACACTGTTACTATGTTAAGATGACACTGTTACTGTGTTAAGATGACACTGTTACTGTGTTAAGATGACACTGTTACTGTGTTAAGATGACACTGTTACTGTGTTAAGATGACACTGTTACTTTGTTAAGATGACACTGTTACTGTGTTAAGTGGGCACTGTTACTGTGTTAAGTTTACACTGTTACTGTGTTAAGATGACACTGTTTTCTGTGTTAAGATGACACTGTTTACTTTTGTTAAGATGACACTTACTGTGTTAAGATGACACTGTATGTGTTAAGATGACACTGTTACTGTGTTAAGGTGACACTGTTACTGTGTTAAGATTTACACTGTTACTTTGTTAAGATGACACTGTTACTGTGGGTTTAAAATGACACTGTTACTGTGTTAAGATGACACTGTTACTGTGTTAAGATGACACTGCTACTGTGTTAAGATGACACTGTTACTGTGTTAAGATGACACTGTTACTGTGTTAAGATGACACTGTTACTGTGTTAAGATACACTGTACTGTGTTAAGATGAGACCTGTTACTGTGTTAAGATGACACTGTTACTGTGTTAAGATGACACTGTTACTGTGTTAAGATGACACTGTTACTGTGTTAAGATGACACTGTTACTGTGGTAAGGTGACACTGTTACTTTGTTAAGGTGACACTGTAGACCTGTTAAACCCATTAGTCAGGACCTAATTGCCTGGACATAATTGGTAGTCATCCTCCTGGGTGTTGTCTGGCTAACAGAGTTTGCTAAGCCATTGAAGACGTAGACAGAGTCAATTCCAACGGGAACAACCAGACCGCGAGCATATTTGCAGGGAAACGTGATATACCAGGCTGAAGTCCCTGCCTGGTATAACCAGTATACTAGTGTGAGACAAAAACTAGTGTACTTCGTAAGACGGGAAAAAAGATATTATGAGAATAAATTCTTCTAATTTTCTGAAAAAAAATACAAGACTGAATAAATTAGTTTGTACTTTGAGCTGAGAGAATCGTAAGTAATTGGTAAATGACTCAGTGTCGATAGATAATTTGTATGTCTATTGGAGTCTTTAGTAAACAGTTTAAGTGACAACTGACGCAATAAATCTTTTTTCTGTCTTTTTCAGACTTCACCTCTACTCAAAATTAAAAAAAAAATGATGGTGTTATCTTAACTTGGAAAATACTTGTGGGAACTTAAAGAGAGTGAGTGCAGGCTCGACCCTCCGTCAGTGAACAGAATTTACAGAAACTCATACAAAAGGTACAAGGAAAGGGAGAAAAAGAGAGAAGGAGAGACAGAAAGAGAGAGAAAAGACCCCCCCACACACACGGTCGACCAGGAAGTGGGGGGCACGCCCCCTCTGTTCCTCTTACGAAGAACGTTCGTAAGAATGAGTGACGTTGCTGCAGTTTACGATCGTGCGAGCGACTGGGTAGAACGTAGAGAACGTTGCGAGAGAAGGACTTCAGAAGTTAATGTGAAGGTTTGGTGAACGTGTGTAGGTATTTGAGTGGTTCACGTGACTGACTGTAACTAGTGTGACTGTTTGTCGGTGGTTCACGTGACTGACTGTAACTAGTGTGACTGTTTGTCGGTGGTTCACGTGACTGACTGTAACTAGTGTGACTGTTTGTCGGTGGTTCACGTGACTGACTGTAACAAGTGTGACTGTTTGTCGGTGGTTCAAGTGACTGACTGTAACTAGTGTGACTGTCGGTGGTTCACGTGACTGACTGTAACTAGTGTGACTGTTTGTCGGTGGTTCACGTGACTGACTGTAACTAGTGTGACTGTTTGTCGGTGGTTCACGTGACTGACTGTAACAAGTGTGACTGTTTGTCGGTGGTTCACGTGACTGACTGTAACTAGTGTGACTGTTTGTCGGTGGTTCACGTGACTGACTGTAACTAGTGTGACTGTTTGTCGGTGGTTCACGTGACTGACTGTAACAAGTGTGACTGTTTGTCGGTGGTTCAAGTGACTGACTGTAACTAGTGTGACTGTTTGTCGGTGGTTCACGTGACTGACTGTAACTAGTGTGACTGTTTGTCGGTGGTTCACGTGACTGACTGTAACTAGTGTGACTGTTTGTCGGTGGTTCACGTGACTGACTGTAACTAGTGTGACTGTTTGTCGGTGGTTCACGTGACTGACTGTAACTAGTGTGACTGTTTGTCGTGGTTCACGTGACTGACTGTAACAAGTGTGACTGTTTGTCGGTGGTTCACGTGACTGACTGTAACAAGTGTGACTGTTTGTCGGTGGTTCACGTGACTGACTGTAACAAGTGTGACTGTTTGTCGGTGGTTCACGTGACTGACTGTAACAAGTGTGACTGTTTGTCGGTGGTTCAAGTGACTGACTGTAACTAGTGTGACTGTTTGTCGGTGGTTCAAGTGACTGACTGTAACTAGTGTGACTGTTTGTCGGTGGTTCAAGTGACTGACTGTAACTAGTGTACTGTTTTGTCGGTGGTTCAAGTGACTGACTGTAACTAGTGTGACTGTTTGTCGGTGGTTCACGTGACTGACTGTAACAAGTGTGACTGTTTGTCGGTGGTTCACGTGACTGGTACAAGTGTGACTGTGTTTGTCGGCTCTAGGCCAGACTCTCTGTGCTGTTTGTGTGCAACGCTGTGCAACAGCGTACATCGCTGTGCAATAGTGTACAAGGTTGTGCAACAGTGTACAAAGCTCTGCAACAGTGTAGAAGGTTGTGCAACAGTGTACAAGGTTGTGCAACAGTGTACAAAGCTCTGCAACAGTGTAGAAGGTTGTGCAACAGTGTACAAGGTTGTGCAACAGTGTACAAGGTTGTGCAACAGTGTACAAGGTTGTGCAACAGTGTACAAAGCTCTGCAACAGTGTACAAGTTTGTGCAACAGTATACAAGGCTGTACAACAGTGTACAAGGCTGTGCAACTGTGTAAAACGCTGTGCAACAGTATACAAGTCTGTGCAGCAGTGTACAACGTTGAGCAATAGTGTACAAGGCCGTGCAACAGGATACAAGGCTGTGCAACAGTATACAAGGCTGTGCAACAGTGTAGAAGGCTGTGCAACAGTGTGCAAGGTTGTGCAACAGTGTACAACACTGTGCAACGTTGTGCAACATGCGTTATTGATGCAGGAGTGGGCTGAGACCACGATCTGTGCACTCTAAAACCAACAACAACACCGTGGGTCTACAGGAGTGGGCTGAGACCACGGTCTGTGCACACTGAAGCCCACACCGAGACTGACTGGATGGAACTGGTAACTGGACGTAGTGGGTTACGGAGTGGGCGAGCCGTGGTGGGTCTCGATGTGGTCACCAACACCCTCCCTCGCTCCTCAACCCACCAGTGCTGCCCACCCAGCCCACCACTCTCCTTGAGAACTCACGAGGACTCCTGTAGTGACTGCCAGGGCTGCCAGTCACAGATATTGCCCCCTGGTTCCCCCTTCCTATCATACCCCGCCCACCTGTACCCCAGCGTGGTGGCTAGTGGGTGGGGTGTGGGCGGCGGGGTGGGCGAATGTACAACCTGCAGCCTGATACCGCCGCCCCCGTGTGCCTGTCCTGATCCACGGTGTGTGGGGGCGGCGCCCCCGCCCTGTTCTTGGACTTATTTACATCACCAGCACCAAGGGCATGACGCCCACGTCGATCACCACGCCCACGCCGCCCATGGTCTGGACCTGCCTCGGGCCTCCTCGGTCTGTTCTGTAAGTGTTTCACCCTTGTGGGGGCGAAACGTTCTCTTTAATACAGTATTTTCAGACTTTGTAAAATATTTAGTGAACTATTACCACATTCCAGCTAAACTGAGGGACTGATTACCTTTCATCTACGTTGAGGGACTGATTACCTTTCATCTACGTTGAGGGACTGATTACCTTTCATCTACGTTGAGGGACTGATTACCTTTCATCTACGTTGAGGGACTGATTACCTTTCATCTACGTTGAGGGAAATGATTACCTTTCATCTACGTTGAGGGACTTATTACCTTTCATCTAGGCTGAGGGACTGATTACCTTTCATCTAGGCTGAGGGACTGATTACCTTTCATCTAGGCTGAGGGACTGATTACCTTTCATCTACGTTGAGGGACTTATTACCTTTCATCTAGGCTGAGGGACTGATTACCTTTCATCTAGGCTGAGGGACTGATTACCTTTCATCTAGGCTGAGGGACTGATTACCTTTCATCTAGGCGAGGGACTGATTACCTTTCATCTAGGCTGAGGGACTGATTACCTTTCATCTAGGCTGAGGGACTGATTACCTTTCATCTAGGCTGAGGGACTGATTACCTTTCATCTAGGCTGAGGGACTGATTACCTTTCATCTAGGCTGAGGGACTGATTACCTTTCATCTACGTTGAGGGACTGATTACCTTTCATCTACGTTGAGGGACTGATTACCTTTCATCTACGTTGAGGGACTGATTACCCTTCATCTACGTTGAGGGACTGATTACCTTTCATCTACGTTGAGGGACTGATTACCTTTCATCTACGTTGAGGGACTGATTACCTTTCATCTACGTTGAGGGACTGATTACCTTTCATCTACGTTGAGGGACTGATTACCTTTCATCTAGGCTGAGGGACTGATTACCTTTCATCTAGGCTGAGGGACTGATTACCTTTCATCTAGGCTGAGGGACTGATTACCTTTCATCTAGGCTGAGGGACTGATTACCTTTCATCTACGTTGAGGGACTGATTACCTTTCATCTACGTTGAGGGACTGATTACCTTTCATCTACGTTGAGGGACTGATTACCTTTCATCTACGTTGAGGGACTGATTACCTTTTATCTACGTTGAGGGACTGATTACCTTTCATCTATTTTTGAGGGACTGATTACCTTTCATCTACGTTGAGGGACTGATTACCTTTCATCTACGTTGAGAGACTGATTACCTTTTTATCTAGGCTGAGGGACTGATTACCTTTCATCTAGGCTGAGGGACTGATTTACCTTTCATCTAGGCTGAGGGATGATTACCTTTCATCTAGGCTGAGGGACTGATTACCTTTCATCTAGGCTGAGGGACTGATTACCTTTCATCTAGGCTGAGGGACTGATTACCTTTCATCTAGGCTGAGGGACTGATTACCTTTCATCTAGGCTGAGGGGGCTGATTACCTTTCATCTACGTTGAGGGACTGATTACCTTTCATCTACGTTGAGGGACTGATTACCTTTCATCTACGTTGAGGGACTGATTACCTTTCATCTACGTTGAGGGACTGATTACCTTTTATCTACGTTGAGGGACTGATTACCTTTCATCTATGTTGAGGGACTGATTACCTTTCATCTACGTTGAGGGACTGATTACCTTTCATCTACGTTGAGGGACGATTACCTTTTATCTACGTTTAGGGACTGATTACCTTTCATCTATGTTGAGGGACTGATTACCTTTCATCTACGTTGAGGACTGATTACCTTTCATCTACGTTGAGGGACTGATTACCTTTCATCTACGTTGAGGGACTGATTACCTTTCATCTACGTTGAGGGACTGATTACCTTTCATCTACGTTGAGGGACTGATTACCTTTCATCTACGTTGAGGGACTGATTACCTTTCATCTACGTTGAGGGACTGATTACCTTTTATCTACGTTGAGGGACTAGTTACCTTTCATCTAGGCTGAGGGACTGATTACCTTTCATCTACGTTGAGGGACTGATTACCTTTCATCTACGTTGAGGGACTGATTACCTTTCAACTACGTTGAGGGACTGATTACCTTTCATCTACGTTGAGGGACTGATTACCTTTTATCTACGTTGAGGGACTGGTTACCTTTCATCTACGTTGAGGGACTGATTACCTTTCATCTACGTTGAGGGACTGATTACCTTTCATCTACGTTGAGGGTCTGATTGCCTTTTATCTACGTTGAGGGACTGATTACCTTTCATCTACGTTGAGGGACTGATTACCTTTTATCTACGTTGAGGGACTGGTTACCTTTCATCTAGGCTGAGCTACTGACTACCTTTCATCTAGGCTGAGGGACTGATTACCTTTCATCTAGGCTGAGGGACTGATTACCTTTCAAACTACTTTTGAGGGACTAAATTACCTTTCATCTAGGCGAGGAACTGATACCTTTCATCTGGGCTGAGGGACTGATTACCTTCATCTAGGCTGGGGGGACTGATTACCTTTCTCTAGGCTGGGGGACTGATTACCTTTCATCTAGGCTGAGGGACTGATTACCTTTCGTTTAGGCTGAGGGACTGATTACCTTTCATCTACGTTGAGGGACTGATTACCTTTCATCTAGGCTGAGGGACTGATTACCTTTCATCTAGGCTGGGGGACTGATTACCTTTCATCTAGCTGAGGGACGGATTACCTTTCATCTAGGCTGAGGGACTGATTACCTTTCATCTACTTTTGGGGGACTGATTACCTTTCATCTAGGCTGAGGGACTGATTACCTTTCATCTAGGCTGAGGGACTGATTACCTTTCATCTAGGCTGAGGGACTGATTACCTTTCATCTAGGCTGAGGGACTGATTATCTTTCATCTAGGCTGAGGGACTGATTACCTTTCATCTAGGCTGAGGGACTGATTCCCTTTTCCCATCTGGGCTGAGGGACTGATTACCTTTCTTTAAGGCTGGGACTGATCACCTTTCATCTAGGCTGAGGACTGATTTACCTTTCATCTAGGCTGAGGGACTGATTATCTTTCATCTAGGCTGAGGGACTGATTACCTTTCATCTAGGCTGAGGGACTGATTACCTTTCATCTAGGCTGGGGGAATGATTACCTTTTATTTAGGCTGAGGACTAACACTGTCCACAGAGCACAGACGACACAGTCCCTGACACTACACGCTGGTCTGGACGTAACGCTGCTCCGCCCAACATATTCTCAACCACACGACATTCTTAATATTTACATACCCACCTACCACTACCATACACTTACCACTACCATACACTTACCACTACCATACACTTACCGCTACCATACACTTACCACTACCATACACTTACCACTACCATACACTTACCACTACCATACACTTACCGCTACCATACACTTACCACTACCATACACTTACCACTATCATACACTTACCACTATCATACACTTACCACTATCATACACTTGCCACTACCATACACTTACCACTATCATAACACTTACCACTACCATACACTTACCACTATCATACACTTACCACTATCATACACTACCACTACCATACACTTACCACTACCATACACTTACCGCTCCATACACTTACCACTACCATACACTTACCACTCCCATACATTTAACCGCTACCAAACATTACCACTACCATACACTTACCGCTACCATACACTTACCATTTCCATACACTTACCACTACCATACACTTACCGCTACCATACACTTACCACTACCATACACTTACCACTACCATACACTTACCGCTACCATACACTTACCACTACCATACACTTACCGCTACCATACACTTACCACTCCCATACACTTACACTACCTACACCTTACCGCTACCATACACTTACCACTATCATACACTTACCACTATCATACACTTACCACTATCTTACACTTACCACTATCATACACTTACCACTACCATACACTTACCACATCATACACTTACCACTACCATACACTTACCACTATCATAACTTACCACTAATCATACACTTACCACTATCATACACTTACCACTATCATACACTTACCACTACCATACACTTACCACTATCATACACTTACCACTATCATACACTTACCACTATCATACACTTACCACTACCATACACTTACCACTACCATACACTTACCACTACCATACACTTACCACATCATACACTTACCATTTACCATACACTTACCACTATCATACACTTACCAAATACCATACACTTACCACTACCATACACTTACCACTATCATACACTTACCACTATCATACACTTACCACTACCATACACTTACCACTATCATACACTTACCACTACCATAAAGTATCAGGTCTCTCACAGACAGTGGCAGGTCTCTCACAGACAGTGCCAGGTCTCTCACAGACAGTGGCAGGTCTCTCACAGACAGTGCCAGGTCTCTCACAGACAGTGCCAGGTCTCTCACAGACAGCGTCAGGTCTCTCACAGACAGTGCCAGGTCTCTCACAGACAGTGCTAGGTCTCTCACAGACAGTGCCAGGTCTCTCACAGACAGTGCTAGGTCCCCCACAGACAGTGCCAGGTCTCTCACAGACAGTGCTAGGTCCCCCACAGACAGTGCCAGGTCTCTCACAGACAGTGCCAGGTCTCTCACAGACAGTGCCAGGTCTCTCACAGACAGTGCCAGGTCTCTCACAGGCAGTGCCAGGTCTCTCACAGACACAGACAGGTCTCTCACAGACAGTGCCAGGTCTCTCACAGACAGTGCCAGGTCTCTCACAGACAGTGGCAGGTCTCTCACAGACAGTGCCAGGTCTCTCACAGACAGTGCCAGGTCTCTCACAGGCAGTGCCAGGTCTCTCACAGACACAGACAGGTCTCTCACAGACAGTGCCAGGTCTCTCACAGTGTCAGGTCTCTCACAGACAGTGCCAGGTTTCTCACTAACAGTGCCAGGTCTCTCACAGACAGTGCCAGGCCTCTCCCAAACAGTGTCAGGTCTCTCACAGACAGTGCCAGGTCTCTCACAAACAGTGTCAGGTCTCTCACAGACAGTGCCAGGTCTCTCACAGACAGTGCCAGGTCTCTCACAGACAGTGCCAGGTCTCTCACAAACAGTGTCAGGTCTCTCACAGACAGTGCCAGGTCTCTCACAGACAGTGCCAGGTCTCTCACAAACAGTGTCAGGTCTCTCACAGACAGTGCCAGGTCTCTCACAGACAGTGCCATGTCTCTCACAGACAGAGACAGGTCTCTCACAGACAGTGCCAGGTCTCTCACAGACAGCGTCAGGTCTCTCACAGACAGTGCCAGGTCTCTCACAGACAGTGCTAGGTCTCTCACGGACAGTGCCAGGTCTCTCACAGACAGTGCTAGGTCCCCCACATACAGTGCCAGGTCTCTCACAGACAGTGCTAGGTCTCTCACAGACAGTGCCAGGTCTCTCACAGACAGTGCCAGGTCTCTCACAGACAGTGCTAGGTCTCTCACAGACAGTGCCAGGTCTCTCACAGACAGTGCTAGGTCCCCCACAGACAGTGCCAGGTCTCTCACAGACAGTGCCAGGTCTCTCACAGACAGTTCCAGGTCTCTCACAGACATGCCAGGTCTCTCACAGACAGTGCCAGGCCCCCTCTCACAGACAGTGCCAGATCTCTCACAGACAGTGCCAGGTCTTCACAGACAGTGCTAGGTCTCTCACAACAGTGCCAGGTTTTCCCCAAACAGGACAAGTGCCAGGTCTCTCACAAAACAGGGCCAGGTCTCTCACAGACAGTGCCAGGTCTCTCACAGACAGTGCCAGGTCTCTCACAGACAGTGCCAGGTCTCTCACAGACAGTGCCAGGTCTCTCACAGACAGTGCCAGGTCTCTCACAGACAGTGCCAGGTCTCTCACAGACAGTGCCAGGTCTCTCACAGACAGTGCCAACGCCCCGCAGATATAGACATTACAACTCCGACTGATTCTTCGTTATTATTATCATTATTATTATTACTATTATCATTATTAATCATTATAATTATTTTCTCCATCAGAGTAAACTGAACCATCTAAATCGACCTGAAAGAACAAGTAATTACCTTCAATTAAGGTAATAATTACCTTCACTACAGGGGTGTGTAAAGGTAATAATTACCTTACTAGTGGGGTGTATAAAGGTAATAATTACCTTCACTAGAGGGGTGTATAAAGGTAATAATTACCTTCACTAGAAGGGTGTATAAAGGTAATAATTACCTTCACTAAAGGGGTGTAAAAAAGTAATAATTACCTTCACTAGAAGGATATTAAAAGGGAAAATTACTTTCACTAGAAGGGTATATAGGTAATACTTACCTTCACTAGAAGGGTATATAAAGGTAATAATTACTTTCACTAGAAGGGTATATAAAGGTAATAATTACTTTCACTAGAAGGATATATAAAGGTAATAATTACTTTCACTAGAAGGGTATATAAAGGTAATAATTACTTTCACTAGAAGGGTATATAAAGGTAATAATTACTTTCACTAGAAGGATATATAAAGGTAATAATTACTTTCACTAGAAGGGTATATAAAGGTAATAATTACTTTCACTAGAAGGATATATAAAGGTAATAATTACTTTCATAGAAGGGTATATAAAGGTAATAATTACTTTCACTAGAAGGGTAATAAAGGTAATAATTACTTTCAAGAAGGGTAATAAAGGTAATAATTAAATTTCACTAGAAGGATATATAAAGGTAATAATTACTTCACTAGAAGGGTATATAAAGGTAATAATTACTTTCACTAGAAGGATATATAAAGGTAATAATTACTTTCACTAGAAGGGTATATAAAGGTAATAATTACTTTCACTAGAAGGGTATATAAAGGTAATAATTACTTTCACTAGAAGGGTATATAAAGGTAATAAATTTCTTTCACTAGAAGGGTATATAAAGGTAATAATTACTTTCACTAGAAGGGTATATAAAGGTAATAATTACTTTCACTAGAAGGATATATAAAGGTAATAATTGCTTTCACTAGAAGGGTATATAAAGGTAATAATTACCTTCACTAGAAGGGTATATAAAAAGGGAATTTAATTACCTTCACTAGAAGGGTATATAAAGGTAATAATTACTTTCACTAGAAGGATATATAAAGGTAATAATTACTTTCACTAGAAGGGTATATAAAGGTAATAATTACTTTTTACTAGAAGGGTATATAAAGGTTTTAAAATTACTTTCACTAGAAGGGGATATAAAGGTAATAATTACTTTCACTAGAAGGGTATATAAAGGGAATAATTACTTTTACTAGAAGGATATAAAAAAGGTAAAAATTACTTTCACTAGAAGGGTATATAAAGGTAATAATTACCTTCACTAGAAGGGTATATAAAGGTAATAATTACCTTCACTAGAAGGGTATATAAAGGTAATAATTACTTTCACTAGAAGGGTATATAAAGGTAATAAAGTAATAACCCTCACCACAGGTGGTCAGGTCTGCCACAATAATTACCTTGAGAACATTACTTTAAAATATAATCAAAAGTTCGACAATTAATGAGGTTTTGCTGGATTTGTGAATGTTTGGAGTGTTGTTTGTGTGTTAGTGAATGTTTGGAGTGTTGTTTGTGTGTTTGTGAATGTTTGAGTGTTGTTTGTGTGTTTGTGAATGTTTGGAGTGTTGTTTGTGTGTTTGTGAATGTTTGGGTGTTGTTTGTGTGTTTGTGAATTTTTGGGTAGTGTTGTTTGTGTGTTTGTGAATGTTTGGAGTGTTGTTTTGTGTGTTTGTGAATGTTTGGAGTGTTGTTTGTGTGTTTGTGAATGTTTGGAGTGTTGTTTGTGTGGTTTGTGGAATGTTTGGAGTGTTGTTTGTGGGTTTGTGAATGTTTGGAGTGTTGTTTGTGTGTTTGTGAATGTTTGGAGTGTTGTTTGTGGTTTGTGAATGTTTGGAGTGTTGTTTGTGGGTTTGTGAATGTTTGGAGTGTTGTTTGTGTGTTTGTGATGTTTGGAGTGTTGTTTGTGGGTTTGTGAATGTTTGGAGTGTTGTTTGGTGTGTTTGTGAATGTTTGGAGTGTTGTTTGTGGGTTTGTGAATGTTTGGAGTGTTGTTTGTGTGTTTGTGAATGTTTGGAGTGTTGTTTGTGTGTTTGTGAATGTTTGGAGTGTTGTTTGTGGGTTTGTGAATGTTTGGAGTGTTGTTTGTGTGTTTGTGAATGTTTGGAGTGTTGTTTGTGTGTTGTGAATGTTTGGAGTGTTGTTTGTGTGTTTGTGAATGTTTGTAGTGTTGTTTGGTGTTTGTGAATGTTTGTAGTGTTGTTTGTGTGTTTGTGAATGTTTGGAGTGTTGTTTTGTGTTTGTGAATGTTTGGATGTTGTTTTTGTGTTTGTGAATGTTTGGAGTATTGTTTGTGTGTACATGTTGATTGCGTACGTTATATATATATATATATTATATATTATATATATATATAATATATATATATATATATATATATATATATATATATATATATATATATATATATAAATATATATATAAATATATATAGAAACATATTATCAATAGTTCGATACATTTGCTGGAAATTGTAAATTTCTGTATCATACTAAGAAAAAACAGCACTGTGCTTTGCTGGCAATGATTGGAATAGTTGGCCACACACCCGAGGTGTTTGTGTGATTGAAAATAAGGTGTTTTATTTTGTAAATGTAAGTGAATTTACAGTGAATGAACTCAATTGTGTGAAAAAATGGGAGATGTTTCCTTGAGTGTGTGTGTGTGTGTGTGTGTGTGTGTGTGTGTGTGTGTGTGTGTGTGTGTGTGTGTGTGTGTGTGTGTGTGTGTGTGTGTGTGTGTGTGTGTGTGTGTGAGTGTGTGTGTGTGTGTGTGTGTGTGTGTGTGTGTGTGTGTGTGTGTGTGTGTGTGTGTGAGTGTGTGTGTGTGTGTGTGTACTCACTCACCTATTTGTACTCACCTATTTGTGGTTGCAGGGGTCGAGTCCTAGCTCCTGGCCCCGCCTCTTCACCGGTTGCTACTAGGCCCTCTCTCTCCCCGCTCCATGAGCTTTATCAAACCTCGTCTTAAATCTGTGTATGGTTCCTGCCTCCACTACGTCATTTTCTAGGCTATTCCACTGCCTTACAACTCTATGACTGAAGAAATACTTCCTACTATCTCTCTGACTCATTTGTGTCTTCAACTTCCAATTGTGGCCTCTTGTTTCTGTGTCCCCTCCCTGGAACATCCTGTCTTTGTCCACCTTGTCTATTCCACGCAGTATTTTATATGTCGTTATCATGTCTCCCCTGACCCTCCTGTCCTCCAGTGTCGTCAGGCCAATTTCCCTTAATCTTTCTTTCATAGGACATTCCCCTTAGCTCGGAACTAACCTTGTCGCAAACCTTTGTACTTTCTCTAGTTTCTTGACGTGCTTTATCAAGTGCGGGTTCCAAACAGGTGCTGCATACTCCAGTATGGGCCTGACCTACACGGTGTACAGTGTCTTGAATGATTCCTTACTAAGGTATCGGAATGCTGTTCTCAGGTTTGCCAGGCACCCATATGCTGCAGCATTTTATCTGATTGATGTGTGCTTCCGGAGACATGCTCGGTGTTATACTCACCCCAAGATCTTTCTCCTTGAGTGAGGTTTGCAGTCTTTGGCCACCTAGCCTATACGCTGTCTGTGGTCTTCTTTGCCCTTCCCCTATCTTCATGACTTTGCATTTGGCAGGATTAAGTTCGAGAAGCCATTTGCTGGACCAGGTGTCCAGTCTGTCCAGGTCTCTTTGAAGTCCTGCCTGGTCCTCATCAGATTTAATTCTCCTCATTAACTTCACATCATCTGCAAACAGGGACACTTCTGAGTCTAACCCTTCCATCATGTCGTTCACATATACCAAAAATAGCACTGGTCCTAGGACCGACCCCAGTGGGACCCCGCTCGTCACAGGTGCCCACTGCGATACATCATTACGTACCACGACTCGTTGTTGCCTCCCTGTCAGGTATTCTCTGATCCATTGCAGTGCCCTTCCTGTTATATGCGCCTGATGCTCTAGCTTCTGCACTAATCTCTTGTGAGGAACTGTGTCAAAGGCCTTCTTGCAGTCCAAGAAGATGCAATCAACCCACCCCTCTCTCTCGTGTCTTACTTCTGTTATTTTATCATAAAACTCCAGAAGGTTTGTGACACAGGATTTGCCTTCCATGAATCCGTGCTGGTTGGCATTTATACTCTTGTTCCGTTCCAGGTGCTCCACCACTCTCCTCCTGATAATCTTCTCCATAACTTTGCATACTATACACGTCAATGACACAGGTCTATAGTTTAGTGCCTCTTTTCTGTCTCCTTTTTTAAAAATGGGAACTACATTTGCCGTCTTCCATACCTCAGGTAGTTGCCCAGTTTCCAGAGACGTGTTGAAGATTGTGGTAAGTGGCACGCACAACATATCTGCTCCCTCTCTAAGGACCCACGGGGAGATGTTGTCCGGTCCCATTTCCTTTGAGGTATCGATGTCCCTTAGCAGTTTCTTCACCTCCTCCTCATCTGTATGTATGTCGTCCAACACTTGTTGGTGTATTCCTTGCTGGTGTCCCCATCTGATCTGTCCCCCCAGAGTCCTTCCTGTCTCTACTGTAAATACTTCCTTAAATCTCGTGTTGAGCTCCTCACATACCTCTTGATCGTTTCTTGTGAGTTCTCCACCTTCTTTCCTCAGCCTTATCACCTGGTCCTTGACTGTTGTCTTCCTCCTAATGTGGCTATACAGCAGTTTCGAGTCAGATTTGACTTTCGATGCTATGTCGTTTTCATACTGTCGCTAGGCCTCCCTCCTTTTCTGTGCATACTCGTTTCTGGCTCTTCTACTAATCTCCTTGTTTTCCTGGGTCCTATGCCTCCTGTACCTTTTCCATTCTCTGTTGCACTTAGTTTTTGCCTCCCTACACCTTCGGGTAAACCAAGGATTCGTTTTGGTCTTCCTATTATTTCTGTTTCCCTTGGGAACAAACCTTTCCTCTGCCTCCTTGCACTTTGTTGCCACATATTCCATCATCTCGTTTACTGATTTTCCTACCATTTCTCTGTCCCACTGAACCTCCTGCAGGAAGTTTCTCATACCTGTGTTGGTGTGTGGTGTGTGTGTGTGTGTGTGGTGTGTGTGTGTGTTGTGTGTGTGTGTGTGTGAGTGTGTGTGTGTGTGTGTGTGTGTGTGTGTGTGGTGTGTGTGTGTGTGTGCGTGTGTGTGTGTGTGTGTATGTGTATGTGTGTGTGTGTGTGTGTATGTGTGTGTGTGTGTGTGTGTGTGTGTGTGTGTTTGTGTGTGTGTGTGTGTGTGTGTGTGTGTGTGTGTGTGTGTGTGTGTGTGTGTGTGTGTGTGTGTGTGTTTGTGTGTGTGTGTGTGTGTGTGTGTGTGTGTTGTGTGGTGAGTGTTTGTGTGTGTGTGTGCGTGTGTGTTTAAACAATCCCACAATACCGTACTGTCTGTGTGTTTGCAGCTGCCCAAACTTCTGAGTGTAGAGGAGCGACTGACAGCCGCCCTGGGACGTGTACCTGACTCTCACGACCACCTGATATCCCACGCCCACGGGATACTTCCTGCCTCCTCCCGCCTCAGCAGGAGCCTTGAGGACCTACCGAAGGATATCAAGGAGCACATCCTTAAGTGTCAGTGCTCCTGTGACCACTTAGGCTACGGCAACTTCTCGGTAAGTGCTCAATGTTCATTATGTTGTTCGCCTTGCGCATGTACATAGATATACACTAGAGCAGTGTATTGATACACTCATACACACTAGAGTAGTTTATCAAGGTGTCTTAAGACACCTTGATACACTACTGAGACTTTGAGAATTTACTGGGGTTTAAGTGAGATTTATCGCCAAGTGGCAGATGGGAGATATTCACCTGGGTTAGGTGGGACTGAGGTGGGAGAGGAAGGTTAGGTGTGTGTACTCACCTATTTGTGGTTGCAGGTGTGTGTGTGTGTGTGTGTGTGTGTGTGTGTGTGTGTGTGTGTGTGTGTGTGTGAGTGTCTCTCCACCCTCCTCCAGTCAAATATATATATTTTCAACAAACTGGCCGTATCCCACTGAGGCAGGGTGACCCAAAAAGAAAAAAAAAATTCTCTTTTTAACTTTAGTAACGCACAGAGGAGAAGGGGGTTACTAGCCCCTTGCTCCCGGCATTTTAGTCGCCTCTTACGACACGCAAGACTTACGAAGGAATAATTCTGTTCCACTTCCCCATGAACTTCGAAGGAGTTTTGGTGTGATGGTCACGTCACAGGGTGGTGACCCAGTGCTTGCAGCTATCCTCCTTACACGTGGTCACGTCCCAGGGTGGTGACCCAGTGCTTGCAGCTATCCTCCTTACACGTGGTCACGTCCCAGGGTGGTGACCCAGTGCTTGCAGCTATCCTCCTTACACGTGGTCACGTCCCAGGGTGGTGACCCAGTGCTTGCAGCTATCCTCCTTACACGTGGTCACGTCCCAGGGTGGTGACCCAGTGCTTGCAGCTATCCTTACACGTGGTCACGTCACAGGGTGGTGACCCAGTGCTTGCAGCTATCCTTACACGTGGTCACGTCACAGGGTGGTGACCCAGTGCTTGCAGCTATCCTTACACGTGGTCACGTCACAGGGTGGTGACCCAGTGCTTGCAGCTATCCTTACACGTGGTCACGTCCCAGGGTGGTGACCCAGTGCTTGCAGCTATCCTTACACGTGGTCACGTCCCAGGGTGGTGACCCAGTGCTTGCAGCTATCCTTACACGTGGTCACGTCCCAGGGTGGTGACCCAGTGCTTGCAGCTATCCTTACACGTGGTCACGTCCCAGGGTGGTGACCCAGTGCTTGCAGCTATCCTTACACGTGGTCACGTCCCAGGGTGGTGAGCCAGTGCTTGCAGCTATCCTTACACGTGGTCACGTCCCAGGGTGGTGAGCCAGTGCTTGCAGCTATCCTTACACGTGGTCACGTCCCAGGGTGGTGGCCAGTGCTTGCAGCTATCCTTTACACGTGGTCACGTCCCAGGGTAGTTGACCAGTGCTGCAAACTGTCCTCTTACCCCGTGGTCACGTCCCAGGGTGGTGACCCAGTGCTTGCAACTATCCTCCTTACACGTGGTCACGTCCCAGGGTGGTGACCCAGTGCTTGCAACTATCCTCCTTACACGTGGTCACGTCCCAGGGTGGTGACCCAGTGCTTGCAGGTATCCTCCTTACACGTGGTCACGTCCCAGGGTGGTGACCCAGTGCTTGCAACTATCCTCCTTACACGTGGTCACGTCCCAGGGTGGTGACCCAGTGCTTGCAACTATCCTCCTTACACGTGGTCACGTCCCAGGGTGGTGACCCAGTGTTTGCAATTATCCTCCTTACACGTGGTCACGTCCCAGGGTGGTGACCCAGTGCTTGCAACTATCCTCCTTACACGTGGTCACGTCCCAGGGTGGTGACCCAGTGCTTGTAACTATCCTCCTTACACGTAGTCACGTCCCAGGGTGGTGACCCAGTGCTTGCAACTATCATTCTTACACGTGGTCACGTCCCAGGGTGGTGACCCAGTGCTTGCAACTATCCTCCTTACACGTGGTCACGTCCCAGGGTGGTGACCCAGTGCTTGCAACTATCCTCCTTACACGTGGTCACGTCCCAGGGTGGTGACCCAGTGCTTGCAACTATCCTCCTTACACGTGGTCACGTCCCAGGGTGGTGACCCAGTGCTTGCAACTATCCTCCTTACACGTGGTCACGTCCCAGGGTGGTGACCCAGTGCTTGCAACTATCCTCCTTACACGTGGTCACGTCCCAGGGTGGTGACCCAGTGCTTGCAACTATCCTCCTTACACGTGGTCACGTCCCAGGGTGGTGACCCAGTGCTTGCAACTATCCTCCTTACACGTGGTCACGTCCCAGGGTGGTGACCCAGTGCTTGCAACTATCCTCCTTACACGTGGTCACGTCCAGGGTGGTGACCCAGTGCTTGCAGCTATCCTCCTTACACGTGGTCACGTCCCAGGGTGGTGACCCAGTGCTTGCAACTATCCTCCTTACATGTGGTCACGTCCCAGGGTGGTGACCCAGTGCTTGCAACTATCCTCCTTTACGTGGTCACGTCCCAGGGTGGTGACCCAGTGCTTGCAACTATCCTCCTTTACGTGGTCACGTCCCAGGGTTGTGACCCAGTGCTTGCAACTATCCTCCTTACACGTGGTCACGTCCCAGGGTGGTGACCCAGTGCTTGCAACTATCCTCCTTACACGTGGTCACGTCCCAGAGTGGTGACCCAGTGCTTGTAACTATCCTCCTTACACGTGGTCACGTCCCAGAGTGGTGACCCAGTGCTTGCAACTATCCTCCTTACATGTGGTCACGTCCCAGAGTGGTGACCCAGTGCTTGCACTATCCTCCTTACACTGTGGTCACGTCCCAGGTGGTGACCCAGTGCTTGCAACTATCCTCCTTACACGTGGTCACGTCCCAGGTGGTGACCCAGTGCTTGCAACTATCCTCCTTTACGTGGTCACGTCCCAGGGTGGTGACCCAGTGCTTGCAACTATCCTCCTTACACGTGGTCACGTCCCAGAGTGGTGACCCAGTGCTTGCAACTATCCTCCTTACACGTGGTCACGTCCCAGGGTTGTGACCCAGTGCTTGCAACTATCCTCCTTACACGTGGTCACGTCCCAGAGTGGTGACCCAGTGCTTGTAACTATCCTCCTTACACGTGGTCACGTCCCAGAGTGGTGACCCAGTGCTTGCAACTATCCTCCTTACACGTGCATGTTCAAGACTATTGTTAACCAGTTTTTACTAGTGTGTGTACTCACCTAATTGTGGTTGCAGGGGTCGAGACTCAGCTCCTGGCCCCGTGTGTGTGTGTGTGTGTGTGTTCAAGGCTGTTTGTTCGTAAGAAATACTGTCATTAATGACATTTACTTTCAGAATTTATAAAGCTATTGAACAGCCTGGAAACAGCTGTCGTAACCGCCTGGAAACACAGCTGTCGTAACAGCCTGGAAACACGGCTGTCGAGCAGCCTGGAAACACAGCTGTCGTAACCGCCTGGAAACACAGCTGTCGTAACAGCCTGGAAACACGGCTGTCGAGCAGCCTGGAAACACGGCTGTCAAGCAGCCTGGAAACACAGCTATTGAACAGCCTGGAAACACAGCTATTGAAAAGCCTGGAAACACAGCTATCGTAACAGTCTGGAGCACAACTATAGTAACAGTCTGGAACACAGCTATTGTAACAGCCTGGAAACACAGCTATAGTAACATACTGGAACACAGCTATCGTAACAGCATCGCTGTTGTTACACAGTCCCTCCAGGATGGTTGAGAGACGTTAAGAGTCACACAGTATACTGTAATACTCAGTACTAAGTTTACCATTTACCACTTATACTGGGGCTAAGGTCGACTTAGATGCCTACCAGAGTGTTTTATCTAGGTGTGGTAGTAGTAATAGTAGTAGTAGTAGTAGTAATAGTAGTAGTAGTAGTAGTAGTAATAGTAGTTGTAGTAGTAATAATAGTAGTAGTAGTAGTAGTAGTAGTAATAGTAGTTGTAGTAGTAATAATAGTAGTAGTAGTAGTAGTAGTAATAGTAGTAGTAGTAGTAGTAGTAGTAGTAATAGTAGTTGTAGTAGTAATAATAGTAGTAGTAGTAGTAGTAGTAGTAATAGTAGTAGTAGTAGTAGTAGTAATAGTAGTTGTAGTAGTAATAATAGTAGTAGTAGTAGTAGTAATAGTAGTTGTAGTAGTAATAATAGTAGTAGTAGTAGTAGTAGTAGTAGTAATAGTAGTAGTAGTAGTAGTAGTAATAGTAGTTGTAGTAGTAATAATAGTAGTAGTAGTAGTAGTAGTAGTAATAGTAGTAGTAGTAGTAGTAATAGTAGTTGTAGTAGTAATAATAGTAGTAATAGTAGTAGTAGTAGTAGTAGTAGTAATAGTAGTAGTAGTAGTAGTAGTAGTAGTATTAGTTGTAGTTGTAGTAGTAATAATAGTAGTAGTAGTAGTAATAGTAGTTATAGTAATAATAATAGTAGTAGTAGTAGTAGCAGTAGTAATAGTAGTTGTAGTAGTAATAGTAGTTGTAGTAGTAATAGTAGTTGTAGTAGTAATAGTAGTTGTAGTAGTAATAGTAGTTGTAGTAGTAATAGTAGTTGTAGTAGTAATAGTAGTTGTAGTAGTAATAGTAGTTGTAGTAGTAATAGTAGTTGTAGTAGTAATAGTTGTTGTAGTAGTAATAGTAGTTGTAGTAGTAATAGTAGTTGTAGTAGTAATAGTAGTAGTAGTAATAGTAGTAATAGTAGTTGTAGTAGTAATATAGTAGTAGTAGTAGTAGTAATAGTAGTAGTAGTAATAGTAGTAGTAGTAATAGTAGTTGTAGTAGTAATATAGTAGTAGTATAGTTTGTAGTAGTAAGTTTGTAGTAGTAATAGTAGTTGTAGTAGTAATAGTAGTTGTAAGTAAAAGTAATAGTAGTTGTAGGGAGTAATAGTAGTTGTAGTAGTAATAAGTTGTTGTAGTAGTAAAGTAGTTAGTTTGTAGTAGTAATAGTAGTTGTAGTAGTAATAGTAGTAGTAGTAATAGTAGTTGTAGTAGTAAATAGTAGTAAGTATGTTAGTAATAGTAGTAATAGTAGTAATAGTAGTTGTAGTAGTAATAGTAGTTGTAGTAGTAATAGTAGGGAGTAGTAATAGTAGTTGTAGTAGTAAATAGTAGTTGTAGTAGTAATAGTAGTTGTAGTAGTAATAGTAGTATAGTAGTAATAGTGTAGATAAATTAGTGTAGTGTAGTAAATAATAGTAGTTGAAGTAGTAATAGTAGTTGTAGGATAGTATATATAGTTGTAGTAGTAATAAGTAGTATTAGTCGTAATAGTATAGTAGTAAGTAAAGATAGTAGTTAGTAGTAGTAGATAGATAGTTTATAGTAATAGTATTGTGTAGTATTAATAGTAGTATGTAGTAGTAATAGTTAGTAGTATTAATAAGTAGTTGTAGTAGTAATAGTAATTGTAGTAGTAATAGTAGTTGTAGAGTAATAGTAGTGTAGTAGTAATAAGTAGTTGTAGTAGTAATAGTAATGTAGTAGTAATAGTGTTGTAGTAGTAAAAGTAGTTGTAGTAGTAATAGTAGTGTAGTAGTAAAAGTATGTAGTAAGTAATAGTAGTTGTAGTAAGTTAATAGTACTGTAGTATAGTAGTAAAGTAGTGTAGTAGTAATATAGTGTAGTAGTAATAGTAGTGTAAGTAGTAATAGTAGTAGTAGTAGTATATAGTATAGTAGTAGTAATAGTAGTTATGTAGTATATAGTAGTTGTAGTAAGTATAATAGTATGTAGTAAAATAAAGTAGTTGTAGTAGTAATAGTAGTTGTATAGTAATAGTAGTTAGTAATACATAGTAGCTAGTAGTAATAGTATTAGTATAATAGTAGTAGTAATAGTAAGTAGTAGTAATATACGTATAGTAAGTAGTAATAGTAGTAGTAGTATATATATAGATAATAGTAGTAATAGTATATATAAGTAAATATAGTAGAATATAATAATGTAAAATGATAGTATAGTGTAGTAGTACCGGATATATACAGTAATAGTAATAGTAGTAGTACCAATAGTATGATATCCCAATCCAGTAGACCGTACGACAGTACGTGACGTCAAAGCAGGACCAGTACTGTCAGAAGATACAGTAGTGACTACAAAAGATCACAGTACCTATAGTACAGGATCACAGTGACCTTCATCGAAGTAAGTACTACTTCACAGACCAGATCACAGGTGACCTGTCACTACCAGATACAGCTGACCTGTCACACAACATAGAGTAAGTCACCCTTGTTCTAGCTACAATCATTGTGACTTCACATGACCCGGGTCACAGTGTGACCTGTCACTGACCAGTACACAGTGACCTGTCACTAACCAGATCCTGTTACCTGTACAGACCAGACACAGTGTACCTGATCATAACCAGTGTACAGTCTACCTGTCATAACCATGTGATCACGTCTACCATACAGGATACATTGACCTTACAGACCAGATCAAAGTGGACCTATCCATAACCAGATACTCTGAACCTGTCACAACCAGGATCTACGAGTAATTGACCTGTTATACAGACCTGGAATTAATGTTGTGACCTGGTCTCAGACCAAGTGCACAAGCATCACCTAGTCCCTGACCAGGGTCACAACATGTACTGTACTAACCAGATTACGTATTTTTGTACAGCGCGACCTCGCTACACCATTCCTGGCTAGTAACGGGTGTTCTCGTGCCCTCAGACTAATACCAGCAGGGTGACGACCTCTCAACCTGATCTCTCGCACCTCAGACACAAACAAAACGGTAAGGACATAACCCTTTACCAATTACACTGTTTATCTGTAAAATCGCGTCCTCCAGTTACCATTTTAACTGTTATTACGGACCACACGCCTTTCCCCCCAGACCAACACCTTTCCCACAGCCCAAAGGCCCCCCACAGGAGCCCCGTCCCCACCAGGGCCAACAGCCTTTCCCACAACCCAGCCCACACCCCCCACAGCCAAACCCCCCCCACACCACTTCCTCCCCAGAAGGGGCCCGTCCCCATACAAGCCAAACCCCCCAAGGGGCCCACCCTCCCACCGGACCCGCCCCCCCCAACAAAAACCCAAAAGGTAAGGAAAAACCCCCCCCCCCAAAACCCCGAGAAAACGGCCCCCCCCCCAACAAGAACTTTTTTTCCCAAAAGCCCTAAGCCTCCCAAGAAAAACCCGGGGTTCCGAAGGGGGCCAAATTTTTTCCCAAATAAAATAAAAAAACCCCCCCCAACGCCCAACCCTCCCAAACGGGAAAGTTCCCCAAAAGGCCCCAAACCCCCTTCCCCACAGGGGGCCAAACCTAAGGGCCAAAGCCCCCCCTTAAAGACAAGCCCCCCAAGGGAAATTTACCCCGAGCCCAACACCCCTCCCCCAAAGACCAAACCTCCCCCACGAGACCAAACCTCCCCACCTAAGACCACAGCCTCCCCAAAAAGAACAACAGCCCCCCCCACACAGACCAAAAGCCTCCCCACACGAACCAAGCCCCCCCCAAAAAGTCCCACAAGCCCCCAAAGAAAACCCCCCCCAATTTTTGAGCCCAACCCCCCACCAGGACCCAAAAGCCCCCCCATTTAAGGGAGACCACGGGTAGGGGAAAGCCCCCCCCGGGAGAAAGGGTCCCCACGGGGGGAAATACCCTTTAAAGGAGACCCCCTTTAAAAAGCCACGGGTAAAAGAACCACAGTAAGGAAAGCCCCCCCACCGGGGGAAAGCCCCCCCAAATTTAAAAGTACCAGGGGGAGAAAGTCCCACACAAAAGGACCACGGTTAAAAAGACCACGGTAGAAGGATATTTTTTGGGGGGAAAAAGTACCCTGGGGGAAAGGGGAATACCACGGGTGGAGAGGAAGAAACCACGGGTGGAGAGGAAGTCCCAAACGGTGGAGGGGAAAAGTACCATTTTGGGGGGAGGAAGTACCACTGGTGGAGGGAAGTCCCACTGGTGAGGGGAAGAAACCACTGGGGGAAAAGGAAGTACCACTGGGGGAGAGGAAGTACCACTGTGGGGGGGAAAGGGTACCACTGGTGGAGAGGAAGTACCACGGGTTGGAGGGGGAATACCACTGGGGGGAGGAATACCACGGGGGGGGGAAGTACCCTGGTGGAGAGGAAGTCCCCCATTTGGGGGGGGAAGTACCACTGGTGGGGGGGAAGTACCATTTGGGGGAGGAAGAAACCATTTGGGGGGGAAGTACCCCCTTGGGGGGGGAAGAAAACCACTGGTGGGGAGGAATACCACTGGGGAGGAAGTACCATTTGGTGGGAGGAAGTACCACTTGTGGGAGGAAGTACCATTTTGGGGGAAAGGAAGTACCACTTGTGGGGAGGAAAGAAAACCACGGGGGGAAAGGAAGAACCCCCTTTGGAGGGTGGAAGTCCATTTGTGGGGAGGAAGAAACCATTTGGGGGAGAAGTACCACTGGGGGGAAAAGGAAAACCCCCCTTTGGGGGAGGAAGAAACCACTGGGGGAAAAGTCCCCCTTTAGTGGGGAGAGGGGGGAAGTCCACGGGCGGGGAGGAAGAAACCACGGGCGGGGTGGAATGCCACTTGTGGGGGAAGTACCACGGGCCGGGGGGGGGGTCCCACTGGGGGGAAAGGAATACCCCCCTTGGCGGGGGGAAAGGGCCACTAGGGGAAAGGGAAGTAAACCTTGGGGGGGAAAATAAAATTGCGGGGGGGAAATTTCCACGGGCCCGGGGGAGGAAGTCCCAAACGGCGGGGGGGAAGTGCCACTTGTGGGGAGGAATACCACGGCGGGGAGGGAAAACACGGGCGGGGGAAGAAACCACTGGCGGGGGGAATCCACTTGGGGGGAGGAATACCATTTTGTGGGGGGGGGGGGAAAGTACCACGGGGCGGGGAATTTCCATTTGGGGGGGGAAGTCCCCTTGGGGGGGAAGTGCCATTTGTGGGGAGGAAGTACCACTGGCGGGGAGGGAGTATCACTGGCGGGGGGGAAGTACCACGGCGGGAGGAATTTCCCACGGGGGGAGGAATCCCAACTTGTGGGGAGGAATAAAATGGCGGGGGGGAAAATTCCAAATTTGGGGGGGGAAGTCCATTTGTGGGGGGGAAATTTCCATTTGGGGGAGGAATTTACCACGGCGGGGGGGGAAGTACCATTTGGGGGGGGGAAGAAACCATTTTGGGGGGAGGAAGTACCATTTTGGGGGGGGGAAAAGTACCATTTGTGGGGGGAAGGGTATCACTGGGGGGGGAGGAATGTCCCATTTGGGGGGAGGAAGCCCAAACTTGTGGGGAGGAAGTACACTGGGGGGGGGAAGAACCATTTGGGGGGGGGAAAAGTACCACTTGTGGGGGGGAAGTACCATTTGGGGGGAAATTTCCCCTTTGGGGGAAATTAAGCCCCACTTGGGGGGAGGAAGTACCATTTGGGGGGGTTTGGGGGGGGAAAGTACCACTTGTGGGGAGGAAGTACCACTTGTGGGGAGGAAGTACCACTTGTGGGGAGGAAGTACCACTTGTGGGGAGGAAGTACCACTGGCGGGGAGGAAGTACCACTTGTGGGGAGGAAGTACCACTTGTGGGGGGGAAAACCCACTTGTGGGGGGGAATACCATTTTGGGGGGAAAGGAATTACCATTTGGGGGAGGAAGTAAAACTGGGGGAGGAAAGTACCACTTGTGGGGAGGAAGTCCCATTTGGGGGAGGAAGAAACCCATTTGGGGGGGGGAAAAATTTGGGGAAATTTAAGGGGGGGAAGAAAAAAAGGGCGGGGAGGAAAAGGGGGGGGAAAAGAAAGGGGGGGAAGCCATTTGGGGGGGGTTTCCCATTGTTGGGGGTTTTTTTGGGGGGGAAAATTTAAAGGGAAAAAGGGAAAGCAAATAAACAAGGGAGGAGGGGAGGAAGGAGGAGCAGAGGAATTGGGGGGCCAGGTGAAAGTGGGGAGAAAGGGGAAAGGGGAGGGGGCAGGGGGAAGGGGGAGGAGAGGAGGAATTGGAGGAGCAGGAGGAAGTGGGGGAAGCAGGAGGAAGGGGAGGGGGCAGGAGAAGTGCATGAGCAGGGGAAGTGGGGAGCAGGGGAATTGGGGGAGCAGGGGGAAGGGGGCCGGAGAGAGAAGGGAGGAGCGGGAGGAAGTGGGGGAGCGGGGGAAGTGGGGGAAGCAGAAATCAAGGGGGAAAAGGGGAGGGGGCAGGAGGAAGGGAGGGGGAGGGGAAAAAGACCAGGAAAGAAGGGGGAAAAAGTAAAGGAAAAAGGGGCAAAAAATTAAACCACCAAGGGAACCAGGGAAAGAAGGAAAAATCAAGGACCCATTGTCAAAAACCCATCCCCCCTGCGGTGTTTACCACTTTTCAAAAACCTTAAAACCACCATCTTGCGGGTCTCCCAAAGTAAAGAACCTTAAACCCACCACCCTTACTGATACTACCACTGTCAAAAAAACCTTGATACCACCCCATTCGGGTTTCAAACCACTGCAAAAACCCTTGAAACCCCCAATTTTGGGCGGTGTTTAACCACTTTTCAAGAACCTTGATACCCCCATCTTTCGGTCTACCATTTGCAAGAACCTTATACCACCATCTTACGGGTCTACCACGCCCCAAAGAACCTTGATACCACCATCTTCCCTGGTGCTACCCTGTCAAAAAACCTTAAACCCCACCTTTTGCAGGTGCAAAACCACGTCAAAACCTTGAACCACCATCTTCTGGTTTTTTACCACTGTAAAGAACCTTGAAACCCCCTCTTACGGGTTTCAAACCCCTTGTCAAGAACCTTAAATACCACCATCTTTTTGGTCTACCACGTCAAAACCTTGATACCACCATCTTCCGGGTCTACCACTGTCAAGAATTTTTATACCACCACCCTTACGGTCTACCACGGGTCAAGAACCTTGAACCCCCAATCTTCGGACTACCACTGTCAAAAACCCTTTGAAAACCACCATCTTCGGGTCTCCCACTGTCAAAAAACCTTGAAAAACCACCACCTTAACGGTACTACCACTGTCAAAAACCCTTAAATACCCCCCAATCTTTACTGGTCAAACCACTGCAAGAACCTAAAATACCCCCATCTTACGGTACTACCCGCAAAAAACCTTTTGATACCACCATTTTTACTGGCAAAAACCACTGACAAAAAACCTTTGATACCCCCACTATAAATACCCACTGCGAAAACTCGCGGGTTTTTGGTAAAGGTGGCACTCACTACATTCCAGGGGTTTTGCCGCGAGGTGATAATCACCACTGGAAAAAACTAAAATTTTTGTGCCCCCCCAATGGGAAGAAATAAAATGGTTTAACCTTCGTGGCAGAACCTGGAAAAAAGGGTTTGGAAAACAACAACAACAACAACAAAAAGCAAAAAACAACAACAACAAAAAACAAACAACAACAACAAACAAAAAAACAACAACAAAAAAAAAAAAAACAACAATAAAATTTTAAAAAAAATAAAATAAAAATAATAATAATAATAATATAATAATAAAAAAATAATAATAATAATAATAAAAAAATAACGTAATAAATTTGGGTAGAATTACCGACAAAAAGAAAGTAAAAGGACACAATGCAACTAATGTCTTTTATTGGGGCAACGTTTCGCTCCCCAAGGAGCTTTTTTTCAAGCATTAAAAAAAAAAACCCAATCCCTTGGACACAGAGGGTATAAAAGCTCAAGTGAGGTAAATTTCCTATGGGGGTACCATTTCGATGTTCACTTTTGGTAGTAATAGTAGTAGTATAGTAGTAGTAGTAGTGGTAGTGACAAAAGAAAAACAATAGGGGAAAAGCAATTAATTCGTACATGTTTTAAAAGGATATAAAAGCTATTACTTGGGGAACAAAAAAATAGGTTGGACAAATTTTAAACTGGAATTTGGGGAGGTTTTTTTCAATTTTTCCACTCCCCTGTGCTTTTTTGTAGTATAACAGGAGAGACTATTGTGGCAGGGGTTTTCGGGTTTTTAGGGGGAATTTTTTGCTAAGAACCCTTTGGGGAAAGGTGAAGCGCCGTTTTTTTTTTAAAATTTTTTTCGAACAACGATCAGTCTGATTTTAAGGCCTTTCGGGGGCGGAAATTTTTTCTTTTTTTCACAAATTTGGGGGTCCCCCTGAATTTCATAAGAAGATTTGGGGGAAATTTTGGTGTTGACACAGGGGTTTTTTAAGTTTCGTTCCACAAGCCTTTTTGTTTTATTGAGGCGGGTGTCCCAAAGGGTTTTTTGCTGTTTTACCTACGTAGATCTTTTTCAAAAAGCCTCCCCAGGGTTTTAGTGAAAAACCCTTTCATTGACTGGTTCTGGTTCCTGGGTTTTTTGACTTATTGCACGCACCTTAAACCCAATAAAGAGAAACAAACATTGGGGGGGGCTGGTTGGGGCTTTAAATTTACCACCAACATACGCAAACCTAACTATCAACCAATCTTTTACCAGGAACCAAGACACAGTGGGCAGCAACCCTTTCCCAAAGGGGTTTTAAAAACAGGGCCCCCTTTTCCCCTGAGCTTTATGTGAACCTTTTTCTTCTAATTTTTTCCTAGAAGATACATCACTGCCCTTTTAAAACCCGCCAACGACCCCCAAAATTATCGCACCACCGCCGACAAAGGAGGTGGGGTCGTCTACTCAACACCATTGGGCTACAACACTAAAAAAATGGACCTTTGAATGATCAATCAAAAATCCCAACCCAACACATCAACGTGGGGAAAGTCACCCAAAGACTTTTTTATACAAAACCAACAAAAAACCAAACCCCACTAGAAAGGGAAAAACTTTTGTACTTTTTTAACCCCCAACCCCAAACCACACCCATGATGGTTTAAACCCCAAAACCCCTAAACACAATATTTCCCTCAAAACCAAACACTTAAAGGGAAAAGGCCCTGCCCACACAAACTAGCCGGGGTTCTTGCCAAACATCTTTCCCCCTTCCCGGGGACCATCACCCCCCTCATCTTAAACACTCGGGGGACCTTCCAAAAACCCCATCCGTAACCTCTCCAACCGTAACAAGAAACAAAACAGTTTTGGGTGGACTTTCCCTCCCTTTACAAAAGGGAACCCACCAAAAAAAACCACGGGGGTTCAAAGACGTAAAGGGCAAACCAGGAAACCCTTAAACTTCCTTTTTCCCCCCGAGATTTTTTTGACCCTTTATTGAACTTTTGTGTTAACTTCCCCAAATGTTTTTTCCTTCAAAAAAAAACAAACTCTACAAACAAACCTACGGCAATGGGAATGGGGGCCCCAATAAGTGCCGCCTAGCCAACTTATACATGGAACACCTGAGTCCGAAAAACTTCGCCAAAAATCATCCCTTCAACGGGGGCCCCCCCCCTTGGGACGTTACTTGGGGCGATGTCCTCGTAATAAATCCAAAACGTTTTTTATTTCGGGGTCTTTAAGGCAAGGGGGTCAAACGCAGTTGAAAACCCGCGATTCAGTTTTAAAACTAAAAAAGAGTCCAATGACAAGCTACCTTTCCCGACGGGCCCCCCATTCACAAAGAAAACAACAACCTAAGATTTTTAAGTTTATCGGAAACCCACCAATAAAAATGATCCACACACTTTTAAATTTCCCGTCAAGATACCAAACCAAAAAAGGCATCATCATCGGGTTTTTTCCCAAGAGGGAATTTCCCCAATTTGAGCCTAGTTTCCCTTACGAGGAATGTACTTTTCATTCAAACCCAAAAATTCACTGAGTTACCAATTTCCTTCTTTTTTTCATTTAAAACTGCAAGAAAAGAGCTCCCTTTAGATCATCAATTCTCCACGCATCAACACCGCTCCCAAAAAAATTATAAAAATTCCCCCCCCCCCCCCCCAACAGCCCCGGTTGCACTAAACGCCAAAAACTTTCCAAGCTAACACCAGATCGCCATCGCCCTTTTACCCCCTTCAAAAAAGGATCCCAACCAGGAAAAACCCCAAACACCACGAACCAGTCAAACAGGAGTTTTACACTATTCCCCCGTGGAGGGGTGTGACAAGATCTACGGGAGGTGAAACAGCAAGAAACCCGACCCCCCGCCCAATGAAAAACATATACGCATGTAGGAACGACAACCCTTTAAAAAACGCCCTTTTACAAACCGAAAAATTTCCCCAATTTATCTATGAAAATTTAGAGACGCCCCAATTATGATAAAAGAAACTAATTTTTCCGCACACCAAGTGCCTTGAATTTGCACGATCGCTTTTTTCGAATACAATTAAACAAAACAACGGCATTTTTTCACCATCTCCCAAGTCCCCTTTGCAAGAATCCTCCTGAAAACAGTAAACCCTGCCAAACACATGTCTCTCCTGTTATAATACACAAAGCCAGAGAGTGAACCTGAAACAAACCCGCCTCATTCCAGTTTTTATTTTTCCCCAACCATTTTTATGTTACCCAATTAAAAATTTTTTTACCTTTTAAATCATGGAAAGAATTAATTGTCTACCATATTGTATTACTTTTGTCACACCACACTACTACTACTTCTACTACCACTAGTGAACAACGAAATGGAAACCCCACTATATTCACCTCACTCTGAGCCCCTTTAAAACCCTCTGTTTTCCATGTATTGTTTTTTAATGGGGTTGATAAAACTCTTTGGGGAGCGAAACGGGGCCACCAAAAAATGTCACATTAGTTGCACTTGTGTCCTTTTACTTTACAATAAAAATAAAAAAATAAAAAAAAAAACTAATAATAAAAATAAAATAAGAAAAAAAATAATAATAATAATAAAAAAATTTAAAAATAATTAATAAAAATAATAATAAAATAATAATAAAGAAAGTGTTTTTCATTACAGGTGTGGAGGTCCAGCACAGGTTTTGGGGGGGGTTTTGGGGCCTGGGGGCTGGTGAAACAGGGGTACAGGGGTAGGGGTGTCAATACCCCTGGCACTCAGAGTGGGCCCCCAGGGAGCACTACAGCAGAGGGTCGACCCCGGGGTACAGCTGCTGAGGGGAAAACCCCCCTGATTTATGGGTAAAGGGATCCCCCTAGGTTCCCCGGAAATTTAGAGTTATAAAACCCCCCCTCAGGACAAATTAAAGGGGTGCCTCACATATAAACAGGAGATACCCCGTGATAATTTAGAGGGATACCTCGTGATAATTTAAAGATATATCCCATGTTTATCAGAGAAATACCCACATATTTAGAGGTATAAATTTTATGGGTATTAAAATAACCCTCATTAAATCAGAGGTATAAACCCCCCCAGGATAACAGAGGGATATCCATTACGAAGGCCTTTGGGGGACACTAGGGGCTAAAATACGCCCCCAGGGGGACATACCAAATTATTTTATTATTTTATAAAAATATATATATATATATATATATAATATATTATATAAAAATTTTAAAATATAATATATATTATATATATAAATATATATATAAAATATTTAAAAATAATATTTAAAAAAATAAATTTTAAATAATTATTAAAAATAAAAAATATTTTTATTTTTATTTTTAAAATAAATTTTAAATTTAAAATTATTTTAAATTAAAAAAATTTTAAAATTTAATTTATTTCCTTATTTTTATTTTTTTTTTCAAAAAAAAAAAAACCCAAAATTTTTTCCAAACCAAAACCCGGGGTCAGGGTTTGGCCACACAAAAAGTAATCAATTTCCCCAGAACAGTGGGTGGCCCCACACCCACCCAAAAGAGCAGTGGGTGGCCACACCCACCCAACAGAGCAGTGGGTGGCCACACCCACCCAACAGAGCAGTGGGTGGCCACACCCTCCCAACAGAGCATGGGTGGCCACCCCACCCAACAGAGCATTTGGGGGGCCAGACCCACCCAACCCGAAGCAGTGGGGGCCAAAACCCACCCAACAAGCAGTTTGGGGGGCCACAAACCCCCCCAACAGAGCAGTGGGGGGCCACACCCCCCCAACAGGTATTTGGGGGCCCAAAACCCACCATTTACATCCCCGCTGGTAAAATTTTGTTATTTCTGTAGTGGCCAAACTGAGAACCCAAAAGGTCAGGCCCAAACCCCCCCCACAAACCCCTTTAAAAAGCAAACAACTCCAAAAAATACCTACCCAAACCCGAAACATTTCCCAAACCAAAAAGTAGTGGTATAGTGAAGGAAATATCCATGATTTAGTGGGAAAAGTATCCTTTTTTAGCTTTAAGAAAGGTACGATAAACTCTCGAAGCTGGGGGAGAGTGGACCTAGTAGCGACTAAAGAAGGGGGCGGAAGCCAGGGCTATTACTCGACCCCCGCAACTCTTTGGTGAGTACCCCACACAACACACACACACAACCCACACACACACACACACACAAACCCACACACACACACACAAAACACTTCCCCAAAAACCACCGAAAACAAAATGGGGGGCCAAAGACGCCGGGGGCCCACCCAAAGGGCATTGTAAAACCATTGGGAATTTCTTGGTAAATGTGAATGACATGAGGAAGGGAAAAGACTCCCAAAATGTCCCCCGTTCCAGATGGATTTGAAGGGGGTTTTTTAAAGGGGAAAATTTAAAACAAAAGAGGAAAAGGGGAGGCCCTTTAAAGAGACCCTGGGCAGGCCCGGGGCCCCCTGGTCCAAACAAAATGGCCCTTTTTGAATTCAACCCCGCAAAGGGAAAGTCTTGAAAATTGAGGAAAGGGGAAAAAAGACCGCAAAACAGAGTAAAAGGCTAGGTGGGCCCAAAAACGCAATCCTCACTCAAGGGGAAAGATCTTGGGGGGAACCCAAAAAACCGAGCATGTCTTTCCGGGAAACACACAAAAATCAGATAACTGCTGCCCCAATGGGGGGCCTGGCAAACCTGAGAATTAAAAGTTTTCCCATACCTTTTAAAAAGGGAAACGTTTTTAAGACACTGACACTGTGTAAAGTCAGGCCCCTAAAAGAATGCAGCAACCAATTTTGGAACCACACCTGGGCAAGCACGTCAAGAAATTAGAGACAGTTTCAAAAAGGTTTTCAACAAGGCAGTTTCCGGATTCAGGGAATGTTTCCCATGAAGAAAGGTTTTTAGGAAATCGGGCGACCCAAAGTGGAGGAGAGGAGGGTCAGGGGAGACATGATAACGACATACAAAATACTGCGTGGAATAGATAAGGTGGACAGAGACAGGATGCTCCAGGAAGGGGACACAGAAGCGAGGCGGGGCCAGGAGCTGAGTATCGACCCCTGCAACCACATTTAGGTGAGTACAATTAGGTGAGTACACACACACACAGGACTGCAGTAAGGCCTTCGACACAGTTCCTTACAAGAGATTAGTGCAGAAGATGGAGGATCAGGCACGTATAACAGTAAGGGCACTGCAATGGATCAGAGAATACCTGACAGGGTGGCAACAACGAGTCATGGTCCGTGATGAGGTATCACAATGGGCGCCAGTGACGAGTGGGGTCCCACAGGGGTCAGTTCTAGAACCAGTGCTATTCCTGGTATATGTGAATGACATGATGGAAGGGATACACTCTGAAGTGTCCCTGTTCTCAGATGATGTGAAGTTAATGAGGAGAATTAAATCAGACGAGGATCAGGCAGAACTACAAATAGACCTAGACAGGCTGCACACATGGTCTAGCAACTGGCTTCTTGAATTCAACCCCGCCAAATGCAAAGCCTTGAAGATTGGGGAAGGGCAAAAAAGACCACAGACAGAGTATAGGCTACGTGGCCAAAGACTGCAAACCTCACTCAAGGAGAAAGATCTTGGGGTGAGTATAACACCGAGCATGTCTCCGGAAGCACACATTAACCAGATAACTGTTGCAGCATATGGGCGCCTGGCAAACCTGAGAATAGCGTTCCGATACCTTAGTAAGGAATCGTTCAAGACACTGTATATTGTGTACGTCAGGCCCATACTGGAGTATGCAGCACCAGTTTGGAAACCACACCTGGTCAAGCACGTCAAGAAATTAGAGAAAGTACAAAGGTTTGCAACAAGGCTAGTTCCAGAGCTCATGGGAATGTCCTACGAAGAGGGTCAGGAGAGACATGAAAACGACATGCAAAATACTGCATGGAATAGATAAGGTGAACAGAGACAGGATATTTCAGAGAAGGGACACAGAAAAGCAAGGGGCCACAGTTGGAAGCTGAAGACTCAGACGAGTCACAGGGATGGCAGGAAGTATTTCTTCAGTCATAGAGTTGTCAGGAAGTGGAATAGTCTAGCAAGTGATGTAATGGAGGCAGGAACCACACATAGCTTTAAGATGAGGTATAACAAAGCTCAGGAAGCAGAGAGAGGACCTAGCAGCGATCAGTGAAGAGGCGGAGCCAGGAGCCGAGTCTCGTGGATACCACATGATATCAGAGATATACCACATATCAGAGGGATACCATATGATATCAGAGGTGTACCACACGATATCGGAGGGATACCATAAGATATCAGAGGGATACCACCTGATATCAGAGGGATACCACATGATATCAGAGGGATACCATATAATATCATAGGGATACCCTATGATATCATACGGATACCCATGATACCAGAGGGAAACCATATATGGGAGGGATACCACATATCAAAGGGATACCACATGATATCAGAGGGACACCACATATGATATGAGGGATGTTCACATATAATCAGTAACAGGATATATGCTTAATCGTTCTCTCTCTCTCTCTCCATTCTCGCACTGAATATCTAACCCGACATGTTCACTACACGTTCACAACGTGTCGGCGTCGTGTTCAGCAGGTGTTGTAACTTTGTTCCCCGCGTGTTCTCTCAGGCACAACGACCTGCCCTGGAACATCAGGAAGTTCATGCACAATAAACTTCACAGTTTTAATTTCACTGCCCAACTTCACAAGCTGAGACCGTGGTCCAGGTCCTCATGGTCGCACACAGACCTGCCCAGGCTCCGTCAGGGCATGGTCGGAGCGCAGGTGGGTACTAGTGTGTATGTGTGTGTGTGTGTGTATGTGTGTGTGTGTGTGTGTGTGTGTGTGTGTGTGTGTGTGTGTGTGGTGTGTGTGTGTGTGTGTGTGTGTGTGGGTTTTTGTGTGTATTTTGTGTTGTGTAGGGGTGTGTATGTGTGTGTTGTGTGTGTATGTGTGTTGTGTGTGGGTGTGTGTGTGTGTTGTGACTCACCTAGCTGAGTACTCACCTATTGGAGGTTGCGGGGGTCGAGTCCGAGCTCCTGGCCCCGCCTCTTCACTGATCGCTACTAGGGTCACTCTCCGAGCCGGGGCTTTTCATACCCCTGCTTAAAATTGTATGGGCCTGCCTCCAAAATCGCTTTCCCAAATATTCCCCTTACTGACTACTCTGTGGTGAAAAATACTTCCAAAATCCCCGTGATTACTGTGTCCACCCAACTGGCCCCCCTTTCTGGCCCAACTTGGAAAAATCCTGTCTTTGTCCCCTTGTCAAAATTTCCCCCGTTTTTGTTGTCGTTCTGTCCCCCTATCTTCCGTCCCCCAGTGTCGTCGTTTTCCCTTAACCTTCCCCGTGGACATACCCTTTTCCTTTGGGGTAGTCTTTTTGCAAAAACCCTTTTACTTTCTTAGTTTTTTCACGTGCTTGGCTAGGTGGGTTCCAAAATGGTGTGTGGTGTGGTGTGTAGTGTGTTTGTGTGTGTTTTTGTGTTTGTGGTGTGTGTTGTGGGTTTGTGTGTTGTGGGGTTTGTGTGTGTTTTGGGTGTGTGTTTGTGGTTGGTGAGTGGTGTGTTTGTTGTGTGTGTGAGTGTGTGTGGTGTGGTATGTGTGTGTGTTTTGGGTGTGTGTGTGTGTTTGTGTGTTTTGTGGGTGTGTGGTGTGTGCTTTTGTGTGTGTGTGTGGTGTGGTGGTGTGTAGTAGTAGCAGTGTACTCTATAGTATATAATAGTTTATACTGCAGTAGTCTAGAGTAGTGTATAGTGATTTGAGTTACTAAAAAGGGGGTTGTATAAAGTATAGTATTTAGTATTAGTTGTAGTGGGGGTACCAGGGGTTGGGTTGCGAAATTGTTCCACCTACTCAAACAACCCCTACCCTCCACACTCACAGTTTTTGGGTATCGTACGTGCCCTGCAGTTTCAGACACACCCAAAAACCACCCACCCCCCACACTCACAGTTTTGGGTTCGTACGTGCCCCTGCGAGTCTCAACCTCCCCCAAAAATAACCCCCCTACCCCCCTACACTCATTTGGGTTCGAAAGGCCCTGCGATTAGACCTCACACAATAACCACCTACCCTCCTACCCACAGTTCTGGGGGTCGTACTGCCCTGGAGTCTCAGACACTCACAAAAACACCTCCCTCCTACATACTTTCTGGGGATCGTACTGCCCTCGAGTTCGACACACCACGATACCACCTACCCTCCACACTCACAGTTTTGGGGTTTGTACGTCCCCGCGAGTCTCAGAAACAAAAAAAATAACACCTACCTCCACCTCACAGTTTTGGGGATGTACGTGCCCTGCGGTCTCAGACTACACACATAACCACCACCCCCCCACTACAGTTCGGGGATCGTAGTGCCCTGCGAGTCTCAGAACACACACAATGACCCCTACCCTCCCACATCACAGTTTGGATTCGTCGGCCCCCGGTCTAACAACCCCACAAAAACCCCACCCCCCTACATCACAGTTCTGGGTTTTCGTCGTGCCCTGCGGTCTCGCACCACACAAAACCCCTTCCCCCCTACACTCACAGTTCTGGGATCGTACGGCCCTGCAGTCTAGACCACAACAATAACCACCTACCCTCCTACACTCACAGTTCTGGGTATCGTACGTGCCCTGCGAGTCTCAGACACACACACAATAACCACCTACCCTCCTACACTCACAGTTCTGGGTATCGTACGTGCCCTGCGAGTCTCAGACACACACACAATAACCACCTACCCTCCTACACTCACAGTTCTGGGTATCGTACGTGCCCTGCGAGTCTCAGACACACACACAATAACCCCACCCTCCACCTCACATTCGGACTGTCGTGCCCCCGCGAGACTCAGACACACACACAATAACCACCTACCCTCCTACACTCACAGTTCTGGGTATCGTACGTGCCCTGCGAGTCTCAGACACTCACACAATAACCACCTACCCCTCCCCACTCACGTTCTGGGGATCGGTCCCCCCGAGTCTCGACCCACACAATAACCCCTACCCTCCTACACTCCAGTCTGGGGTTTGTACGTGCCTCACTCAACACAACACAATAACCACCTACCCCTACACTCACGTTTGGTTTTCGTACGTGCCCTGCGAGTCTCGACACAACCAATAACACCTACCCTCCTACACTCACAGTTTGGGTACGTACGTGCCCCGCAGTCTCAGACACACCCCAAATAAACCCCTACCCCCCTTCACTTCACGTTTTGGGTACGTACGTTTCCCTGCGAGTCTCGACACAAACAATAACCACCTACCCTCCTACACTCACAGTTTTTGGGTATCGACGACCTGCGAGTTCAGACCAACCCCCACAAAAAACCCCCTCCCCCCCCACTCACATTTTGGTATCGTACGTGCCCGCGAGTCTCAACACACACACGTAACCCCTACCTCCTCACTCCAAATTCTGGATATCGTACGTGCCCTGCGGTCTCAGAACCACACAAAACCACCTACCCCTCATCACCTGGGATGTAGTGCCCTGCGAGTTCAGACACACACAAATAACCCCTACCCCCCTACACCCATTTCGGGATGTACGGCCCTGCGAGTCTCGCACACACACAATACCACCTACCCTCCTAACTCCTTTTTGGGGGATCGTAGTGCCCTGCGATCTCAGACACAACACAATAACCACCTACCCTCCCACACTCACGTTCTGGGGACGTCGTGCCCTGCGAGTCTCAGCACACACACAATAACCCCTACCTCCTACACCACATTTGGATCGTACTGCCCCGCGGGCTCAGACCACAAAAATAACCCCTACCCTCCTCACTCACAGTTTGGGTTCGTAGTACCCTGCGAGTTCAGACCCCAAAAACAATAACCCCTACCCTCCTACACCACGTTCTGGATTCGTACGTGCCCGCGAGTCTCAGACACCCCAAAAATAACCACCCACCCCCCTACACTCACAGTTTTGGGGACTACTGCCCTGCGAGTCTCGACCCACACAATAACCACCCACCCTCCTACATCCGTTCTGGGTATCGAGTGCCCGCGAGTCTCGACACACACACAATAACCACCTCCCTCCTACACTACGTTTTGGGGTATCGTACGGCCCTGCGAGTCCAGACACCAAAACAGTAACCACCTACCCTCCCAATCACGTTCTGGGTACGTACGTGCCCTTCGAGTCTCAACAACACACAATAACCCCTCCCTCCTACACTCACAGTTCTGGGGATCGTACGTGCCCTGCGGTTCAGACACACACAAAATACCACCCACCCCCAACCTCACGTTCTGGGTTTCGTACGTGCCCCGCGAGTCTCAGAACCACACAAAAACCACCTACCCTCCCACCTCCGTTCTGGGGATGTACTGCCCCGCGGTCCGACATCACACAATGCCCCCTACCCCCCCTACACTCACAGTTGGGTATGTACGTGCCCTGCGATTTTCAGACAACCACAGTAACCACCACCCCTTTTTCCCCTCAGTTTGGGTATCGTACGTGCCTGCGATCTTAACACACAAAAAAAAAAAACCCCCTACCCCCTACACTCCAGTTCTTGGGATCGTACGTGCCCCGCGGTCTGCACACACACAATAACCCCTACCCCCCCTTCCTCCAGTTCTGGGTATCGACGGCCCTGCGAGTCTCACACCCCAACCCAAAACCACTACCCTCCTACACTCACAGTTCTGGGGTTGTCGTGCCCTGCGAGTTTCAGACACTCACAATAACCTCCCTCCCCCACTCCCTTCTGGGAAACGTCGGTCCTGCGGTCCAGACAACACACAATAACCACCTACCCTCCTACACTCCGTTCGGGTATGTACGGCCCTGCGGTCTCAGACACACACCAAAAACCCCTACACCCTACCCCAGATCTGGGTACGACGTGCCCCCGCGAGCTTTAGGCCACCACAGTAACCCCCACCCTCCTACACTACAGTTCTGGGTATCGTACGTGCCCTGCGATCTCAGACCCCCACAAAAAACCCCCTACCCCCTACACCACATTCTGGGGGACGTAGTGCCCGCGGTTTAGGCCCAAACAAAACCCCTACCCTCCCACACTCACGTTTTGGGTATCGACGTACCCCTGGGTCTCAGACAACCCCACAATAACCACCTACCCTCCCCCACACTACGTTTTGGATCGACGTGCCCTGCGAGTCTGACACACACACGAACCACCTACCCTCCTAACCAAGTTTTGGATAGTACGTGCCCTGCGAGTCTCAGACACACACACAAAAAAAACCACCCCCCTCCTACACTTCCCGTTGGGTTCGTACTGCCCTGCGATTTAGGAAAACACACAATAACCACCTACATTTTCCCACACTCCATTTGGGGATCGAGTGCCGCGGTCCAACACCAACTTTTAAACCCCCCTCCCCCTAACTCACAGTTCTGGGGCGTCGTGCCCTCGGTCTCAGACACCACCAATAACCCCTACCCCCTACACTCCCTTCTGGGTTGACGTGCCCCGGGAGTTCAAACACCACAACCACCTACCCTCCCACACTCCAGTTTGGGGATGTACGTGCCCTGCGAGTCTCGCACACAAACAATAACCACCCCCCTCCCACATACAGTTTGGGTATGTCGTAACCCCGCGGTCTCAGACCACCCAAAAACCACCTACCCCTCCTCATACAGTTTTTTATGTACGTACCCTCGAGCTCGACACACCCAAAAATAACCACTACCCTCCTACCTCACAGTTCTTGGTTCGTACTCCCTGGAGCCAGACACCACATAACCCCCACCCCCCTACCTCACAGTTTGGATATCGTACGTGCCCTGCGAGTCCAGAAAAACACACCAAAAAACCCCTCCCCCCAAAATCACGTTTTTGGTATGTAGTGCCCCGCGGTCTCAGAAACCCCCAAAAAAATAACCACCTCCCCCCCTACATCACAGTTCGGGGGATCGTATGCCCTGGGTCTCAGAACACACACAATACCCCTACCCCCCTACCCCGTTCGGGGTATCGTCGTGCCCTGCGAGTTCAACACACAAACCCAAAAACACCACCCTCCTACCTCACAGTTCTTTGGGGGATCGTCGTGCCCTGCGGTCTCAGACACAACCATAACCACCACCCCTACACTCACAGTTCGGGTTCGTCGTGCCCCTTCGAGTCTCAAACCAAACATAACCACCTACCCCCCTACCTCAAGTTCTGGGTTCGTACGTACCCTGCGAGTCTCGCCACACACAATACCACCTACCCTCCCCTCCGTTTTTGGGGATCGTCGTGCCCGCGAGTTCAGACACACCACGTACCACCTACCCTCCCCACCCCACAGTTCGGTTCGTACGTGCCCTGGCAGTTCGACCCACCAATTAAAAACCCCCTCCCTCCTACAATACAGTTTGGGTATCGAGTGCCCCGCGAGTCTCGCCCCACACAATAACCACCTCCCCCTACACTCACAGTTCTGGGTATGTACGGCCCCCGCGGTCTCAGAACCCCACACAATCCACCTACCCCCTACATCACAGTTCTGGGTATCGTACGTGCCCTGGAGTCTCAGACAACCACAAAAAACCACCTACCCTCCTACACTCCAGTTCTGGGGTACGTACGGCCGGGGGAGCTCGACACACAAACAAAAACCCCCTACCCTCCTACACCACGTTTGGGTTGACTCCCCGCGGTTTTAGACCCACACAATCCACCTACCCTCCTACACTCACTTCTTGGTATCGTACGTGCCCGCAGCTCGACACACACAAGTAACCCCTCCCTCTCCCCAGTTTTTGGATAGTACTGCCCTGCGAGTCTCAGACACACACACAATAAACCCCCCCCCCCACACTCACAGTTTGGGATGACGTGCCCCGCGAGTCTCAGACACACACACTAACCCCCTCCCTCCACATCACAGTTCTGGTATCGTCGGCCCTGCGAGTCTCGACCACACCCCAATAACACCTACCCCCCCCCCTTCACTACATTTGGGTCCCTCGGCCCTGCGGACTCAGAAAAACCCCACACAATAACCCCACCCCTACACACGTTCTGGGGGTCGTACTGCCCTGCGGTTCCCGACACAACCAAAACCACTACCCTCCTACACTAAAAGTTTGGTACGTACGTGCCCCGGAGTTCCAAAACACACACAATAACCACCTACCCTCCCCCACTCAAGTTTTTTGGGGATCGTACGTGCCCTGGAGTCTCAGAAAAACACACAATAAAACCCCCTCCCCCCCTCCTCAAGTTCTGGGGATCGCGTGCCCTGCGAGCTCAGACACACACCAATAACCCCCTACCCCCCTCAATACGTTCTGGGGTTGTCGTCCCGCGAGTCTCAGACACACAAACAATAACCCCCTCCCTCCCCACTCCAGTTCTGGGGTTCGTTTCGACCCTGCGATCTCAGAACCACACAATAACCCCTACCTCCCACACTCACGTTCTTTTATCGTACGGGCCCCCGGGTCTAGACACACACACGTAACCACCCCCCCCAAAATCAAGTTTGGTTTTTGACGTGCCCGCGAGTCTCAGACACACACCAATAACCCCTACCCTCCTCCTTTACAGTTCTGGGGGATCGTACGTGCCCTGGAGTCTGACACCCAAATAAACACCTACACTCAAGTTCGGGGGATCGTACTGCCTGCGAGTCTCAGACACTCAACAAAAACACCTACCCTCCTAAATTCAGTTCTGGGGTTCGTAGTGCCCTGGGTCTCGACACTCACCAAAAGCCCCTACCCCCCTACCTCCAGTTTGGGATGTACTGCCCTGCGGTCTCAGACCCCCAACACAATAACACCTACCCCCCCACTCACTTCGGGTACGTACGTGCCTCGAGTCTCAGACACAAAAACAAAAACCATCTACCCTCCTACCTCCATTCTGGTATCGTACGTGCCTGCAGTCTCCACACACAAAAACCCCCTACCCTCCTACACTCCAGTTTTGGTTCGTTCGTGCCCCCGCGAGTCTAGAAACACACACAATAACCCCTACCCTCCTACCTCACAGTTCTGGGTATCGTACGGCCCTGCGAGCTCAGACACAACAAAAAAACCATTACCCCCCTACATCACAGTTTGGGTATCGACGTGCCCCCGCGGTCTCAGACACCACAAAAACCCCTACCCCCCTTCACTCACAGTTTTTGGGTTCGTACTGCCCGGAGTCTCAGACACACACACAGAACCCCCTACCCTCCCACATCACATTTGGGTATCGAAAGGCCCTGGAGTTCAGACACACACAAATAACCACCACCCCCCTACACTCACAGTTTTGGTATGTAGTGCCCCGCGAGTTCAGACACACAAATTCCACCTACCCCCCTTCCCCCACAGTTTTTGGGTTTCAGTGCCCCGCGAGTCCAACACTCCACAATAACCACCTCCCTCCTAACTCACAGTTTGGTATCGTTATGCCTGCGGTCTCGACCTCACACAATAGCACCTACCCTCCTACATCACAGTTCGGGGGGTCGTACTCCCTGCGAGTCTCGACCACCACGTAACCACCCCCCTTTTACCCTCACAGTTTGGGTATCGTAATGCCCTGCGGTCTTAACACCAAACAATAACCCCCTCCCTCCTACACTCCATTCTTGGTAGTACGTGCCCTGCAGTCTCGACACACACACAATAACCCACCCTCCTACCCCCGTTTGGGGTTTGTACGGCCCCGCGAGTCTAGACACACACCAATAACCCCACCCTCCTACCTCACAGTTTTGGGGATCGTCGGGGCCCCCGCGGTTTCAGAAATCCACAAAAACCACACCCTCCTACCTCACTTCTGGGATCGTAGTGCCCCGCGGTCTTACAACACACAATAACCACCTACCCTCCACACTCACATTCGGGTACGTAGTGCCCTGCGGTCTCAGAAACACACAATAACCCCCTACACTCCTACATCACAGATCTGGGTACGTACTGCCCTGCGAGTCTCAAAAACACACCAGTAAACCTCCTCCCCACACTCAAAGTTTGGGTATCGTACGTGCCCAGCAGACCAGAACATCCAAAGCCCCTCCCCCACATCCAGTTTTTGGGTACGTCTGCCCTGCGAGTTCAGCAACACACAATAACCCCAACCCCCCTACATCACAGTTTGGTATGTATGCCCTGCGGGCTCAACACACACACAAATTTAACCCCCTACACTCCTACACTCCAAACTGGGTTCGTCGTGCCCTGCGAGTTCAACACAACACAGTAACCACCCACCCTCCTACACTCAAAATTCTGGGTTGTACGTGCCCGGAGACTCAGACACCTCCAAAAACCACCTACCCCCTTTTCACTCCTTCTGGGTTTCGTACGTGCCCGCGGTCTCGAACACACACAAAAACCCCCTACCTCCTCACTCACAGTTTGGGTATCGTACGTGCGGAGTTCCCGCACAAAATAACCACCCCACCCCCTACACTCAAAATTCTGGTTTTCGATGGCCCTGCGAGTTCAGATAAAAACACAAAACCCTACCCCCCTACCTCCCGTATGGGATTTGGTCCTGGGTCTCGCCACACCAATAACCCCCCCTTCCTCCTACACCCAGTTCTGGGTATCGTACGTGCCCTGCGATTCGAAAACCCCACAATAACCCCCTTTTCCCCCCTCACTCAAGTTCTGGGATCGTAGTGCCCGCGGTCTCAGCACCCACAAATAACCACCTACCCTCCCACCTCACAGTTCTGGGTATCGTACTGCTCGCGATTTTACTCCAAATAACCACCCACCCCCCTACACTCACGTTTGGGATCGTACGTGCCCCGCGAGTTTAACCACAACAATAACCACCTACCCTCTTTCACTCAAGTTCTGGGGTTTGTACGTGCCCCGCGGTTCAACAACACACAATAACCCCTTCCCCCCTACATCACGTTCCGGTATCGTGTGCCCGCGAGTCTCGACACACACACAATAACCCCCTACCCCCCTTCACTCACAGTTCGGGTATGTAGTGCCCGCGGTCTAGGCACACACAATAACCCTACCCTCCTACATCACATTTGGGTTCGTCGGCCCCGCAGTCTCAACACACACAATTTCCCCCTACCTCCTACACTACATTCGGGTTTCGAGACCCTGCGGTCTCATACACACCCAAAAACCACCCCACCCCCACACTCACAGTTTGGGGATCGTCGTGCCCGCGAGCCAGCACAACACAATAACCCCTACCCTCCTACCTCCAGTTTGGGTATCGTACGTGCCCTGGAGTTCAGAACCCCACACAATAACCACCCACCCTCCTACACTCACATTCGGGGTACGTCGGCCTGCGGTCTCAGACACACACAATAACCATACCCTCCTTCACTCACATTTGGGTATCGTCTGCCCTGCGATCTCAGAAACACACAATAACCCCTACCCCCCTTCACTCACGTTTCCGGGATCGTACGTGCCCGCGGTCTAGACACCACACAATAACCGCCTACCCTCCACACTCACTGTTTTGGGGAAAAGTTCGGCCCTGCGGTCCGACCCCCCCAAAACACCACCCCCTACACCACAGTTTTGGTATGTACGTGCCCTCGGTCTCAGACACACAACAATAACCACACCCCCTTCCTCACATTCTGGGTTTGTACGTGCCCTGCTCTCAGACAACAACCCAAAAAACCCCTACCCTCCTAAATCACAGTTCTGGGTTGTACTGCCCCCCGAGTCTCAGCACACACACAAAACCCCTACCCTCCTACACTCACTTCTGGGGATCGTACGGCCCTGCGAGTCTCGACACACCACAAAATAAACCCCACCCCCCTACACTCAAGTTCTGGGTATCGTAGTGCCCCCCGCGATTCGACCTCAACAAAAACCACCTTCCCTCCTTTACAGTTCGGGTATCGTTCGTGCCCTGCGATCTCAGACATCAATGCAGTTCAACTCACCCTTGAGAAATTGACCCATCAAAGGGCCCGATCAACATACCCACAACACCTGCGTTGGCCCATGCTCACGGGTTTTCACCTTTACCCTATTTACGTGTGTAACCCCTATGTTACCCTTAACTCTTTTGAAATACTGTATCCCTTAACTCTTTTGTAAATCTGTATACTTTAACTCTTTGTAAACTATGATACTCTTCACTCTTTTTAAACTCTACTGTATACTCTTAACTCTTGTTTTGCTTACGATACTCTTAACTCTTTTTTAAGCTTACTGTATACTTTACTCTTTTTTAAAAAATCTATTATACTCTTAACTCTTGTTTAAATCTCTTTATTAACTCTTGTTTAACCTACTGCTACCTTCACTCTTGTTTAAAACCACTTATACCTTAACCTTTTTTTAAAATCACTGTATGCTCTTAACCTTTTTTTAAGCTTATGTATATCTTCACCCTTTTTTTAAAATCCATGTTTCTCTTCACCTTTTTTAAGCTCTACTGTATACTCTTAACTCTTGTTTAAACTCTACGATACTCTTTCCTCTTTTTTTTAAACTCTACTGTTTACTCTTAATCTTGTTTAAAAATCTACTGTTACTCTTAAACCCTTTTTTAAGCCTTTCTGATATCTTCACTTTGTTTTTAAAATCTTTTGTAACTCTTAACTCTTTTTAAACTCTACTGTAACCTTCACTCTTTTTTTAAACTCTACTGTATACTCTTAACTCTTGTTTAAACTTACGTATACTTTAACTTTGTTTAAGCTAATTATATCTTCATTTGTTTAAAATTTTGTTAACTCTTCATCTTTTTTAAGCCTATGAACCTTCACTCTTTTTAAACTCACTGTTACTCTTAAACTCTTGTTTAAGCTCTACTGCAACCTTCATCTTGTTTAAAATTACTGATACTTTAACTTTGTTTTTTAAAATCTATGTTGCTCTTAACTCTTGTTTAAGCTCTACTGTTACTCTTCACTCTTGTTTTTAAACTCCATGTAACTCTTTACCTTTTTTTAAGCTCTACTGTATCTCTTAACTTTGTTTAAGCTTATGTATCCTTCACTTTGTTTTAAAATCTATTTTACTCTTAACTCTTGTTTAAATCTATGTTACTCTTAACTTTTTTAAGCTACTGTATACTCTTTTACTCTTGTTTAAACTCTTTTGTTAAAAATTTAACTCTTTTTTAAGCTCACGTAACTTTCACTCTTTTTTAAACTTATGTATACTCTTAACTTTGTTTAAATCCTGTATACTCTTAACTCTTTTTTAAGCCTCGTATACTCTTCACTCTTGTTTTTAAAATTACTGTATCTCTTCACTCTTGTTTAAACTCTACTGTATACTCTTTACCTTTGTTTAAACTCTACTGTATACTCTTAACTCTTGTTTAAGCTCTACTGTATACTCTTAACTCTTGTTTAAGCTCTACTGTATACTCTTAACTCTTGTTTAAACTCTACTGTATACTCTTAACTCTTTTTAAGCTTATGTATATCTTTTACTCTTTTTTAACTCTTCTGTTAACTTTAAATCTTGTTTTAAACTTACGTATACTTTAAATCTTGTTTTTAGCCTACTGTTACCTTTTAATCTTGTTTAAGTCTACGTGTACTCTTAACTTTGTTTAAGCTTCTTATCTCTTAACCTTTTTTAAACTTACTTATACTCTTCCTTGTTTAAATCTACGTATACCTTAACTCTTGTTTAAACTCTTTTTGTGTACCTTAACCTTTTTAAGCCTATTTTACTCTTCTCTTTTTTAAGTCTTCTGATACTTTAACTCTTTTTTAAGCCTTTTGTATACTCCCCTTAAACCCGTTTAGCTTATGTATACTCTTAACCTTGTTTTGCTTACTGTGACCCCTTTAACTCTTTTTTAAGCTTACTGTATACCTTTAAATTTGTTTAAACTCACGTATCTCTTAACTCTTGTTTTTAAAATCACTGTATACCCTTTAAATCTTGTTTAAACTTATGTGTACTCTTAAATCTTGTTTAAACTCTACTGTATATCTTACTCTTTTTTTAAACTTTCTGTATACTCTTTAAATTTGTTTAAACTCTACTGTATTCTTAATTTTTTAGCTCTTTTTTCTTTAACTCTTGTTTAAGCCTTTTGTTCTCTTAACTCTTGTTTAAGTTACGTATACTCTTAAACCCTTTTTTAAGCTTTCGTATACCCTTACTTGTTTAAGCCCCCTTTTTATACTTTTAAATTTGTTTTGCTTACTGTATATTCTTTAAATCTTGTTTAAGCTTTCTTTATTTTCACTCTTGTTTTTAAAAACTTTTACTCTTAAATCTTGTTTTAAACTCTATGTATACTCTTAACTTTGTTTAAGCCTACTGTATCTCTTCACTCTTTTTAAACTCTACTGTATACTTTAACTCTTTTTTTTTGCTTTCCCGTAACTCTTAACTCTTGTTAAGCTCTACGTATACTCTTAACTCTTGTTTAAACTCTCTGTTATCTTAACTCTTGCTTAAAAATTACTGTTTAAATCTTAACCTTGTTTAAAAATCACTGATACTTTAACTCTTTTTAAGCTTTCCCCGTTACTCTTTTAATCTTTTTTAAACTTACTTTTTACTCTTTAAACCTTTTTTAAGTCACTTATCTCTTAACTTGCTTAATTTTCGTTACTCTTAACCCTTTTTTAAGCTCTAGAACTCTTCACTCTTGTTTAACTCTACTGTTTCTCTTTACTCTTGTTTTTAAAATCTACTGTTTACTTTCACTCTTGTTTAAAATCACGTATACTTTAAATCTTTTTTAAGCTTATGAATCTTACTTTGTTTAAACTTACTGTATATCTCACTCTGTTTAAGCGTAAAATGTAATCTTACTTTGTTTTAAACTTACTGATACCTTAACCTTGTTTAAGCTTTTGTATACATTAATCTTTTTTAAGCTTATGTTTACTCTTACTCTTGTTTAAGCTCTCTGATATCTTCACTCTTGTTTAAGCCACTGTATACCTTTCACTCTTTTTAAGCTCTTGTATCTTTAACTTTGTTTTTGCTCTACTGTATATCTTAAATTTGTTTAAGCTTACTGTATACTCTTAAATCTTGTTTTAAGCCCACTTTACCCCCCACTCTGTTTAAGCTCTACTGTATATTTAACTTTGTTTAAGCCTATGTATACTCTTAACTCTTTTTAAGTCTAGATATTTAACTTTTTTAAGCTCTACTGTATATTTCATCTTTTTTAAGCTTCCCGTATACTCTTCACTCTTGTTTAAGCTTCCCGATACTCTTCACTCTTGTTTAAACTTTTGTTTATAAACCTTGTTTAAGCTCTATGTATACCAAAATCTTGTTTAAATCTACTGTAACTCTTAATCTTGTTTAAGCTCTTCTGTATACTCTTAAAATCTTGTTTAAGCTCTACTGTAACCTTAAAATTTTTTTTTAAACTCTTCTGTATACTCTTAAACTTTTGGGGTTTTTTGCTTTCTTTTACTCTTAACTCTTGTTTTAAACTCTTTTTTTTAAATCTTGTTTAAGCTCTACTGTATCTCTTTAAATCTTTTTTAAACTCTCTTATACTCCCCCCACCCGTTTAAACTCATGTATACTCTTCATCTTTTTTAAGCTTACTGTTACTTTCACTCTTGTTTAAGCTCTCGTATACTCTTAACTCTTGTTTAAGCTTTCTGTTAAACCCTTTAATCTTGTTTAAGCTCTACTGTATACCTTAACTCTTGTTTAAGCTTACTGTATACTCTTCCTCTTGTTTAAACTCTATGTAAATTTCACTCTTGTTTAAGCTCTACTGTATACTCTTTAAATCTTGTTTTAAATTAGTATACTCTTCACCTTGTTTAAAATTACTGTATCTCTTAACTCTTGTTTAAGCTTACTGTTATCCTCCCTTTTTAAATTTCATTTTTTACTCTTTTTTTTTCCAGTAAAACTTTTAAGTCACTTAAATTTTCTCTTTTAGCTCACTGTATATTTTTCGTTTTAAAAACGTAACCCTTAATTTTTCTTAATCTCTTTTCTCTTCTCTTTTTTCTCACGATATCTTAATTTTTTTTTAAAATTTAATCTTCCCCTTTTTAAAAATTTGTAAATTTCCCCCTTTTTTAGCCACGATCCTTAACTTCTTAAATTACTTTATCCATTTTTTAATTCGAAACCCCAACCTTCAAGCTTACGTAACCTCATCTTGTTTAAACCTCAATCCTTTACCTTGGGAAACTTTTAAATTTATTTGTTGGTTTTGTTATTTTTTGTTTTTTGTTTTTTTTGTTTGGGTTTTTTTTTTTTTTTTTTTGGGTTTTTGTTTTTTTTTTGTTTGTTTTTTTTTTTTTTTTAAAAAACCCCAAGGGGGGGGGGGGTTTTTTTCCCCCCCCCCTCCCCGGGGAAACTTTGGGGGGAAAAAATACCCAAAGGTTACCCCCAAATTCCCAAAAACCCACCCTTGGTTAAAATTCCCTTAAAATCCCGGTTTTTTTGGTTAAGTTTTTTTTAATTTTGTTTTTTTTTGGTTTTTTGTTTTTGGGTTTTTGGGGTTTTTTGTTGGGGGGGTTTTGTATTTTAAATTTTTTTTTTTACCAAACCCCCCCTTTTTTGGGTAGGATTTTTACCCCATTTTCCAAAGGGGTTTTTTTGGGGGATTTTTTTGGGGTTTTTGGGGTTTTTTTAAAGTTTTTTTTTGGGGTTTTGGGGGGGGATTTTTTTTGTGGGTTTTTTGTTGGGAAAAGGTTTGTTGTTTTTTGGTTTGTTTTGTTTTTGTTTTTTGGGGTTTTTGTTGTTTGGGTTTTTTTGTGGTTGTTTTTTGTGTTTTTTTTGTGAAATTTTTTGTTTTTGGGGGTTTTTTGGATTTTTAGTTCTCCCTTTGGGGTTGGGGGGTTTTGGGGAAGTTGGGGGTTTTTTTTTGTTTTTTGGGGGGTTTTTTTTTTTTTGGGGGGGGGTTTTTTTTTTGTTTTTGTTTTTATTTTTTAAAATTTTTTTTTTGGGGAAAAAAAAAATTTTATTTTGGGGGAAAACCCCTGAATTTTTTCCCTTCCACTTCCCCCTTTTTACTTAATCTTAAAAAATGTTTTGGGGTTTTTTAAATTTATTTTTTCCCCTTTTTTTGTTTCCCCCCCTTCCCCAGTCCCCCCTTTCCCCCCTCCCGTTTCCCTTTACCCCCTTCTTTCCCAAACCCCAACCCTTTTTTTTCCCTTCGGTTTAAAATTTTTTTTAAATTTTTTTTTTTTTTGGGGGGGTTTTTTTTTTTTTTTTTTTTTGGGGGGAGGGGTTTTTTTTTAAAAAAAATTTTTTTATTTTGGGTTTTGGGTTTTTTTTTTTATTTTTTGGGGGGGGAAAAAACATTTTTCCCCAAAATTTTAAAATTTAATAACCCCCCAAACCCACATAATATTTTTTTTGGGTTTCTTATTTCGATTAAATCAGAAAAATTTTCTAAAAAATTTTTCTTTTTACCCCTTTACCCCAAAAAAATTAAAACCCCCAAACCCCCCAACTTATGTTCGTCCCTCGGTCAGCCAACACAAAACCAACCCCCCTTCCCTTTTATTTCGGGCCCCGGATCTAACCCCCCAAACCCAAAAAAAACCCCCCCTACCCCTCCAAAAACCCCCCTTCCCCTTTAAATCCTCGGGTTGACCCCCATTAAAAAAACCCCCCCACTCCACTACCGTCCCCCACTCACAAAAATAACCCACCCCTCCCACCACACCTTTCCCCTTCAAAAACCCCCCCCGGGACCCCACCAAAAACTACCCCACCCCCCCACTCCATTTTTCACCCCCTTTAACCCCAAAAAAAACCCCCCCCCCAAAAAACAAACCACCTCCCCCCCCACACGGAACTCCCCCCACCAAATTCACCCCCAAACCACCTCCCTCACCTCACCCACTTAAACCCCCTTTTCCCCCGCTAAACCCCCCCAAACCCAAAATCCCCTAAAACCCCCCAACTTCCACTTTGGGGATTCGGCCCCTTAACACACCCCAAAAAATCCCCCCTACCACTTTGGGGTTTTGGGCCCCTCCCCACCACATCACAAATTTTAAAACCCATTCTTAAACCCCCGGCTTCTACCCCCAAAAACCCCCCAAACCCCCACAAAACCCACTCCCCCTCCAATTTTTTTTACCCCCCTTCCCCCCACAATAACCATACCCTTAACACAAACCAAACACTCCCTCACTCAAACCCCCCAAAAACACCTCCCCCCTCACTCCAAAACACTCCCCACTCAAAACCCACAATCCCCTACCCCCCCTCCTCAGTTTTGGACCCTTCCCCCCCCCAAACTCCCCCAAAAAAACCCAACCCCCCTTCCCCACCCCATTAAACACTCCCCTTCCCCTTTTTTTCCCCCCCCCCCCCACAAACCCCACCCCCCCCCCTTACTTCTGGGGATCTGGCCCCAAATCCCCCTCCCCCACCTCCCTCCCCTTTTTACGTCCCCGGGTTGACCCCAAACCACCCCCCTTTAAACCCCCTTTTCTCTCCCTCAGTTTTAAAAAAAAACCCCACTCCCCACACTCCTTTTTGGGGTTCGTACGTGCCCGGGCCCCGAACACCCACCTAACCCCCTCCCCCTTTCCCCTTTTCCCGTCGGGTAGTACCCCTCTCTTCACCAAAAAAATTTTCCTACCCTCCCGGGGGCTTGGGTCCAACAAAAAATTTAACCCCCCAAACCCCCTTTTTTTCCCCCCCCCCTACACCCTTCCCTTTTCCCCTTTCCCTCGGTTAAAAAAACCCCCTCCCCTTTCCCCACACCACAATTTAAATTTCCCTCTCCCCCGGCCCGCCCCCCCCTCACACCCCCATCCCAAAAACCAAAACCCTCCCCCCCTTCGGGGTTTGACCCCTCCAACCCCAAAAAAAAACAACCCCCCCCCAATCACGCTGGGTTTTCTGGCCCCCCAAAACCCCCCAATACCACTACCCTCCCAACCACGCTGGGGATCGGGCCCCCTAGTTAACACCCAAACCCTACCCCCCTACCCCTTTCGGGTTTGGGGGGCCCCAGCCCCCCAAAAAAACCCCCTACCCCCTAACCCCGTTTGGTACGATGCCCGCGGTCCCAAACCAAACCCAAAAAACCAACTCCCCTCACCCGTTTTGGGGCGTTCCCCTGCGGTTCAGACCCCACCCAAAAACCCCCCTACCCTTTTTTTTACCTTCCCCCAAAAACCCCCCCCCCTTCACCCCGCAAACCCCTTTAACCCCCCCACATACATTCTTACACCCCCTTGGGTTTCCCCCCAATAACCATACCCCCTAACCCACTTACACTCCCCTTTGGGGAAAAAAACCCCCCCCTCCCCCAAAATTTGACCCCCGGTCCGCAACCCAAACCCCTTCTTCCCTTCGGGTCCCCTTCCCCCAAAACACCACCTTAAACCCCCCTTCCCCCTTTTTCGGACGCTGCCCCCAAACCCCCAAAAAAAATACCCCCCAAATCCAAATTTTTCCGTTGGGCCAAACTCTGTTGTTTATTCTTAATTCTTATGTAAACTTTCCTGTATACAGTTAAGGTCGTACATGGTGTGTTCATGGTTGTACATGTACAATCTTGTACAACCATGATATGTCTCTTTAACTACAAGTCAAAAATATATATCTATGTTACAGTGTTTGTGGTGCTTTTATCGGGATATATTGTATTAAGTAATATAATATAGCTCGTATAGTTTATTGATATCTAGAGTTATAAGATTCTCTCTCTCTCTCTCTCTCTCTCTCTCTCTCTCTCTCTCTCTCTCCTCTCCTCTCTTCTCTCTCTCTCTCTCTCTCTCTCTCTCTCTCTCTCTCTCTCTCTCTCTCTCTCTCCTCTCTCTCTCTTACACACTCTCTATCTCTTACTCTCTCTCTCTCTCTCTCTCCTCTTCTCTCTCTCTCTCTCTCTCTCTCTCTCTCTCTCTCTCTCTCTCTCTCTCTCTCTCTCTCTCCCCTGAGCCATCAGTCTCACAGAGCCACGATATTGTGGGTTACTTATAAATTGTACCAGCCACGGTATTGTGGATCTTTTAACTATTAATATGATTGCCTATCAGAGCTGGAGGAAGCATTCAGGGAAGGACTTATTGCCAGTCTGATTGGCGTAGAGGGAGGACACGCCATTCAGAACTCCCTGGGCGTCCTGCGAGCACTCAGAGACCTCGGAGTGAGATATCTCACTCTCACACACACCTGCAGTACTCCGTGGTAAGTCTTCCCTCTTAGTGCTAGCTTTAATACTACAGTGCCAGATCTAAATGACTCTGGGTGTCTGTCTGTCTGTCTGTCTGTCTGTCTCTCTCTCTCTCTCTCTCTCTCTCTCTCTCTCTCTCTCTCTCTCTCTCTCTCTCTCTCTCTCTCTCTCTCTCTCTCTCTCTCATAGAGCTAGTTTTAACACTAGAGTGGCAGTTCTCAGTGGCACTCTCCTTCCCTCAGGGCAGAGTGTGCCAGGGCCAGGGAGACAGACATGGAAGACCCTGAGTCACCACGGGGTCTAACACACTTCGGCAAGGTACGTTGATAATCTTTATAAAGTCATTGGCGCTTTACAAAGTCTAAATAGTGCTTGATAAAATCTAAATGGTACTTTATAAAGTCTACATGGTGCTTTATATTCAGTGGTACTTTATAAAGTGTAAATAGCGTTTTCTCTCTAAATTGGGTTTATCGGTTATAATAGGGCTTTATCAAGTCTATATAGGGCTTTATTAAGTCTTAATACTGCTTTATCAATTCTAAATAGGGTTTATTAAGTCTACATAGGGCTTTATCAAGTCTTAATAGGGTTTTATCAAATATAAATAGGGCTTTATCGAATCTTAATAGGGCTTTATCAACTCTAAACAGGGCTTTGTCGAGTCTTAATAGGGCTTCGTCAAGTTTAAATAGACCTTTTTTAAGTCTAAATAGGGATTTATCAAGTCTAAATAGGGATTTTTCAACTCGAAATAGACCTTTACGAAGAGTTTTACCAGGCTTCCTTTAGTATTTTCGTGAGGAAAGAGGAACGTCTATGATTTGTTGACATGTTCTAGCCACGGTATTGTGCGTCTCGTCTCGTAATTGTGGAGGGAAGTGTTTGTGTGTGTGTGGGGGGGTGGGGGTGATTTGTTGATTTGTTACAGCCACGGAATTGTGTTTTCTTTTTTTTTATTTGGTACAGACGGTGGTGAGGGAGATGAACCGGCTGGGACTGCTGGTGGACCTGTCCCACGTGTCCCAGGCTACCATGAAGGCGGCCCTGGAGGTGTCCAGGGCCCCTGTTATCTTCAGTCACTCCTCCGTGTACGCTATCTGCAAGAACCCCAGGAACGTCCCCGACGATATTCTGAAGAAGGTGGTGAGTAGAGAGAGAGAGAGAGAGAGAGAGAGAAGAGAGAGCGTCTGTGTTATGCGTGTTTGTGATTTCTGTTGCAGACTCTGGACATCTTCTTCCGTATCTCTCCTCCTCCTCACGGAAGATATCTACAGATGCAGCTGCGAACCATACGCAGACACCTCTAAACGCAGACGTAGTACAAGCAGACACCTCTATACGCAGACATACCACAGGTAGACATCTCTAAAAGCAGACGTACTACAAGCAGAAACCTCTATATGCAGATATACTACAAGCAGATACCTCTTCACGCAGACATACTACAAGCAGAGACCTCTTCACGCAGACATCGCTACATGGACACACATATGCCTATCCTACACACTATCAACACACAAACAACAAAGCAGACAAGAGCCCCAACAACACTCGGTCTCTCGCTTCATTCCGCAACACAACATTGTCCATGTCTAGCAGAACTCGGTAAGACAATATATTCCTGATCTTCCGGTATCTGATAAGTCAATATTGTCTGTCTGGTAATATGATATTCTGGTCCCCTCTCACAGGCCATCAACGGTGGTGTAGTGATGGTCAGTTTCTACACTCACTTTCTTACCTGTAGTGAGACAGCAACTATTAAAGATGTGGTGGGTGAGTATTATTATTATTATTATTATTATTATTATTACCTTTCCTTTATATATATATATACATTTCTAGAACGTTATTTCTTCTAGTTACATGCATTTACTTAGTTTTTTTTTTTCACTGCCTGTGATTCACTAAGATTATTTTTTTTTCTTTCTATCTGCCTTACGGTTTTTTTTGTCTCTTTTGGCGTCTGCTGTGGTGTCTGCTGTGGCGTCTGCTGTGGCGTCTGCTGTACCGTCTGCTGTGTGTAATAGACCACATCAACCATGTGAGGAACATTGCTGGAGTAGAACATGTGGGCATTGGTGCAGACTTTGATGGTGTTAACAAGTAAGTTACCCTCCTATTTACACACAACACACACACACACACACACACACACACACACACACACACACACACACACACACACACACACACATATACATATATATATATATATATATATATATATATATATATATATATATTATATATATATAATATATATATATATATATATAATAACAACATTGCACTAGCCAAGGAGTCGAACCCATGCTGTTTTGGCCCGCCTCATGGTAAGAGAAAACGCCTGACGCCTTAGACCACTAGGCAGCGCTGTATAGCCCTTGTGGCTTAGCGCTTCTTTTTGATTATAATAATAATAACTTAGACCACTAGACCACACAGTCCTTAACAATGGTGCATCCAGCCAAGCTAGATGTTGTACCCACCATCGAAGGACATACGGTGGTGTGGACGCCTCTGAGCTAATTTCATTCTACTCCCTATTTGTGTACTAGCTCAACAAGCACTATATTATTGTACCCACGAAACAAGTGGTATTGATCAATACCAACACGGGTTCGACTCCTTGGTTAGTGCAGCGTTGTTATTGATCAATACCACTCATTTCGTGAGTATAATATATATATATATATATATATATATATATATATACATGTTTGTCTATGACAGGCTGCCTGAAGGACTTCAGGATGTGTCTCGCTATCCACATCTCTTCGCGGAGCTCCTGGCGGATCCAACCTGGTCCTTAGAGGATCTAAAGATGTTGGCAGGACACAACCTCCTTAGAGTCCTCAGAGACGTCGAGAAGGTGAGCTGAGAGTGAGCTTTGATTAGCTGAGGAATATTAGTTATTAAGCTGAGGAGACTGTACTTGTAGTTTGTATATATTTTGGTGAGCTGAGATTTGTTAATGAGCTGAGGCAACTTAAAGAGATTAGTGGTGTGAATGAGTTGAGGCAAGGTATTGAGCTGAGGGATGTCTGTGAGCTGAGAAAATTTCTGTGGTGTGTTGTGCTGTTATCTGACTCACCACTAGTACCACTATCACCACCATCACCACCACTACCACCATCACTACCACTACCACATCGCCACCCCCACCACCACCACCACCACCACCACCGCCACCACCACCATCACCACCACCACCTCCACCTACAATACTACCACCACCACCATCCCCACCTCCACCACCACCACCACCACCACCACCACCACCACCACCACCACCACCACCATCACTGTTACAAAAAACGCGATTCTAAAAGCTTAGAGATCTCCAGTGAATACTAGAAAGGACTGCCCTTCTAGCATCCAGCCTGTTACTGGGTTTTCGTAACAAGTAGTCAGTATCCTTGTCCAATTATCCATTAGAATTCAGTATTATTCAATAGTGCTTCAGGATTAAAACTGGTAGGCTACTAACTAGAGAAATTAAAATTTAATAAATTTATTAAGTCTAGAGGTATATTATCAAATTAAATTAATCACAGCAATCAAAATAAAATCAATCTCTCGAGTTCAATATTATTGTGCTGAAAGCACATATCACATTTATAATTCTTAAGTACCGTCAGGTACATTAACATTTAATAAGATATTATAAATATGTACAAGTAAGTTTGTGTGTAAGTGTATAAGTGCTGTAAGTAGTTCGTTATGTCTCACGACTCGACTAGACTTAAACAAGTGACTGACAAAGTCCTCAAATACTAACTTCTTGACCAACTGGCAATCAGAACAGTCTGCTTGAACAATAAAAAGAATGCTAAGCCCAATAGCAATATAACAAGCAACTGCGACACAATCAGAATCAAGGAGATAATATAACGACACTAAGGAGGGACCATCTGCAGATCCTCCACAAAAGTCACAAAACTCCCATACTACTGAATCTAAGTTCAGCATAAGAAAATCCCCGACTGTGATAATACACAGAAACCAGTACAAGTTAGGTGAGAAGCTACAGCTCAGGACCTGAGTTGTTCAGAGTATCTAAGAGACACACAACCTCAGTACAACGTCGAAAATCACTAAGTCTATACAATGTTCTGTGAACAGAGTCTCACAGAACTAACAAAGCTACAGAGACGATCCTCCAACAAGAGCCAATAAGGGAGAGTTAGGCACTAGTCAGGAATACGTCCAACCACCAAGAGAGTCTAGACCAGACTGAATACTTCAGGCGAGGTGAGGACACCCCCCCCCCTCGATCATGTGATAGCTCCGTGGACAGCTGCTGCCCAGCAACAGAAGCCGGCAGAATAACGAGCAAAGAGCGATAATTACAGTAGTTAGACAATCAAGACTTGAACTGAGCACATAATATGTTACACCCTACCTAACAAAATTTAACTAAGTCAAATAATAATGATATAAAGCAATATATTTACGATTTAGCTATTATCGCAAATATAAGCAATATAAAATTATATGAAAAGATAATTATATATATACATAATAATCATTGCAACCCATTCAGGGGTTGCAACACCCACCCATACCATCACTACTCTATCCCACAACGCTACCACCACTACCACCACCACTACCACCATCACCACTACTACCCCCACACGCTACCACCACCACTACCCACCACATACACACCACCACTACCACCACACTACCACCGCCACTACCACCATACCACTGCTAACCCCCACCCCTACAACACCACTTCTAACCACCATCAACCACTACATACCCCCACACGCACCACCACCACTACCACCACCACTACCACCATCACTATCACACTACAACCACCATCACCACTACTACCCCCACACGCTACCACCACCACTACCACCATCATTCTACTACACCCCCACACCCTACCACCACCACTACCACCATCACTATCACCAACTACCCAACCATCACCTACTACTACCCCCACACGCTACCACCACCACTACCACCACCACTACCACCACAATACCACCATCACTACCACCACACCACTACTACCCCCGCACGCTACCACCCCCACTACCACCACCACTACCACCTCCACCGCTACCACCACTACCACCATCACCACTGCTACCCCCACACACCCTACCACCACCACTACTACCACCATCACCACTGCTACCCCCCACACCACATACCACCACCACTACTACCACCCATCACCACTACTACCCCCAATCGCTCCCACCACTACCACCACCACTACTACCACCACACCACTACTACCCCCACACGCTAATCACCACCACTACCACCATCACCAGTACTACCCCTACACGCTACCACCACCACTACACCACCACCACTACTCCACCACGACTACCACCATCACCACTACTACCCCCACAACGCTACCACCACCACTAACACCACCACCACCACCACCACTACCACCATCACCACTACTACCACAACCACGCTACCACCACCACTACCACAACCACTACCACCACCACTACTACCACCACCACTACCCACCATCACCACAACTACCCCACACGCTACCACCACCACTACCACCACCACTACCACCACTACCACCATCACCACTACTACCCCCACACGCTACCACCACCACTACCACCACCACTACCACCATCACTACCACCATCACCACTACTACCCCCACACGCTACCACCACCACTACCACCACCACTCCCCACCACCACCACCTACCACCATCACCACTGCTACCCCCACACGCTTACCACCACCACCACTACCACCATCACCACTACTACCCCCACACGCTACCACCACCACTACCACCACCACTACCACACCACCACTACCACCATCACCACTACTACCCCCACACGCTACCACCACCACTACCACCAACCACCACTACCACCAATCACCACTACTAACCCCCACAGGCTACCACCACCACTACCACCACCACTACTACCACCACCACTACCACCATCACCACTACTACCTCCACAACGCTACACCACCACTACCACCATCACCACCACTACCACCACCACTACCACCATCACCACTACTACCCCCACACGCTACCACCACCACTACCACCATCACTACCACCACCACTACCACCACCACTACCACCACCACCACTACCACCATCACCACATACCCCAACACGCTACCACCCCACCACTACCCACCACCACACCACTACTTACCCCCACACGCTACCACCACCACTACCACCACCACTACCACCACCACCACTACCACCATCACCACTACTACCCCCACACGCTACCACCACCACTACCACCACCACCACTACCACCATCACCACTACTAACCCCCACAGGCTACCACACCACCACCACCCAACACAACTACTACCACCACCACTACCACCATCACCACTACTACCTCCACACGCTACCACCACCACTACCACCATCACCACCACTACCACCACCACTATCCACCATCACCACTACTACCCCCCACACTACGCTACCACCACACTACCACCATCACTACCACCACCACCACCACTACCACTATCACCACCACTACCCCCTCACGCTCACCACCACTAACCACCCCCACACGCTACCACCACCACTACCACCACCACCACTACCACCATCACCACCACTACCCCCTCACGCTCCACCACCACTACCACCATCACCACTACTACCCCCACACGCTACCACCACCACTACCACCATCACCACCACTACCCCCTCACGCTACCACCACCACTACCACCACCACCACTACCACCATCACCACCAATACCCCCTCACGCTACCACCACACTACCACCACCACCACTACCACCATCACCACCAATACCCCCACACGCTACCACCACCACTACCACCATCACCACCACTACCCCCTCACGCTGCTACCACCACCACTACCCACCACCACTACTACCACCACCACTACCACCATCACCACTACTACCTCCACACGCTACCACCACCACCACTACCACCATCACCACTACTACCCCCACAGGCTACCACCACCACTACCATCACCACTACTACCTCCACACGCTACCACCACCACCACTACCCCCTCACACTCACCACCACTAACGACCCCTCCACCACCAGGTACGACTAACAATGAACCAACAAGGGGTCGTGGCCCTGGAAGAAGAGGTACCAGTCAACCAGCTAACAACCACCAACAACTGCTCCTACAAATTCATCAAGCAACCCGAGGACAACTAGCACCATGCAACCTACCACCACCAACAGTCCGACAAACACACCACCACCAGGTCTCACAACTTCTCACTCGTCACATCAGTAAAAAAAAATAATTATTTTTCAAAATTTTTGTTATTAATTTTAATAGAAGCTTTGTTAGAGCATTTTAATTATTATATTATTATATTATTATTATTATTATTATATTATTATTATTAATTATTATTATTATTATTATTATTATTATTAATTATCATACAGTTGTACAGAATAATATGTAAATATAAGAGAAATGGCCGATAAATTCGGAAAAAATTTTATGCATTTGTATTATCCCTTATAAGTATATACTGTTATCTTGTTCTGGTCTGGCACTAAGCTGACACTAAGCTGAGGCTAAGCTACCACTAACCTCTCACTAAGCTGGCACTAAGCTGGCTCTAAGGTCGTACTAAACTCTCACTAAGCTGGCACTAAACTGGCTCTAAGGTCTTACTAAACTCTCACTAAGCTGACACTAAGCTGAGACTAAGCTGGCACTAATTCGACACTAAGCTGGCACTAACCTCTCACTAAGCTGGCACTAAGCTGGCTCTAAGGTCTTACTAAACTCTCACTAAGCTGGCACTAAGCTGACACTAATCTGACACTAAGCTGGCACTAAGCTGGTACTAATCTCTCACTAAGCTCTCACTAAGTTGGTACTAAGCTCTTACTAAGCTGGCACTAAGCTGGCCCTAAGCTCTTATTAAACTCCCACTAAGCTGATACTAAGCTGGCACTAAGCTCTCACTAAGCTGGCCCTAAGCTCTCACTAAGATGGCACTAAGCAGACACTAAGCCCTCACTAAACTGACACTAAGCTTTCACTATGCTGCACTAAGCTGACACTAAGCTCTCACTAAGCTGGCACTAAGCTAACACTAAGCTGGTACTAGCTCTCACTAAGCTGACACTAAGTTGGCACTAATTTCTCACTAAGCTGACACTAAGCTGACACTAATCTGGCACTAAGCTGACACTAATCTGGCACTAATCTCCCACTAAGCTGGCACTAAGCTGGCACTAAGCTGAAACTAAGCTGGCACTAAGCTGAAACTAAGCTGGCACTAAGCTGAAACTAAGCTGGCACTAAGCTGAAACTAAGCTGGCACTAAGCTGAAACTAAGCTGGCACTAAGCTCTTGCTAAGCTCTCACTAAACTGGCATTAAGCTGACAATAATCTTGCACTAATCTCTCACTAAGCTGGCACTAACCTGGCTCTAAGGTCTTACTAAACTCTCACTAAGCTGGCACTAAGCTCTCACTCTCACTAACCTGACACTAAGCTCTCACTATGCTGCACTAAGCTGGCACTAAGCTCTCACTAAGCTGGCACTAAGCTCTCACTATGCTGCACTAAGATGGCACTAAGCTCTCAATAAGCTGGCACTAAGCTCTCACTAAGCTGGCACTAAGCTCTCACTAAGCTGGCACTAAGCTCGCCCTAAGCTGGCACTAAGCTCTCACTAAGCTGGCATTAAGCTAGCACTAAGCTCTCACTAAGCTTGCACTAAGCTGGCACTTAGCTGGCACTAAGCTCTCACTAAGCTGGCACCAAGCTCTCACTAAGCTGGCACTAAGCTGGCACTAAGCTCTCACTAAGCTGGCACTAAGCTCTCACTAAGCTCTCACTAAGCTGGCACTAAGCTGGCACTAAGCTCTCACTAAGCTCTCACTAAGCTGGCACTAAGCTGGCACTAAGCTCTCACTAAGCTCTCACTAAGCTGGCACTAAGCGGCACTAAGCTCTCACTAAGCTGGCACTAAGCTGGCACTAAGCTCTCACTAAGCTGGCACTAAGCTGGCACTAAGCTCTCACTAAGCTCTCACTAAGCTGGCACTAAGCTGGCACTAAGCTCTCACTAAGCTGGCACTAAGCTGGCACTAAGCTCTCACTAAGCTGGCACTAAGCTGGCACTAAGCTCTCACTAAGCTCTCACTAAGCTGGCACTAAGCTCTCACTAAGCTCTCACTAAGCTGGCACTAAGCTGGCACTAAGCTCTCACTAAGCTGGCACTAAGCTCTCACTAAGCTGGCACTAAGCTGGCACTAAGCTCTCACTAAGCTCTCACTAAGCTGGCACTAAGCTGGCACTAAGCTCTCACTAAGCTGGCACTAAGCTCTCACTAAGCTGGCACTAAGCTCTCACTAAGCTGGCACTAAGCTGGCACTAGTAGACATGAGGGTAGTCTGGCAGATTTCCCCGGGCAGTACTGAGGGTAGTAGACATGAGGGTAGTCTGGCAGATTTCCCCGGGCAGTACTGAGGGTAGTAGACATGAGGGTAGTCTGGCAGATTTCCCCGGGCAGTACTGAGGGTAGTAGACATGAGGGTAGTCTGGCAGATTTCCCCGGGCAGTACTGAGGGTCGTAAGCTGATAAACGTCCAGGACAACGACGTTCATGTTGCACATCATCTCAAAAAATGTTCGTTGAACTTCCCAAAGTTGTTCGCTGAACATTCGGACTTGTTCGTTGAACTTGCAAACCTCCTCGTTGAACTTGCAAACCTCCTCGTTGAACTTCCAAACCTCTTCGTTGAACTTCCAAACCTCCTCGTTGAACTTCCAAACCTCTTCGTTGAACTTCCAAACCTCCTCGTTGAACTTCCAAACCTCCTCGTTGAACTTCCAAACCTCTTCGTTGAACTTCCAAACCTCTTCGTTGAACTTCCAAACCTCTTCGTTGAACTTCCAAACCTCCTCGTTGAACTTCCAAACCTCTTCGTTGAACTTCCAAACCTCTTCGTTGAACTTCCAAACCTCTTCGTTGAACTTCTAGATCTGCTCGTTGAACTTCTCACCAGTTCTTGCAGATAAAACAGGTAGATATACCTACCAGTAAGATGAGTTTTATTTATAAAGTTGGTTTGAAAGTTAGTTCTTTAGTAAGATCAGTCTCTCTCTCTCTCTCTCTCTCTCTCTCTCTCATCTCTCTCTCTCTTCTCTCTCTCTCTCCTCTCTCTCTCTCTCTCCTCTCTCTCTCTCTCTCTCTCTCTCTCTCTCTCTCATTTTTTTGCACTGTTGCAAGTTATAAGTTAAGGAATTTAAGGCATCTGTGTACCCAGAGAATTTCTGATATATTACACGCATCGTAGATCTTCCCAGGCAGACATGCCCGTGTCCTTACCAGGCAGACATGCCCGTGTCCTTACCAGGCAGACATACCCGTGTCCTTACCAGGCAGACATGCCCGTGTCCTTACCAGTAGATAGGTGTGTGTGTGTGTGTGTGTGTGTGTGTGTGTGTGTGTGTGTGTGTGTGTGTGTGTGTGTGTACTCACCTATTTGTGGTTGCAGGGGTCGAATCATAGCTCCTGTGTGTGTGTGTGTGTGTACATAGTAATTTCTTGTGAGCTCTCCTGCTTTCCTCGTTCCTTCCTTCCTTCCTTCGTTTCTTCTTTCCTTCCTTCTTCATCCTTATTATCACCTGTTCCTTCACTGACATCTTCCTCCTGATTTTGGCTGTGTAACAGCTCTGTTCCAGTCTTGGGTTTTACTTGTCGTCAGCCTCTCTTCTCGCATCTTTTTTTTTTTTTAAGCAGGGTTTGACAAGGTTAGGTTAAGGATCTCTAGCTTTATTGACAAGCTATTTACAAGTTAAGGATTCCTAACTTTATTGACAAGCTAAGAGCTGTTACCTACATCAGCTCATTTGAAACATACAAGTAAGGAACAGGATGAAGTTGGAGCCATCTGTGGGCCAGCATTTTCATTTGATCAACTGACTTTATCTCGTTGACATCATTATGCTGTACGAATGTGTTCCATACTCGAGTCATCCTGGGTATACATGATCTCAGATGAAGTGATGTTCTGGAGAAGGTTACAGCCAGAGTGAAGTTGCTGCTTTCTGCCCGTCTTGTGGCATAAATGCTTGTTTCACGCTGTCCTCGAAGTGGATCCAAGTGTGGTACTTTGACAATATTGGCCTTGTACATAACAGTAAGGCCACCCGCATCCCTCCTGTGTTGAAGGCTCTGCTGAAATGACAGATCTATCCAGGATTGGTCCAGGCGAGAGATGAGACGTCTTGATCTGTTCTCTACTCTGTCAAGCAGTCGCAGATGAGGGGGGGAGGCAAACCAAGAAAGTGGAGCATACTCAAGGTGTGAGCGTAATTGTGCCTCATACAGAGTCTTGCAACCACTACTGTCAAGCAAATGCGAGATACGGAGAAATGGTATAACCTTCCTGGCTGCCTTGTTTCCAAGATTTACAACATGGTTCTTCATGGTCAGTTTGAAGTCAAATTTCACCCCAAGGATATCAACTTCTTCCCCAGGTACCAACACCCTCCCATTCATCCTTACTACTGCACCAGCATTACCATCATGGTGCCGAGACCATCATCCATTGTGTTTTCTCAAGTGCAAATGTTACTTGCAAATATCACTTCATTCTCTCTCATCTCTCTCCTTTTCTCTCTCTCCCCTCTCTCTCTCTCTCTCTCTTCTTCTCTCTCTCTCTCCCTCTCCTCTCTCTCTCTCTCTCTCTCTCTCTCTCTCTCTCTCTCTCTCTCTCTGTGTGTGTGTGTTTTGTACATTCTCTAGAAGTTTTCCCTCTGTACCTCTGTGTACCTTTGGATGAACCTTGAGTTAGCTCTGTGACTCGTGGGTATGGAAATCTTCAGTATCTCCCAGTATCTCTCCAGTACCTCCTAGTAACTCTCCAGTATCTCCTAGTAACTCTCCAGTACCTCCCAGTAACTCTCCAGTACCTCCCAATATCTATCCAGTACCTCCTAGTAACTCTATAGTACCTCCTAGTAACTCTCCAGTACCTCCTAGTAACTCTCCAGTTCCTCCTAGTAATTCTCCAGTACCTCTCAGTAACTCTCCAATACCTCTCAGTAACTCTCCAGTACCTCCCAGTATCTATCCAGTACCACCTAGTAACTCCCCAGTACCTCATAGTAACTCTCCAGTACCTCCTAGTAACTCTCTAGTACCACCCAGTAACTCTCCAGTACCACCTAGTAACTCTACAGTACCTCCTAGTATCTCTCCAGTACCTCTTAGTATCTCTCCAGTACCTCCTAGTATCTCTCCAGTACCCCCTAGAATCTCTCCAGTACCCCCTAGTAATTCTCCAGTACCTCCTAGTAACTTTCCAGTATCTCCTAGTAACTCTCCAGTACCTCGTAGTAACTCTCCAATTCCTCCAATAACTTTCCAGTACCTTCTAGTAACTCTCCAGTACCTCACAGTAACTCTCCAGTAACTCCTAGTAACTCTCTGGCACCACCTAGTACTCTCCAGTACCTCCTAGTAACTCTACAGTACCTCCTAGTATCTTTTCAGTACCTTCTAGTATCTCTCCAGTACCCTCAGTAACTCTCCAGTACCTCCTAGTAACTCTCCAGTGCCTCCTAGTATCTCTCCAGTTCCCCCTAGTATCTCTCCTGTACCCCCTAGTATCTCTCCAGTACCACCTAGTAACTCTCCAGTACCCCCTAGTATCTCTCCAGTACCCCCTAGTATCTCTCCAGTACCTCCTAGTAACTCTCCAGTACCTCCTAGTAACTCTCCAGTGCCTCCTAGTATCTCTCCAGTACCCCCTAGTATCTCTCCTGTACCCCCTAGTATCTCTCCAGTACCACCTAGTTAACTCTCCAGTACCCCCTAGTAATCTCTCCAGTACCCCTTTGTACTCTCCAGTACTCCTATAACTCTCTCAGTACCTCCTAGTAACCTCCAGTGCTCTAGTATCTCTCCAGTACCCCCCTAGTATCTCTCCGTACCCCCTAGTTATCTCTCCAGTATCCTAGTAACTCTACAGTACCTCCTAGTAACTCTCCCTGCCTCTAGTAATCTCTCCCGTACCCCCTGTATCTCTCCTGTACCCCTAGTATCTCTCCAGTACCCCTAGTATTCTCCAGTACCTCCTAGTAACTCTCCAGTACTCCTAGTAATCTCCAGTGCCTCCTAGTATACTCTCAGTACCCCTAGTATCTTCCTGTACCCCCTAGTATCTCTCCAGTACCCCCTAGTATCTCTCCTACTCCCAGTAACTCTTTCAGTACTCTAGTAACTCTCAGTGCCTCCTAGTATCTCTCAGTACCCCCTGTATCTCTCCTGTACCCCCTAGTATCTCTCAGTCCACCTAGTAACTCTCCAGTACCCCTAGTTTTCTCTCCAGTACCCCCTAGTTCTCTCCAGTACCTCCTAGTACTCTCCCAGTACCTCCTAGTAACTCTCCAGTGCTACTAGTATCTCTCCAATACCCTAGTATTCTCCTGTACCCCCTAGTATCTCTCCCCGTACCACCTAGTAACCCCTCCAGTACCCCCTAGTATCTCTCCTGTACCCCCTAGTATCTCTCCAGTACCTCCTAGTAACTCTCCAGTACCACCTAGTAACTCTCCAGTACCCCCTAGTATCTCTCCAGTACCCCCTAGTATCTCTCCAGTACCCCCTAGTATCTCTCCAGTACCTCCTAGTAACTCTCTGGCACCACCTAGTAACTCTCCAGTACCCTCTAGTATCTCTCCAGTACCCCCTAGTATCTCTCCAGTACCTCCCAGTAACTCTCCAGTACCTCCTAGTACTTCCTGCCAATAAACATCTCATTCGTTGTGTTCCTCCAGTTAGTTACATGATAACCCACCGCTGGAGTTTTTGGTCATCTGACCGAGACCTTCCGCTGGCTTACCCTTCTACCCCTTAATAAAACCTGGTAATGATTATAGTGATGTACATAAGATATTCACAGTCAAGAATTTTCTCGCACCCGTGTATTCTGCACTTGTAAAGTCTACGTTGACTCTGGCAATACAAGAGAGAGTAGTCCACAGATTATTTTGTAGGTCTGTGCATCGTTAGTGAGACCTCACTCAGAGGTTGTACACAGACGATTATCTGTGTCTTTGTACAGAGTAATGGACTCTTAGTGTTGTGTGGTTGGGCTGTAACCATAGGCCTCTCTTACACTTCTCCCTACGTCAGATGTACTTTAATATGAGTATTAGGTCTAGCCTCGCTGGTTCATCCTTTCTCTCTCTCTCTCCTCTCTCTCTCTCTCTCTCTCTCTCTCTCTCTCTCTCTCTCTCTCTCTCTCTCTCTCCTCTCTCTCTCCTCTCCTCTCTTCTCTCTCTCTCTCTCTCCTCTCTCTCTCCCCTCTCTCTCTTCTCTCTCTCTCTCCCTGGTTGCACTCTTCCATCCCTCCCTCCACCACGCAACACAGGAACAACAGGTCACACTATGAAAGTGAACAAATGAAGTTGAGACACTACTACAATCCCATTACTCAGTGGTGGGGGGAGGGGGCGGCGGCCCCCTCACACCTGACGTCCAGGCACTCACACTTAACCTCTCAACCAGCGTAGTCCACAGCTCTTGTTCCGGGTCGACGGAGGAGCTGGAACGTAATTCTCAGAACACTTCGTAGGCCACATTAGAAGGGTTCTTGTTCCAAGGAATTTAAACTACTTTAAAAAATATATATTAATGATATATGGAACCCATATTACATTAAATTACATCGTAACATCGGCGTATGTTACATTTAACAGGAAAGGTAACACTTAGTGTAACAAAGGTCTAACTTCATATTACATAATGGAAATATTTTACCAAAAAATACGGAGAAATAATTGACTGATTAATTGTTTTCCAAATGTATTTTAATTCAGCTGAAAATAAATAGCAGATGTATTTTTTCAGTGGTACCCATAGAAAAATTAATTAATAGTGGGCGAGTGTAGGATTTATGGAACACTCGTTCATATGATCTGTTAGTTAGGGTTCATATAAAATGGAAAACAAACTCTGTCAGGGAATTTGTTACAGTGTAAGGCTCGTCTCCCACTCAGGTAGTGTGACCTGAGAAAAAAGCAAGAGTTTCGCCATCATTCATTCAGTCACTGTCTTGCCAGAAGACTGATGATGTTACAGTTTATATGCTCGTGCATACTGCTGTATCCATGTTCCTTATATAGTGGTGGCACTGCACTTCCTACCTCCTGGACTGTGACATCCTCACCATCCTTCGGAGTGGTGGCACTGCACTTCCCACCTCCTGGACTGTGACATCCTCACCATCCTTCGGAGTGGTGGCACTGCACTTCCCACCTCCTGGACTGTGACATCCTCACCATCCTTCGGAGTGGTGGCACTGCACTTCCCACCTCCTGGACTGTAGCATCCTCACCATCCTTTAGAGTGCAGGTACTGCACTTCCCACCTCCTGGACTGTGACATCCTCACCATCCTTCAGAGTGCAGGTACTGCACTTCCCATCTCCTGGACTGTAGCATCCTCACCATCCTTTAGAGTGCAGGTACTGCACTTCCCACCTCCTGGACTGTGACATCCTCACCATCCTTTAGAGTGCAGGTACTGCACTTCCCACCTCCTGGACTGTGACATCCTCACCATCCTTCAGAGTGCAGGTACTGCACTTCCCACCTCCTGGACTGTGACATCCTCACCATCCTTCAGAGTGCAGGTACTGCACTTCCCACCTCCTGGACTGTAGCATCCTCACCATCCTTCGGAGTGCAGGTACTGCACTTCCCACCTCCTGGACTGTGACATCCTCACCATCCTTCAGAGTGCAGGTACTGCACTTCCCACCTCCTGGACTGTAGCATCCTCACCATCCTTTAGAGTGGTGGCACTGCACTTCCCACCTCCTGGACTGTAGCATCCTCACCATCCTTCAGAGTGCAGGTACTGCACTTCCCACCTCCTGGACTGTAACATCCTCACCATCCTTCAGAGTGCAGGTACTGCACTTCCCACCTCCTGGACTGTGACATCCTCACCATCCTTCAGAGTGCAGGTACTGCACTTCCCACCTCCTGGACTGTAACATCCTCACCATCCTTCAGAGTGCAGGTACTGCACTTCCCACCTCCTGGACTGTAACATCCTCACCATCCTTCAGAGTGCAGGTACTGCACTTTCCCACCTCCTGGACTGTGACATCCTCACCATCCTTCAGAGTGCAGGTACTGCACTTCCCACCTCCTGGACTGTAACATCCTCACCATCCTTCAGAGTGGTGGCACTGCACTTCCCACCTCCTGGACTGTGACATCCTCACCATCCTTCAGAGTGGTGGCACTGCACTTCCCACCTCCTGGACTGTGACATCCTCACCATCCTTCAGAGTGGTGGCACTGCACTTCCCACCTCCTGGACTGTGACATCCTCACCATCCTTCAGAGTGGTGGCACTGCACTTCCCACCTCCTGGACTGTGACATCCTCACCATCCTTCAGAGTGGTGGCACTGCACTTCCCACCTCCTGGACTGTGACATCCTCACCATCCTTCAAAGTGGTGGCACTGCACTTCCCACCTCCTGGACTGTAACATCCTCACCATCCTTCAGAGTGCAGGTACTGCACTTCCCACCTCCTGGACTGTAACATCCTCACCATCCTTCAGAGTGGTGGCACTGCACTTCCCACCTCCTGGACTGTGACATCCTCACCATCCTTCAGAGTGGTGGCACTGCACTTCCCACCTCCTGGACTGTGACATCCTCACCATCCTTCAAAGTGGTGGCACTGCACTTCCCACCTCCTGGACTGTAACATCCTCACCATCCTTCAGAGTGCAGGTACTGCACTTCCCACCTCCTGGACTGTAACATCCTCACCATCCTTCAGAGTGGTGGCACTGCACTTCCCACCTCCTGGACTGTGACATCCTCACCATCCTTCAGAGTGGTGGCACTGCACTTCCCACCTCCAGGACTGTAACATCCTCACCATCCTTCAGAGTGCAGGTACTGCACTTCCCACCTCCAGAACTGTAACATCCTCACCATCCTTCAGAGTGCAGGTACCCTCACTTCCCACCTCCTGGACTGTAACATCCTCACCATCCTTCAGAGTGCAGGTACTGCACTTCCCACCTCCTGGACTGTAACATCCTCACCATCCTTCAGAGTGCAGGTACTGCACTTCCCACCTCCTGGACTGTAACATCCTCACCATCCTTCAGAGTGCAGGTACTGCACTTCCCACCTCCAGAACTGTAACATCCTCACCATCCTTCAGAGTGCAGGTACTGCACTTCCCACCTCCAGGACTGTAACATCCTCACCATCCTTCAGAGTGCAGGTACTGCACTTCCCACCTCCAGGACTGTAACATCCTCACCATCCTTCAGAGTGCATGTACTGCACTTCCCACCTCCAGAACTGTAACATCCTCACCATCCTTCAGAGTGGTGGCACTGCACTTCCCACCTCCAGGACTGTAACATCCTCACCATCCTTCAGAGTGCAGGTACTGCACTTCCCACCTCCAGGACTGTAACATCCTCACCATCCTTCAGAGTGCATGTACTGCACTTCCCACCTCCTGGACTGTAACATCCTCACCATCCTTCAGAGTGCAGGTACTGCACTTCCCACCTCCAGGACTGTAACATCCTCACCATCCTTCAGAGTGCATGTACTGCACTTCCCACCTCCAGGACTGTAACATCCTCACCATCCTTCAGAGTGGTGGTACTGCACTTCCCACCTCCAGGACTGTAACATCCTCACCATCCTTCAGAGTGCATGTACTGCACTTCCCACCTCCAGGACTGTAACATCCTCACCATCCTTCAGAGTGCAGGTACTGCACTTCCCACCTCCAGAACTGTAACATCCTCACCATCCTTCAGAGTGGTGGCACTGCGCTTCCCACCTCCAGGACTAACATCCTCACCATCCTTCAGAGTGCAGGTACTGCACTTCCCACCTCCAGAACTGTAACATCCTCACCATCCTTCAGAGTGGTGGCACTGCACTTCCCACCTCCAGGACTGTAACATCCTCACCATCCTTCAGAGTGGTGGCACTGCACTTCCCACCTCCAGGACTGTAACATCCTCACCATCCTTCAGAGTGGTGGCACTGCACTTCCCACCTCCAGGACTGTAACATCCTCACCATCCTTCAGAGTGGTGGCACTGCACTTCCCACCTCCTGGACTGTAACATCCTCACCATCCTTCAGAGTGCAGGTACTGCACTTCCCACCTCATGGACTGTAACATCCTCACCATCCTTCAGAGTGGTGGCACTGCACTTCCCACCTCCAGGACTGTAACATCCTCACCATCCTTCAGAGTGGTGGCACTGCACTTCCCACCTCCAGGACTGTAACATCCTCACCATCCTTCAGAGTGGTGGCACTGCACTTCCCACCTCCAGGACTGTAACATCCTCACCATCCTTCAGAGTGGTGGCACTGCACTTCCCACCTCCAGGACTGTAACATCCTCACCATCCTTCAGAGTGCAGGTACTGCACTTCCCACCTCCAGGACTGTAACATCCTCACCATCCTTCAGAGTGCAGGCACTGCACTTCCCACCTCCAGGACTGTAACATCCTCACCATCCTTCAGAGTGCAGGTACTGCACTTCCCACCTCCAGGACTGTAACATCCTCACCATCCTTCAGAGTGGTGGCACTGCACTTCCCACCTCCAGAACTGTAACATCCTCACCATCCTTCAGAGTGGTGGTACTGCACTTCCCACCTCCAGAACTGTAACATCCTCACCATCCTTCAGAGTGGTGGTACTGCACTTCCCACCTCCAGAACTGTAACATCCTCACCATCCTTCAGAGTGCAGGTACTGCACTTCCCACCTCCAGAACTGTAACATCCTCACCATCCTTCAGAGTGGTGGTACTGCACTTCCCACCTCCAGGACTGTAACATCCTCACCATCCTTCAGAGTGGTGGTACTTGCACTTCCCACCTCCAGGACTGTAACATCCTCACCATCCTTCAGAGTGCATGTACTGCACTTCCCACCTCCAGACTGTAACATCCTCACCAATCCTTCAGAGTGCAGGTACTGCACTTCCCACCTCCAGAACTGTAACATCCTCACCATCCTTCAGAGTGGTGGCACTGCGCTTCCCACCTCCAGGACTAACATCCTCACCATCCTTCAGAGTGCAGGTACTGCACTTCCCACCTCCAGAAACTGTAACATCCTCACCATCCTTCAGAGTGGTGGCACTGCACTTCCCACCTCCAGGACTGTAACATCCTCACCATCCTTCAGAGTGGTGGCACTGCACTTCCCACCTCCAGGACTGTAACATCCTCACCATCCTTCAGAGTGTGTGGCACTGCACTTCCACCTCCAGGACTGTAACATCCTCACCATCCTCAGAGTGGTGGCACTGCACTTCCCACCTCCTGGACTGTAACATCCTCACCATCCTTCAGAGTGCAGTACTGCACTTCCCACCTCATGGACGTAACATCCTCACCATCCTTCAAGTGGTGGCACTGCACTTCCCACCTCCAGACTGTAACATCCTCACCATCCTTCAGAGTGGTGGCACTGCACTTCCCACCTCCAGGACTGTAACATCCTCACCATCCTTTCAGAGTGTGGCACTGCACTTCCCACCTCCAGGACTGTAACATCCTCACCATCCTTCAGAGTGGTGGCACTGCCACTTCCCACCTCCAGGACTGTAACATCCTCACCATCCTCAGAGTGCAGGTACTGCACTTCCCACCTCCAGGACGTAACATCCTCACCATCCTTCAGAGTGCAGCACTGCACTTCCCACCTCCAGGACTGTAACATCCTCACCATCCTCAGAGTGCAGGTACTGCACTTCCCACCCTCCAGGACTGTAACATCCTCACCATCCTTCAGAGTGGTGGCACTGCACTTCCCACCTCCAGAACTGTAACATCCTCACCATCCTTCAGAGTGGTGGTACTGCACTTCCCACCTCCAGAACTGTAACATCCTCACCATCCTTCAGAGTGGTGGTACTGCACTTCCCACCTCCAGAACTGTAACATCCTCACCATCCTTCAGAGTGCAGGTACTGCACTTCCCACCTCCAGAACTGTAACATCCTCACCATCCTTCAGAGTGGTGGTACTGCACTTCCCACCTCCAGGACTGTAACATCCTCACCATCCTTCAGAGTGGTGGTACTGCACTTCCCACCTCCAGAACTGTAACATCCTCACCATCCTTCAGAGTGCATGTACTGCACTTCCCACCTCCAGAACTGTAACATCCTCACCATCCTTCAGAGTGGTGGCACTGCACTTCCCACCTCCAGGACTGTAACATCCTCACCATCCTTCAGAGTGCATGTACTGCACTTCCCACCTCCAGGACTGTAACATCCTCACCATCCTTCAGAGTGCATGTACTGCACTTCCCACCTCCAGAACTGTAACATCCTCACCATCCTTCAGAGTGCATGTACTGCACTTCCCACCTCCAGGACTGTAACATCCTCACCATCCTTCAGAGTGCATGTACTGCACTTCCCACCTCCAGAACTGTAACATCCTCACCATCCTTCAGAGTGCATGTACTGCACTTCCCACCTCCAGGACTGTAACATCCTCACCATCCTGCTGAGTGCAGGTACTGCACTTGCCACCTCCAGGACTCAAGTCTGGTTGCCACCATACTCTCATACGTTCCACATTTGCCTCCATGCACAACGTTCTTTGTCTCCAAAGATACCTCAGTGAACCACACATCTTTTTCCCCTCATCAGTTCTATGGTTCTCCTCGTCTTTCACAGACACATCTGAAACAAGTCCACTCCCTACTGTCTGCACATACTTACCTCCTCCTCCACACTCCCTCCCTCCTCCACACTCTCACTCTCCTCCACACTCTCACTCTCCTCCACACTCTCACTCTCCTCCACACTCCCTCCCTCCTCCACACCTCACTCTCCTCCACACTCTCACTCTCCTCCACACTCCCTCCCTCCACACTCCTCCACACTCCCTCCCTCCACACTCCCTCCCTCCACACTCCTCCACACTCCCTCCCTCCCACACTCTCACTCTCCTCCACACTCCTCCACACTCCCTCCCTCCACACTCCTCCACACTCCCTCCCTCCTCCACACTCTCACTCTCCTCCACACTCCCTCCCTCCACACTCCTCCACACTCCCTCCCTCCTCCACACTCCTCCACACTCCCTCCCTCTACACTCCCTCCCTCCACACTCCTCCACACTCCCTCCCTCCTCCACACTCCTCCACACTCCCTCCCCTCCTCCACACTCCTCCACACTCCCTCCCTCCTCCACACTCCTCCACACTCCCTCCCTCCACACTCCTCCACACTCCCTCCCTCCTCCACACTCCTCCACACTCCCTCCCTCTACACTCCCTCCCTCCACACTCCTCCACACTCCCTCCCTCCTCCACACTCCTCCACACTCCCTCCCTCCACACTCCTCCACACTCCCTCCCTCCCTCCACACTCCCCACACTCCCTACCTCCTCCACACTCTCCACATCCCTCCCCCTCCACACTCCTCCACACTCCCCTCCTCCACACTCCTCCACACTCCCTCCCTCCTCCACACTCCTCCACACTCCCTCCCTCCTCCACACTCCCTCCCTCCACACTCTCCCTCCCTCCTCCACACTCCTCCACACTCCCTCCCTCCTCCACACTCCCTCCCTCCTCCACACTCCTCCACACTCCTCCACACTCCTCCACACTCCCTCCCTCCTCCACACTCCTCCACACTCCTCCACACTCCCTCCCTCCTCCACACTCCCCACACCCTCCACACTCCTCCACACTCCTCCCTCCTCCACACTCCCTCCCTCCTCCACACTCCCTCCCTCCTCCACACTCCCTCCCTCCCCACACTCCTCCACACTCCTCCACACTCCCTCCCTCCTCCACACTCCTCCACACTCCTCCACACTCCTCCACACTCCCCTTCCCCTCCACACCCTCCACACTCCTCCACACTCCTCCACACTCCCTCCCTCCTCCACACTCCTCCACACTCCCTCCCTCCTCCACCCTCCTCCACACTCCCTCCCTCCACACTCCTCCCACACTCCTCCACACTCCCTCCCTCCTCCACACTCCTCCACACTCCCTCCCTCCTCCACCCTCCTCCACACTCCCTCCCTCCACACTCCTCCACACTCCCTCCCTAAACACTCCTCCACACTCCTCCACACTCCCTCCCTCCTCCACACTCCTCCACACTCCTCCACACTCCTTACATCGTATATAAGACAATATCACTATCATATACATTATTTAAACCAATTTCAGTCAATTTTTATTTGAATTTCATTAACATTTAGACTTGCCTTTTAATTTTTATTGGTGCCTTTATAAGGCAGACAAATGGCCTTACTACCACAAAAACAGACAAGTGCGATAAGTATTAATAAAAATTAATATAACTTTTATCAAGCTGTTTCTTTTCTCTCGTCTCTCTGGAGAAGCAATTATTTCCCATTGCTTTTAGAGTCTGTAATTACTTCAGGAAGAAAACACTAAGTAAACATGGTGAGTATTGACCCGGGACGAGGTCAATACTCCCCACACAACTGAAGCTTTAATTAACCTCGTTGCAAGTGGTCAACACAATGATTGTAGAAGGCAATCTGCAACGACAACAGCAGGAGGAAGAGTGGATCAGGTGCCTCCTGTTGTCTCCAGCAACAGTGACCTCTAGGGCAAGATTACCTCCCGTTGTTCCTAGCACTCTTGTCTTACTTGCCCTCTAGGGCAAGATTACCCTCTGTTGTTTCTAGCACTGTTCTCTTACCTTACCCTCTAAGACAAGATTACCTCTGTTGTCTTACCTTACCCTCTAAGGCAAGATTAACTCTGTTGTCTTACCTTACCCTCTAAGACAAGATTACCTCTGTTGTTTCTAGCACTCTTGTCTTACCTTACCCTCTAAGACAAGATTACCTCTGTTGTCTTACCTTACCCTCTAAGGCAGTGGTTCCCAAACTTTTTCAGCTTGTTACCCAATTTAACATGCCACATAAAGCATGTTACCCCTTTCACAAAATGTTGTTATTATTGATATATATGGCTAAACGTGAACGTATACAGCCTCGCATACTCTGCTAATCCTAGCAAAACCATTGAAAACGTAAGAACCACACATACATTATATATAAAATTAATAATAGCTACAAATTCACAGTAACAGTGGGTAAATACTAACTATTACTGCACAGGGCAGTACACATACATACCAGCTTATGTCTACCTCGGCTGATGCTCACAGATAAACTGACAGTGTGAAATAGAGGCAGCCTCAGGAAGTGAGTGACGCGTACTGGACAGGTCGATCTGGGCTACTGAGTGACTTTTGTCCTGAAGCATACTTGTCAAAATACTTTTGGGTTTCCACACACTTAGCTATATATTTCTTCTTTTCTAATACTGTATATTAGTTTTTGATGTTTATTGTTATTTGGTTTAACTTTATTACTTACTTATAATAGGTTTGCTTTACAACTTTATATACTAAGACAAAGTTAACAATAATCCTCATACCGGGTACCGCATTGTTTTCTTGATTTTCAGAATTCATAACTTTTTTTCTGTCACCCCTCCATTACCCCCCAAAAATGGTTAAATTACCCCCTGGGGGTAATTTACCCCCAGTTTGGGAACCACTGCTCTAAGCTGATCAATTGTACTTTCCTCTGGTTAGTAAGTTTCTCGTATAATTTATTTAGTCAGACGAGGAGAAAGTCTGACAGTGTGTGTGTGTGTGTGTGTGTGTGTGTGTGTGTGTGTGTGTGTGTGTGTGTGTGTGTGTGTGTGTGTGTGTGTGTGTGTGTACTCACCTAGTTGAGGTTGCAGGGATCGAGTCCAAGCTCCTGGCCCCTCCTCTTCACTCGTATCCATTAGGTCACTCTCCCTGAACCATGAGCTTTATCGTACCTCTGCCTAAAGCTATGTATGGATCCTGCCTCCACTACATCTCTTCCCAAACTATTCCACTTCCTGACTACTCTGTGGCTGAAGAAATACTTCCTAACATCCCTGTGATTCATCTGTGTCTTCAACTTCCAACTGTGTCCCCTTGTTACTGTGTCCCATCTCTGGAACATCCTGTCTCTGTCCACATTGTCAATTCCTCTTAGTATTTTGCAAGTCGTTATCATGTCCCCCCTATCTCTCCTGTCCTCCAGTGTCGTCAGGTTGATTTCCCTTAACCTCTCCTCGTAGGACATACCTCTTAGCTCTGGGACTAGTCTTGCGGCAAACCTTTGCACTTTCTCTAGTTTCTTTACGTGCTTGGCTAGGTGTGGGTTCCAAACTGGTGCCGCATACTCCAGTATGGGCCTAACGTACACGGTGTACAGGGTCCTGAACGACTCCTTATTAAGATGTCGGAATGCTGTTCTGAGGTTTGCAAGGCGCCCATATGCTGCAGCAGTTATTTGGTTGATGTGCGCTTCAGGAGATGTGCCTGGTGTTATACTCACCCCAAGATCTTTTTCCTTGAGTGAGGTTTGTAGTCTCTGGCCCCCTAGACTGTACTCCGTCTGCGGTCTTCTTTGCCCTTCCCCAATCTTCATGACTTTGCACTTGGTGGGATTGAACTCCAGGAGCCAATTGGTGGACCAGGTCTGCAGCCTGTCCAGATCCTTTTGTAGTTCTGCCTGGTCTTCGATCGAATGAATTCTTCTCATCAACTTCACGTCATCTGCAAACAGTGACACCTCAGAGTTTATTCCTTCTGTCATGTCGTTCACAAATACCAGAAACAGCACTGGTCCTAGGACTGACCCCTGTGGGACTCCGCTGGTCACAGGTGCTCACTCTGACACCTCGCCACGTACCATTACTCGCTGCTGTCTTCCTGACAAATATTCCCTGATCCATTGTAGTGCCTTCCCTGTTATCCCTGCTTGGTCCTCCAGTTTTTGCACTAATCTCTTGTGTGGTACTGTGTCAAACGCCTTCTTGCAGTCCAAGAAAATGCAATCCACCCACCCCTCTCTCTCTTGTCTTACTGCTGTTACCTTGTCATAGAACTCCAGTAGGTTTGTGACACAGGATTTCCCGTGCTGGTTGTCATTCATAAGCTCATTCCTTTTTAAGTGCTCCACCACTCTTCTCCTGATAATCTTCTCCATGACTATGCATACTATACATGTCAGTGACACTGGTCTATAGTTTAGTGCTTCTTGTCTGTCTCCCTTTTTAAAAAATGGGACTACATTTGCTGTTTCGACTAATGTGTTGAATATTGTTGTTAGGGGTACACAGCACATATGCACCCTCTCTCAGATCCCATGGAGAGATGTTATCCTGCCCCATCGCCTTTGAAGGGGTTAAACTTCACTTCTTCCTCGGTTTATGTATTGGTCCCGCACTCGGGGGTGTACCCCAAACCCCTCCGTTTTTCCTGGGGCCCCCTTTTTTCCTTGTGAAAACTTTCTTTTAAACCATGTTGGTTCGTCATTAAAAATTTTTCGGTCGTTTTTTTGTTGGTTTTCCTTCCCTTTCCCCCCTTTTGCCTAATTACCCGGTCCTTTACTGTTTTTTTCCTCCGATGTGGGTGTATAACAGCTTCGGGGGGCAGATTTGGTTTCGCTGTATGTCGTTTTCATTTTCGTTGGGCCCCCTTATTACCTGTGCATATTCCCTTTCCCGGTCTACGAAATGGGTTCCGTTTTCTCCTGGGTCCCCTTTTCCCCTTTTATACTTTTTCCTTCCCTACACACTTGGTTTTGGCCCTCCCACACCTATGGGGTGAAAACCCTGGGTCATCCCGGCTTTTTCGTTATTCCCCCGTTACCCTTGGGTAAAAAAACCTCTCCTCACTTCCCTTTTCAAAAAGTTGTCACATATTCCAAACATCTCCTTTAAATGACTTTTCCCCCCCCAGTTTTTCTGTCCCACTGAACCCCCGTTCAGTAAGTTCTTCCCTTCCCCCCCGTAATTACCCTTTTTGAGTTTGGCTTTTTTCATCCCGCTCTTGGGCTTTCCCCTCCCCTTGGGAAATCTACTTTGTATTCAAATTTTTAAAACCACAAAGATCGCTGGCCTCAAAGGGGCTTCAATGTGATTTCCTCGATTCTGCACTACCAAGGTGAATTCAAATCCAATTTTTCGCTGGTTTATCCTCTCCTCCTCTCCCTTTTAGTATCCCCTTTCGTGTTGGTACATGAAGTTTTCCCAGTTTCCAAACCCCCCATCATCTTAGCCATCCAAAGTTTCTTGGGCCCCCCTGTGGCCCCCAAATTCCCCAGTTTGATTTCCCTTTTGGGTTTAAGTCACCCCTGATCAGGAGGTTTTTTTTTCCCCACTCGCCCTTTAACCCCTTTTTGCCCCTTAGCTATGTGTCAACCATCGCCCCTGTTTTTTCTCATCATACTCTTTCCCCTTGGGGTCCTGGTGTTCTTTCGGTGGGTTATAATCCCCTGAATTACCACTTTGGGACCCCCAGATGAATGGGTTTTTCCCGCTATGTTTAAAAACTTGTTCCCTCTGTCTCATTTCTGCAGCTCATCAAATCCCAAACGGGTTTTTTACCAGCAGTGCCAAATCCACCCCCTGGTGGTTTTGTGTGTGTGTGTTTGGTGTTTGTGTGGTGTGTGTGTGTGTGTGGGGGGGTGGGGGGTTTTTGGGGGGGGTGTGTGGGTGTGTGTTTTGTGTGGGGTTTTTGTTGGTGTGTTGTGGGGTGTACTCACCTAATTGTACCCCACCTAATTGTGGTTTAAGGGGGCAGGACTCAGTCCCCTGGCCCCGCCTTTCACTGATCGCTAATTGGCCTCCCCCTCCTATCCCTGCTTCCTGAGCTTTTTTTCATAAACCCTTTTTTTAAAACAAGTATGGTTCCCGCCTCCCCTACTTTACTTGCTAGGCTATTCCATTCCCGACGAAATCTATGACGAAAAAAATAATTCCTAACGTCCCGTGACTCGTTGAGTCTTTGCTTCCAGTTTTTGAACCCCCTTTTCCCTTTTGGGGCCCTCTCGGAAATCCTACCTCTGTCCACCCTTTTCTATTCCCCCCCAGTTCTTTTAAGTCGTTTCATGGGCTTCCCTGTGTGTGGGGTGTGTTGTATGTGGTGTAAATCCCTAATTGACTCACCTAATTGTGGTTTTTAGGGGTCGAGACTCAGTTCCGGCCCCGGGTTTTTCACTGGTTTTTCTAATAGGTCCCCCCATCTCCCCGCCCCCATGAGCTTTATCTTTCCTGTTTAAAAACTATGTATATTTTTGGGCCCCCACAAAATCACTTTCCAGATTATTCCCTTCCTAACTACTTTTATACTGAAGAAAAAACTTTCCTAACAACCCTTTGGGTCAAAACTGAGTTTTTAGTTACAAAATTTTTGATCCCTTGTTTCTTGTTCCATCTCTGGAACCATCCTGTCTCTTTCCCCCTTGTTCTCCCCGGTAATTTTTCATGTCGTTGTCGTGTCTCCCCTGGGCCCTCTTGTCCTCCAGTGTTTTTCAGGGCAGATTTCCCTTAACCTTTCTTCACAGGACATTCCCTTAACTCTGGAAATAGCCTTTTTGCAAACCTTTGCAAATTTTCCCCTTTAAATTTTTTGACGTGTTTGAAACCCGATGGGGTTTTCCCAAAATTTGGGGTTTTTGTACTCCATTTGGGCCCCGACGTAACAGTGTATAAAAATCTTGAATATTTCCCTTTCGAGATCCCGGGAAAGCAATTTTCCGGTTTGCCCAAACGCCCATATCCGCAGAAATTATCTGGTTTAAAGTGTGCTTTTGGCGAAGGACCGGTATTTAATCACTCCTAGGTTCCTTTTCTCCTTGAGTGAGGTTTGCAGCCTTTGGGGCCCCCTTGCCATACTCCCGGGCTGCGGTTTTTCTTTTCCCCCCCTCCAAACTTCTGAAATTTGCTTTGGCGGGATTTAAAATTTTTAAAGGGGCCCGTTTCAGAACCCCCATTTCCCGGGCCCGGCCAGGGTTTTTCCCCCCCCCCTTTTTAGAAAACCCGTCTGGGCCCCGTTTTTATTTAATTCTCCCTCATTAAATTCACATCATCGCAAACAGGGACACTTCTGATTCCCAAACCCTTCCGTCGTCGCTCAAAATATACCCAAGGGAAAAGAAATTTTTCCAAAAGGGCTGTGGGACCCCCCCCTCGCACAGGCGCCCCCGGAACCCCATCACGGACCCTGACTCGGGTGTTGCCTCCCTGTTTTGGTAAATTTTCTGATCCATTTCAGTGCCCCTTTTTTGTTATACGCGCCCCGTTTTCCCCTTTGCTTCTGTATAAACTTTGGGGAAAGGCGAAGGCCTTCTTTTTCAGTCCAAGAATATGCAATCAAACCCCCCCCCCTCTCTCATTTCCCTTTCTTTTGAAAAATTGTTTATTTAAAATCCAATAGGTTTTTGAAACAGGGTTTTCCTTCCCTGAAAACCGTGCGGGCCCGGTTTTTTTTAATCTTTTCCGCTCCAAAGTCTCCCCCAATCACCCCTGATTTTTCTTTTTAAAAACTTTGCATACTATACATGTCAGTGACACTGGTCTAAATTTAGTGTTCATTTCTGTCTCCCTTCTTAAAGATGGGGGCTTTCATTTGGGCCCTTTTTTTCCATACTTTAGGTTTGTTGCCAGTTTCAAGGGAAAAATGTTTAAAAATTTTTGGGTTAAATGGCACAAGTAGTGTCTCTGCTTCCCCCTCTAAGGACCCCCAAAGGGGAAAAATGTTGTCCGGGTCCCCCCGCCCTTTTAGGGATCAAGGTCCCCCTTAAGGGGTTCTCCACCCCCTCCTCTGTTTTTGTTTAAATTTTTTTCCCAACACTTTTTGGGAATATCCCCTTTTTTGTGTACCCCAGCTTTGTCTTCCCAGTGTCCCTTCGCCCCCACTGCAAATGCTTCCTTTAAATCTATGTTGAAATCCTTAAAATACTTTTCCCGGCGTTTTTGGGGAGCTCCCCCCCCCCACCTTTTTTCCCCCCGCCTGAAATTTCCTGGGGCCTTTACTGTTGTCTTCCCCGATGTGGCTGTAGAGTAAATTTCGGGTCAAAAATTTTCTTTCCCATCTATGTCATTTTCAACTGACCCCTGCGCCTCCCCCCTTAACTGGCATACTTGGGTTTTTGGCTGTCCCACTAATTTTAATTTCCCCTTTGTCCCTTTTCCTTTGTACCTTTTCCCCTTCTCTAGAGCACTTTTTTTTGGGTCCCTAACCTTCGGATAAACCCAAAAGGGGTCGGTTTTGGGCCTTCCCTTTTTCTGTTACCCCTTGGGGAAAAAACCCCTTTTCCTTTTGGCCCCCTTGCATTTTTTTGTTACAAAGTCCATTTATTTCGGTTTTGTGGGTTTTCCTCCCCCCCTATTCCCCCTGAACCTCCTGCAGGGAAGGGGGCCCCATTTCTGTATTGTCCCCCCTTTTTTGTTTAGTTTTTCCCCTTTTTTTACTCCTGTTTTCCCCCCCCCCCCTTTTAGTCCAAATGTTTTCAAAAGCTCATAACCAAAAGGGTGGGGCACTAGTCCAGGGGGCCCCCTTTTAAAATGTGTTTTGCCCCAAAAGTCTGAGAATCAGGGTGAACACAAGGGCCAGTCTTTTCTGGTTTTTATCCTCCCCTCTCTATGGTTGTTTTCCCTTTCCATGTTGGTAAATGAGATTTGCCCCCCCACACCCTTTTCTTGGCTCCCCCAGTTTTGGGAGCCCCCTGGGGGTCCAGGTTTTTTCCCAAAACAAATCTCCCTGTGAAAAAAAGTTGGTTTGAATTACCGCAATTTGTAAAAATAAAAAGGGCACAAGGCAACTAAAAGTTAAATTTTTTGTGGAAAGTTTTGCTCTCCCAGGAGGGTTTACAAGCCCTTACAAAAATAAAATGGAAAACAGGAAATTTTTTAAAGGGCTCAAGTTAGGTGAATACCCAGTGAAGGTACCATTCGTGTTCCCCTATTTGGGAGAGTTTATAGTAGTAGTAGTGGTAGTGCAAAAGTAATACAATATGGGGAGAGCAATTTAATTTTTACATTGGGGAAAAGGGTATTAAAAACTTTTTACTTTGGGGAAAAAAATAGGTTTGGAAAAAATAAAAAATGGAAAGGGGGCGCTTTTTTCATTTTTCACTTTTCTGTTTCTTTGTGTTGTATAACAGGGGAGACTATGGGAATGGGAGGGTTTTTTCTGTTTTTCAGGAGGGGTTCTTGCTAAAAACTTCGGAGATGGTTTAAGCTGCCCTTGTTTTTTTTAATTGTTATTTTTTAAAAAAGCGTCAGTGGAATTTAAGGCACTTGGTGGGGGGAAAATTTGTTTTTTTTTATCACTAATTGGGCGTCTCTGAAATTTTATAAGATTTATTGGGTTTGGGAAATTTTGGGTTTTCACAGGCGTTGGGGTT
>NC_069454.1:711099-736353 GCF_026875155.1 Cherax quadricarinatus | reverse complement strand
GGCTTAAGAACAGCTGCATCTTAGGAGAATGAACTGAAACAAAGAGTATAATGCCGAGTCCTGCACCGACAAACGAACAGGAGGGATTTAGGCTGAGCCTGTCCGCAGGCAGCTGCCCTTCCCAAGAACCAGGAGAGGTGAGTGAAGACAAACCCAACATGGCCTCCACGCAGAGAACAACCATCAAGAAGCTGAGTAAACACTTCGTCTTGAAAATGAAGGCTGCAGTTCTTTTTTATGTATACAGAAGGCAGACTGTATTTGGTGGTCTGTTGAAATAGCAGTAAATGTACCGCATTTTTAAATTAAAAATTCATAAATGTTTTAATCTATTCAGCATGGATATTCTTTTTTTTTCTGTCCACAGTGTACGGGAATGAAGAATAGTAAAAGAAGCCTTCTTTCTTTTCCTTTCCTCAGAACTTATAAGGTTTTTTAGGTGATATAGTTTCAGCATTTTTTAGCAGAATGCGAGTATAGAAAAAACATGTTATTTTATATTTTTGTGTACTCCTCACCATTTAGTCCCTCTTCTTTTTTCTTATTCTTACTCTTTTCTTTATCTTTTTCCCTCCCTCATTTTTTTACCTTTCCATCTACTCTAACCTTTTCCTCCACCATTCTGCACGCATTCCATTTTTCAGTCTCCTGCTTCTCATTGGACAGTTCCTGATGCATTAGTTAGGCTTCAACTCCGTCTTCAAGGCCAAAGCTGAAGAACGAAAGTGGGGGGTGGAGAAACTTAAAGAAAAATAACACCCTTGCCTAGGGATTAAAGTCGTGGCCCATATAAAGTTCGTTGACAAAATTTTTTAATATATATGAAAGTTTTGAGTTTTACATTGCTATGCATTGCAAGTAAATATAAAAGAAATTTGTACTATACTAAGTTGCCATATTTTGCCTGTACATACATTTAACTGTGTTTATTTAAATGCATATGGTACCGTTCAACTCAGATTGATTTACCATATCTTGAAAATCTGAAAAATTATTGATTATCAAAATTTTGTATAGGCAAAGTTTTCAGGCACCACTGTCCGAAGTTATAACAAATTTTTCCGAACATCGTTACCTAATCCAGGTTCATATCAGAGACATTATTTTGTGATTTTGGGGAAATTTTGGCTTTTGTTTTATAAAAATATTTCTCTATAGTTTCTTAAAATATATTTGCTTGATTCATATTTATTATAACATTTGTGTGGGTAACTAATTGTACTTATTTACTTTATAATTACGCAGGTGCAATTAATTTCCCCCTGTCCATATTGACAAAATGATAACCCTTGCATGTGTTCTAATGTGGCATTGGTTTAGCAAACATACACTGAACCACATGAAACTTAAACACACGTCGAATAATAATTTATCCATGTTAGCATTCACAATTTTGTTGTGTTTCACAGTTTCTGCAGTTAAAGGATCACAGTATTTTGTTGTGGAAAAAACCGTTTTCTTTATATGCATTTTTTTTATCTCAAATTTACTAAGAAATAAAGGAGTTTTTAAATGAGATATGAGTTTACATGAGATTAATACCCACGAAAATAAAGATATATTGTTATTATATATATATATATATAAAATAATATATATATATATAATATATATATATATATATATATATAGAATATAATATTATATATATATCAATATATATATATATAATGTAATATATATGTGTGGTGTGTGTGTGTGTGTGTGTGTAATTTGTGTGGACTGCCTCCACGTGAGTTGCCTTCCCTGGCAAACTCTATTTGACAAACCGATCTCTCAGGTAGGTACCTCAGAGCCTCACAAGTGGCTTATAGGACAGATTTCACAAATGAATTGCTGTTGCAAGAAAACTCGCCTGCATGCACGTATAAGGACTAACTTACATTGGTGTGCGCATATTATCCTGATCTTCAACTTCCCTAAGCTTAGCCTTAGCCCCTTTGGACTTCCCCTCAGAAAACAACGTGCAACCGGAGCCCAATTCCTGCAATATTCAATCGTTATTAGTGACCTGCCTGCACCTCAGAAATTCCTATATCCAAGAGGGTATGTATCCCCTAGTATAAACTATGCAGACACGGACACTACTTTCCAGACTGCCCTGAGACACAGGTACTACGTGGGCATTCACTGCCTGTTGCACCCGGGCCCCACAGATCAAACTCACTCACAATTCTCCCCAGACACTGGCCAGATATTCTAACGAGATAAAGTGGAGGTCTTGTCTTACTGTATGGGCCTGACGAGGTCATCTACGTACATTGAGGTGCCTCTACCAGATTTCCCCAGGTCCTCAATGTGAAGACAATAGTGGGGGCGCCGTCTTGCTGATCACGGCACGTCTTTGTCCAGTTGGTGTTCCGTCTTAAGAAGAACGAGCTGGTCCTCCTCTTCCAGACCCTCGTCTCTTCATTTCAAACTAGGCTGTCCAGTTCTCCTAGCTACTATCCTAGTGTTTGCCTTACACAGTATCGGCCTATTACTACCTATACCTGGGTTTACCTGGAGAGAGTTCCGGGGTCAACGCCCCCGCGGTCCCGGTCCGAGACCAGGCCTCCTGGTGGATCAGAGCTGATCACCAGGCTGTTGCTGCTGGCTGCACGCAAACCAACATACGAGCCACAGCCCGGCTGATCCGGAACCAACTTTAGGTTCTTAGTCTACTACATTATTATATCTAACAGTTGCCTCAATGATCCTAATATTAGTGTACTACCAGTAAAACTACCTACTCCTTCCCTGAAGGTAAATCTATAAATTAAATAAGCTTACCAACATTCCACGCCAACTAGAGAATGCTTTGTTTTGGGTGTTATATAAGGGCCACCCAGCTCAGCCGTTCCATCACGGCCATGCCGGATCCTGTCCTGTGGAACTTTAGGGACCCAAATAAATTTCCCATCCTCCCGCCAGCAAAGGTAGCGCTAAGTCTAAATCAAGTTCACCTTCCGCAAGCCCCCACAGCGGACCCTGGACAACGAGTGCCGTCCGGGCCACTCTCGTCGAGCAGACTCCGGTCCCTAACTTCAACCGTCCAGTTCCCCTGTGAGGACCTCTGGGGGTGTAAACTTGTTGGTTCCGTGGTCTTAGCAACCCTTTGCTTTACTTTAATAACGTCTTTTGTATGTCGAGCCTTGACTGAGTGGCTCCGTACTTTCCGTTCCCCACCCAGTGGCCCACACGCCTGGTAGCCTTTTCCTCCCATGTTACGAGGTTCCCACTGATTTAGAGGCAATCTATCTCCCTCTTTACATAACCCTGTAAAAGTGTTTTCCCAAGGTGGCCGAGTGTTCGTCACTAACTACCTGTTCAGCTTCCCTGGCGGTTCACAATGTCTACTGGTATTCATTATCACTAACTCCCCCAGGCTATCATGGGGACAGCTTTCTCCTCTATCTGGCGTGCAGGGAATTCAGGTGAATCCTGCCGCCATGATGTATCCTATCCTACTGGGGAATCTGTATAAACCAATTCCTTCCTAAACGTCCGTCGTGTAGATCAGGAGTCATCTAATGATTGGCTCCCACTCAGGGATACATACATTTCTGACTGTTGGTCAGTGGAATTCCCTGGTCTGCCAGCCTTCACATCAAGGTCTTCAATCGCTTAGCTGCTGCAGCAAGACCTCTCGCTGTAATTGCAGTAGGTAGCGTCTCTACCACCAAGGCTGGAAATTGTCTCTGCGATGTCCACCCTAATTTTGACTGTGACATCCACACCTCATAAATTTTGGGGTGGGGACCTGACTTATAGCCCTCCCAACATCATACTAACTTTCTTTGTGCCCTTCAACTTTAAATTTAGCCCCACCAACTTCTTTTTATCAAGGATACTTGTGGCTCACTGGGTCCAAAGATAATCGGGTTGGTTTCGGACCTGTGCCCACTCACAACCTTTGCTCATGACTGTAGGTAGGGGCAGCAACCTCCGAGATTCTCACTCGGATTAGAGACTTCGACTCCCACTAAACACTCTGCTACCATTTCAAGCTCGGACCTCACTTCTATCTCTACCTGAGAATATCCCTACTATCCTGGGGTTTCCCTTAAATTATTGGTACATAGTGCCGTATGGTGCTTACCTTTGCAACAGACTGACACTCACTGAGCTGGGTGCCACAGTCTCTCGCAAAGTGTCCCCCACAACACTGAACAGAGTCTCACTCCCTTAGTCCTCTGTTGCCTACTGCTCAGTGTTGTATACTCCGAGCAACTCGCGCTAGCGTGCTCGCCTTCGCAAGAACACGCATATTCTGGCATGAGTGCCACTGAGTACTGCTTTAGAGGTTCTTACCTAGACACGTCGTTACATACTAACACTCCAACGTTAGTTCGTACGACTTTATACTGATCTCTCGAGATCTTAGAGTGACTTTCTGGTTTTTTATTGGCGATGGTGGTGACTCTTCTCACACACACCTATTACTCAAATGAAGAAACGAGATCATCCCAACCCCTCAACAAATTTTGTTTTATATCGTGAACCTATTCGTAAGATATTTTAAGTGTAACTTAATGCACTTTATTGCTAACCAGTTTCCTCGAATCAACCTGACTGATGAAACCATTCCGACTTAACCCCCAGTCATGTAAATCTTTAAGAACTATTCGTCAAACTCATAAACTTCAATTCGGATTATTATTATTTATAACAAGGGGGAACGCTAAACCCGGAGGATTATACGCGCCTGGGGGGGGGATGTGGGAATGGCATTCAGGCTTAATCGGGAACTGGAGCACAGATCCAATTCCCTAAATCAAGAGCCCCTCACCAACATCAAGGAACCTTCCTTGAGGGACTTCATTCGGAAACTTCTCTAGGCTCTGAAGTCATGGCGACAAGCCTCTAATCCAACACCCGATAAAGTATAGCTACCTTTATCACCTCAGTGTTGCCAAACGTGTCCTTAATTGGTCTTTGGCATGTTGGTAATTGGTGTCAGTGTTTGGTAATCCGGACCAAGTCCCAAGGCATTGAGCTGTGAACGTAAATATTTGTAATTTGACGGCATCTGACAAATCATCTCTGTCATCTATCTGGCTTTCCACTCATCCCAGAAAGCAATGAACCAGTTAAGGTTCCGTCGAACGTTGGTAAATCAACGGGGCAATCTGGCAACACATAACAGGCGTGCTGTTTGTTCGTGTTCCTGAAACATTTGCTCCCCTGCTGTAAATCCGGCCTCAAAGTCTTATTAACTGGCCTGCAGAGTCTCATCTCTGCTTACACTCTGGCCCTTGTTCGTCATAGTCTGTCCTTGCTACTTTGACTGTATTATTCAGACTCACCTGTAGTAATAGGCCTCTTCTCATAAAGGATAAATGATCTCTCAAAGGCCTCCAGTCTTTGTTCCGAAGGTTTCAGGGCAACTCTCTAGGGTCCTCCGTCCTACGTTTGATTTGCCTGACCGAACGACACTCCTCACATGCTTTGCTCAGGCGCCTCTTATAGAGGCTCCCACAACCACTTTAATGACTTAGAGCTGGGACAAGCTGGTACTACATTCTTCACCTACCATAGTTGCGGTTTAGTTTAAGATCACGGTACTAATGTACTTTAATTAGCCCACCCCACACACGAACGTATTAGGTGAGAATGAACGAGTCTCAAGGCTCTCAACAAGCTTAACAACTCCCTTTATTATAATGACCTACTCTGAATCAAAAATGTACACGGTTACCCTCAAATCCCAATCGAAATGTGTATCGGTGTGAAAGCTTAACCTACGCAATTTCCTGTACAATGCCAGCAAATAATTACGGGACTTAACCTAGTCTCAGGTACAATTTACAAATCCCACATTAAAATGAATCAAAGACAATGAAAATCACACAATAAAAAGTGCAGTATACAAATTAAAATCACTTGGTTAACACAAATAAATTCAACTATCAACTTGTGAAACAGTAAATGAATAATTATGTAAACAGCTTGGCCTAACTGCCAGTTTACTCTGTCTAGCGTGGATGGTTGGATAAGGTAAATCCTAACCTACTAGTGTGGGTAATACTTAACCTGGCTTATAACTCCCCGAAATAATAACTAGGTTAAATCTGTCCTAGCTACTTAACTGGTTGTTAATGCACAAGCTAGCCCAAAGTGGCTACCTTGCAAATCCACTGCTAAGAATCAAATATTTATATATTTATATTTATATATATATATAAAATATATATATTTATATATTTATATATATATATAATATAATGTATAATATTATATTATATATATATATATAAAATCATATATATAATTATATATAATATAATATATTAATATATATATAATATTATATTTAAAAATTATAACCCTGGGAAAAATCCACACGTTTCCTTAAAGAATTGGGGTTCCAGACTATCGACACCCCCAGGGGACCCAAGGCAGCCACTTTCATGTTCCGCGCCTCAGCAAACGCCACCAGAGGGAAATCTTGCTGCATACTTGGCCCCACGTCCAGCTCGGAGGAGCGGAGGAAATTCATCATCTTGATACATGTGGGCCCTGTATTCATGTTTTGTTTTTTTCTGTAAATGTTTTTGTTTATTAATAAATGTTCAATAGAAAAAAAATATATAGGGGGTGGAGGAGAAGAAAATATTCAAACAGCTCGGGGAGAACTTGAGTTTTCTCTGAGGACGTTTATTGTCTTCTCTGGGATGAGGGTCCCCTTCCCCGCTATTTGAGGTGATAATATAAATATATAATATATTATATATATATATATAAATATATATATATATATATATATATAATATAAAAATATATATATATATATGAAATTAAGACACATGTGCAACATCTGGGTATCATTATTGTAGACGTTTGCCATCCAGTGGCTCTATCAATACAAATTCTAGGACATAGCTTGAAGACAGTAGGACTATATACAGAAGATGAGGTAATCATCCCTCAACCTAGGAGTAGGTGCGAAGAGCACCATAGTCGTGGTGAATCCCCCCATCAGTGATCTACACCTCGCTCCTAGTTTTTTCCCTTTTATTTGTGTCGGCAACAAGAAGATTGGTGTTACCAGTGCTGAGTTCCAGGGCTGTAACACAGGTGTTATTCACCGTCACAAGGTGAATAAAAAAGGTGCTCTCGCCGCCCCTCACAAGGTAACACAGGTCTTAGAAAAACCCTCAGAAGGTAAAACAGGGCCCCATCACTGTCACAAAATTAAGTGTCGGTTACAGTATGTCGAGGGGCGTACACCACCTGCAGGACCTCTTCTAGGGATATACACACCACCTGCAAGGTGTACTGGTCATACTCCCATCTACTAGAAATTTCTCTGCGCTCTAGTGATAGCAGTGAACTCATTTTGGCTGCTTTTGACTCGCATAAAAGAATGTCTTCATTAGCAGAGCAGTTTGATACACGACTTAAAACTGGTAAAATTCTAGCGAGGATGCCAACCAGGAGGAAGCAAGAGCCAGGGAAATGGACGGCTGGCTACAGGGAGGCAAGGGGTCGGTCATGCTTACGGGCTCGTTGTCTCAACCTATGGTTTCCTCCGGCAACACGGTAGTTGCCCGTTCAGGATGTCCTCCTGTGGAAAGTGATGACCAGAGCCCTCAGGCACCTGACCCACTCCAACAGATTTCATCTCATCAGACATCTCTTGGAAGCAATTAAAGCAACAGGTACGAGGACACCACACATATTCCCAAGCAGCCCGCCACACGCACGGGGAAATTTACAGACCTCCGAAAAAAGTAACGATGGTTCCACTATCAAATGCTCCCCAACCATCAAGGCTGGCACAACTTGTACTTTTGGCAATGTCTGCTTAGCGTGCCGGAAAGAAAGGAAAGAGGCTAGCCTCAATGAAATTAAATCCTTAAGAGATTTTCCTAGAGTTGATAACCTCATTCGCCTTCCCCGTCAACACAAAAAAGGGAGAGGCAGAACCCCCACTCACTCTACTGACAGTGAAAAAGTCAGAGTCCAGGTGAGCAAGAAAATTGAAGAGGGCAACACAGTGGGGGCAATCAGAATTATTACCAGTGAAGATACAGTTGCTCCCAGGGATGCTGACACTGCTGAAGCACCCTGCCAGGGAAACCAGTGGCACCAACAGTTCCAACACCTCTGTCCCCACTATGGAACCATTGATAGTGGAAGACTCAGACATTTACAAAGCAAAATGTCGTTCCCATCTGGCTCTGCTGGAGGTTACACTGGAATAAGGCCACAGCATTTAAAGGAAATGGTTAATCCAGTTATTGGGGAAATTGCAGAGACACTGCTTTCAGAGATCACAAGGTTCGTCAACAATTCCTTGGCTGGTCTGATTCCTGATGAAATTAGACCTTTCTTTTTTGGTGCAACATTTTGGGTCCCACTTAAAAAGAAGGATGGAGGAATTGGGCCCAATTGCAGTAGGAAAACACGTTACGGCCGCCTCGTGTCCAAAGCTGCTGTCCGAAGTATTCGTGCACAGGCAGCCATGATGCTTCAACCAAACCAGCTTGGCTTTGGGGGGGGGGGTCTCCCAAGGAAAGTGAAGCAGCGGTTCATGCAATAAGGGCGTATATCAACAACCTGCCTGAGGACAATGCAGTGGTAAAATTAGATTTCAAGAATGCGTTCAATCTCCTGAAAAGAGACGTGGTATTAGCAGCAGTACAAGAACATTTCCCTGGTCTCTTCCCCTTTGTTTCAGCTGGGTATAGCAAGGAATCAATGCTTCTCTTTGGAGAGCATGAAATCACATCATCGGAGGGTGTCAACAAGGGATCCTCTTTCACCATTTCTCTTCTGTATAAACAGTTAGGGAAATCACAGTCAGACTGACCAGCGAGCCCAAACATCTGGTTCCTAGATGATGGCACACTAGCAGGTACAAAGGAGTCCCTCCTACATGACCTTACACAGGTTTAAAGACACGGGGACAGGAAATGGGGTCTCATCCTGAATCCATCCAAATGTGAAATCATCTCAGTCAGTCAACAAGTGATTTAAAAGCAGTGAGATCAAAACTAACCAGGAGCAGCAGTCATTGCCCCCACAAATAGTGTCTTGCTAGGAGCACCTCTGGGAAGCAATGCCATTGACACAATTCTCAGGAAGAAATTGGAAGAGTTAAGGAGAATGGAACAAAAAGAATAGGCAATCTGGACACCCACGATTTCCTTGTACCTTCTCACAAAGTGCTTGAGTCTGCCCAGGTTGACATATTTCCTAAGATGCACCTTTTATGATAACCCTATACTGCACGAATATGACAGTATTCTGAGGGAGATTTTTAACGAAAGTACTTAACCTTACTCAGAAGACGGGCAGTGGAACCAAGCTACACTTCCAGTGAATAGGAGGCATTGGTGTCCGCAAGTCATCACAGATTGCGTTACCCGCTTTTCTGTCCTCGTGTATTTCATCCAGAGAGCTTGTAACAGCGATTTCTCCCCGAACATCTTAGGGACAAGATTGGGGTCCAGGACCAAAAATTCATTGACGGAGCAATGATCTGGGGTAATCTAACGGGCTCTGAAACCAGACCTGCTCCCCCAACAACTACAAACAATCGCATGGGATGGTCCAATAGTGGAAAATATTGCCTCAACAATGCTTAAGAGTGTGTCAGGGAAGGATAGAGCCCCCCCTCCTGGCAGTGAGAGCCCCTCATGCTGGGGGACTTTCTGTTGGCTGTTCCCCAAATCCAGCCTTGGCACCACCTTGACCCACAGACCATCCGCATTGGTGTTGCCCTTCGACTTGCACCCCTATTCTCGCCGAACACAGGTGATTTGTGGCAGTGAAGCAGCCCGACCGATTCGGGGTACCATTTGGTCTTGTGTGCCGTAAATCCGAGGGAAAGATTGCAAGACTGAGGAGGTTAATAACATTATCAAGAGGAAACCTCACAAAAGCTGGATGCCCAGCAGTAAGGGACCACCCCAACTATGCAGATCTGATGGCAGCCGAAGCGTCCAGATGGGGATCACCCTTTAAGCCTGGACAGATGGGAAGCAGGTGGGGTGGGACTATACATGTGCATCTACCTTGGCTGATACCTATCTCCAAAACACCAGGGAGGAAGGAGGGGCAGCTGCCAGCTTCAGGGAGTCCCAAAAGTCTAGAAAATATGGAGAACTTGCCCATCATTTTTATGTTTTTTCCCATAGGCTCAGAGACCCTTGGCTTTAGGGGAAAGAGTGCATCTAATTTCCTTAAGGAGCTGGGAAAAAGACTCATCAGGGTAACTAGGGATCCCAGGGCAGCTAGTTTTCTGTTCCAGCGGCTCAGTGCGGCTGTTCAAAGGGGGTAATGCCTGCTGCTTTTGGGCACACGCCCCAGCTCTGAGGAGCGGGATGAGATTTTCCCCTTATATCGGTGATACACACGTAACAACATGTCCGTATATGCCCCTTTATATTAACAATGTATCTCTTAAATCTTCTGTCCATATTATGTAATAAAATTTTCCCTATTGGTAAAAAAAAAATAGTTTAAAAGATGGGGTGGTTTAGGGGAAGTGGAAAAATTCAAACGGCTTCAGGAAAAAAATCCAAATATTCCTCCTTGAAGCCTTTTATCCACTTCTCCGAGGCATGGGTCCCACAATTTACACCAGAGGTGGGCCCCATCCTATATATATAATATATAGTCAGACTACAGTATATAACCCACGTCTACGGCCCTATGCTGTACATTCTACAATATTGATGGATTGAACACATCGCTCCAGGCTGAGGGACTGATTACCTCAAACTCCTCTCCTTACACCTTAATGCTTTGTATTGGACCGATGAACCCACTGTGTGGCGAAACGTTTCCTCAATAAAGAATTCCCATATGTTGCAATACATCTTATAGATTAATTCGTTGGAGCCCTTAACTTAATATTAGGTATATTTTATTAAAGCGTGAACTATAAAATTCATGTTAAAGTTGCAAAAAAAAAGTGTACTGTAGCTACAAGAGGGAAATTATTACATTTACTATTAATAAATCAAGTTGCTTCAGAGACCCATCGCGTGCAGCGGTTTTCTATGACATGTGGCAAACAGAAAACAAATATTTGAAATAAACTAATAATAATAATAATAATAAAATAATTAAATAATAATAATAAAAATAAAAAAATAAATAATAATAAAAATAATAATAATATTTAAAAATAATAATAAAATAATATCTTTATTTTTATAAGTGCATGTACAAGGTATACAGATCATGCGACATCAATGAAAATACTACAAGTATGTGAGATGGTTTGAAAACCGACAAGTACAGTACAGATTTCATAAGATGACATCAATGACATACTATATATAGAAAGCTGCTTGTTATGCTGAGCATTTCCCGCAAATTAGGTCAGTTTTGTCCCAGGATGCGATCCACACCAATTGACTAACACCGAGGTTTTTCCCCTTTTACTGATGGGAAAATAGAAAACCAGTGTAAAGAATCATGCCCAATGTTTCTACCCTCGCTGAGAATCAAACCCCCAGACCCTTCTTGTGAAGCGAGAGCTTTAGGCACTAGGTCAAAAATTCAGTGCGTCATCGGGATTGTCTGTCTTATTTCCATTGGGGTCCTCATTCTTGTCCCCAGGATGCAACTCACACCAGTCGACTAATATCCAAGTACCCACTTGCTTGCTAGGTGAATGGGTGTAAGGAAACACTCATATTGACATCTTAACTGCACTCCCCAATGGATATAAATAACACTATTTAGCTTTGCTGGATTATCTTGGGTTAAGTTTTATGTAATTTATCCCCACAAAATGTCTACAATAAACAAATTAAAGAAAATTTATTGGCCAGCTGATATGGGTTGCAGCATGGAGAAGACGATTATAAGGCCCCAGGGGGAAACTAAACCAGACAGTCTGAAATATAGCTTTATTGGGTTATGCGGGGCTATTAATTCCGAATTAATAATCCAAACTAAATCTTATTCGATCGTTAGTGCATTCAGCTCACACACTGAGATCGGGGGTTCGAATCCCCGGGACAAACTTGGAAAACTTAGGACGTGTTTCCATAAGACACCTGCTGTTGATGTTCAACCATCAGTATAAAATGGGGACCCGAGTGTTAATCGGGCCTGTGTGGGTCACATCCTGGGACAAAACTTTACCTAATTTGCCCGAAATGCTCTGCAAACATTTTTGGGTTTCTATATAATAGTAAGCCATTGATGTCAACTATGATTGTTTACCTTGTACATGTACTAGTAGAAAACAGATATTATTATGATATTGCATTACAAAATGTGCCGTGGCTCTCCAAGACCTCAAGGAGTATGCCATTCCAAATTACTGTTTTCTCTGAGCAACAATGTAGTCAAGTTTTCTTTGGGAAATTTAATATTAAGGAGTAACTAAACTGTTTACAGGGCCAAACCTATGTACAAATTAAAATTCTTTATACAAAAAAATACAGGCATAGATTTGGTTCAAACTATGGATAAATAATATTTGTACAATTGTCATGTAACGTTTGTTCGTGAGTTTCAGGACGAAAATAAAGACATCACTCTGATCAGCTGTTTAAATGGTTAAGATAAGATTTTGTTCGGATTTTAACCCCGGAGGGTTAGCCACCCCGTTAAACCAAGATAGTGGGTCATCGAGGGACTCTCTGTCTTATTTTCTTTTGCGTCCTCATGGTTTACCAAAGGTTCACCATGGTTCACCATGTTCACCTTGTCAAATACTATTCTAAGTATAAGGCTGAAATCCCTGTAAAATTTCCTTACGATATTTAAATCTTGATACGATATGCAATGAGGCGGTTCGCTTAACCACAGGGCATCATGACACTGTTGTAAAAACAGTTTAAATGGGTGACTGTTAGAGGGCTCCTTGAACAGTAATAATCTTACAGTGTTGCTCTAGCCGCACACAGTGGCTTCCCGTTTTTTTGCTTGCATCGCAGACTTTTTTTTTATCGCCTTATATCTTACATTTATATTTTTCCGTTGTTTATGTTATAATTTATTATTTTATTGATATAAGACAATAACTAACTTAAAAAGTAGTGCAAGCCGTATGTGAAAAAGTGATTTAACCGCTCGGAGGACGGGTTGTTAAAAAACAGGAGTTAGGCAAACTTCGGTAGAAAAAAGACAAGTGAAAATTTCACTGGAATTGTGAAGCAAATTATTTGCCTTTTAGATAATATTTCTCCCCGAGAAAACACTTTCCGAGTAATGATTTTAGAAATAACGTTCATTTATACTGAGAAGGGGCATAACTGCTAACATCCCATCTATTTTCCTTAAAAAAATGGGTGTGACTTGGCCAAATTGATCTCATCCCGCACAGTGTTGAAAAAGATGGATAGAGTGATTAATTATATGGTTAATGGTGCTCTTAATTCGGAGACACCATGAAGACAAATGGCGCAGGCCAACGAGGGGAAAAAAGATAAACACAATTTGCAGAGAACATTATTGTTAAAGAAGCTTTTCCTAACATCCCTGTGACTTCTTTGTACTTGCGACCCGCTTCTCAGCACTTCCTGTCCACCCTGCCAATTTTTCTGAGTTTTTTGTACGTTGTGCTCATATCAACTCCGGTCCTTCTGTCCTATAAAAATCGTCAGCTGTAGCTCCTCTAGCCTCTCCTCATAATTCATCCCCCTTAGTTTCCTGGACTATTTTCGTTGAAAACTTTTGCACTTTTCCCAACTTCTTAGATGCTTAACCATTTGTTGGTTCCATATTGGCGCTGCATACTCAAGCTGGGCCTGACATATGCCGTGTTTTAACGTTGTGAATAACTCCTTGTTGATGTTCCTAAAAGTTACCCATAAACTTATTCCTTTTCATGTGTGCCTCAGAAGAAATGCTCGGAACTATACTCACCCGAGATCCTTCTTTTTTCCAGAAAGGTTTGCAACCTTTGTCCCCCGAGCCTTTATACTGTTTCTGGATGATTTTGACCTCCGATTTTTATAATTTGCATTTGCTGGCGTTAAATTCCTAATCTTTCAGGTTAACTCCAGTTAGATTTTCCTCATTAGTTTCAAATGGTGTGTGTGTACTCACCCAAAATTGCACTCACCCACCCAATTGTGATTGCAGGGGTCGAACCACAGCTCCTGGCCCTCCTCATCAGTGGTGTGTGTTTAAATTTTTATATTTTTAAACACATTTAATATTAATATTTTTAAAGTGTCGGCTGATATCGGCCGTTTCTCATCGATACCGTAAAAATAGCCGATACCCGCCGCATACGGATACCAATGCCGATACTTTGGCACATCCCTGTCCAAAATCGTATTTCATAATTATTTTAACATTTAGGGTCTTTTGACTTACATAATTCTAAATACTTATTAAATAATAAATTTTCGACCCTATCTGTGAGCTTTTTATATAGAAAACTATACTCGAAAATCAAAATTAATAAAAAAAAGGGCTATAAGATTAGACATCCCAATAAGTTTCGATATTGTTCTAAAAAAAATTAAGACAATTTGGTAAGTGTTTTTAAAAATACTAAGTAAAATCTAGCTAGCACCTCCCCTCCTTAGCACCTTCCCTCCTTAGCAACTCCCCTCCCTTAGCACATCCCCTCCTTGCACCTCCCCTTCTTAGCACTCCCCTCCTTAGCACCTCCCCTCCTTAGCAACCTCCCCTCCTTACCCACATCCCCTCCTTAGCACCTCCCTCCTTAGCACCTCCCCTCCTCCAACTTCCTCATTACAGATAATTGGGTTTAAGTCAACATTTGTGAGGCTCCATCACATAATGTGTGTTGAGTTAAGTAAAGTTCAGCTCATTCTCTGTTGCTTCATCGTGGCTGAGATTAAACAAACTTTTATCGGCAGTTTGTTTCCGCTCGATGGCTTAGCTGTGTTTCCCGCCAAAAAACGCAACACGGGTAACATCATTATTGATATTGTTGTTGCTATTAATGTATTATTATTATTTTATTAAGCATAAGGATGGGAAGAACACTGCAGCAGGCCTACTGGCCCATACAAGGCTAGTTCTTATCAAAATCACCCATGTATTATTATTATTATTATTATTTTTAAATTATTATTATTATTATTATTCAGGGAAGGCGCCAAACCCTTGGGAAATTTTATGTAAAGAAGCATGATTCAAAAAAGTTGAGGTACAGCTCCATACCTAAAGTTTGTTACATTCATATTGACAGCGTATCACTTGTGTTATGTTAATCGAAAGTTGAGAGTTTATGTAATTAGTTACAATGTTACTGTGATGAACTGTCATGTGGAAAGTGTTTTTTTTTTCTTACTAAACGAGCAGCATTCCAGTGTTTTGGTTTAACACAAATATATTACAATTTTAATAATGAAATTATATTGTCCTCTACGGGACTGATCTGTATATTAATAACATATATATTTAAAAGAAAGATTCTTGATTTATCTTGGTAATCTCACAATAACGGGAAAATAAATGAAAAGATGACTATTAGCAAAGAAGAAAAATGGAGGATCACTGCGGGACACCAGATGTTGTCTTCCAGCTGAGGAAGTTATGTAGCGTCCTGATACTCAGTTAATATTTCTTTAGTCATGAAGACTAAAATGTCACATTGTTACTACCATTGCTACTACTACTACTGCTACCACTACCACTACTACCACTACCACTACTACCACTACCACTACAATTTACTACTTGCTGCTTCTACTACTACTACTACTAGTACTACTACTATACCCCCACCATTACCCCGCTACTACTACTACCGCTACCACTACTACTACTTACTATACTACTACTACTATAACTATACTACTACTACTACTACTACTACTACCACTACCACTACCACTACTACTACTACTACTACTACTACTATTACTACTACTACTAAATACTACACCCCACCACTACCACCACCACTACTAACTACTACTATACTACTACTACTACTACTACTACTACTACTAGTGCTACTACTACTACCACCACCACACCACTACTACTACACATCCTACTATTACTACTACTACTATACTCCTACTTTACTACTTACTATAGTACTACTACTACTACCATACCACTACTACTGCTACTACTCACTATACTACTACTACTACTACTACTATCCACCACCACTACCACATACTACTCTCATACTACTACTACTACTACTACTACTACTACTACCACACTACAACCTTATACTGCTACTGGTACTACTATTACTAATAAACCCGACAGATAAAAACATGTTGGTATCAGAAAGTTACACTTCTTTGTATTCTATAAGGAGATTTCACTGCTTCACTTTTGTAGTCTAACATTACAAATAATACTTCTCCTATACTTTATTACTACTGTTACTATTAGCAATACAGTGATGGCACTCTGTTACAAGGATAGTGATGCAGTGAAAGAGATTATCTAAATCAACTATTTTACAAAGTACCCAAAAAAGTATATCAAGACTTAAATAGTCCACTGTTGGGTGAAACGTTGTCAATAAGGATACATTTACTGCCCTATGTGTTTATATTTCCAAATCAGAGAATATGTTTTTTTAAAACAATATGGATTGCAAACAATGTATGGGTAACAGGAAAGAAAAAAATAATGGCCTAACTACTTTGGATTGTCTTAAGAGAACACTTTTTTCCACACTGTGGGCGGACAGTTTACGTATTTTTGCGCTTCTATTTTTTTTTTTTAAGATTGGTAAATGGTTACCTAAATAATCCAAGTTCTTAAATGTTCATCCTTTACGAGCTACAAATTAATGATATTGTTTTTCAAATGCTTGCAATGGCCTTTCCAACACATGGGTAAATAATGTAAAGAACTAAAATATTATTGTGATATTTGTGTCCCATAAAAAATGCGTATATTTTCCCGATGCGGGTCTAGTTCAACGATGACCGCTAGATGGTCTTTTGATCATTTGTTTAGCCTTTCCATGAGATTATGAGGCCTGAGGAAGTGGTTTTTAGCATTTGTAGTTCCCTTTGATAGATACCATGTGTCGGGTGCTGTTGTATTAAAATTTATTACGGGTGTAGCAACCGGCTTTGTCGGACATCTGGGTTTTGTTGTCATCGTGAGATTAAAAGATAGTTGCAGAGAAAGCTCATTAAGACATTTCCCTGTATTAAACTTTATCAAGTCATGACTCATAAGCTCTCACGAGCAAAACTTTCTCACATAGTCGGTAGTGTGTCATTTGATCAATTTTTGGGAAAGGTTTTGTATGTGTCATGAGATTTGCCTTTACAAAGGAGCGGTATGACACCCTTGATCTCTATGGGATAAAATCAAAATCTAATTAAATAGAAAAGCGATTCCTCTTTTTTAACTTTTTACAACAACTGGAATATATTTTACACGACAAATGTGATTTACATCGCCTGAAAATGTATTTTCAAAAGCTGTAATTTTTTTTAACAGCCCCGGAAATTCATTTTGGCAGTGCCTAGGGAGTTTTTTTTAAATAACCGGTACGCATGCTTTTTACAATGACTACAATTTTAATTTTTTGAAACGGAATGTATGTTGTATCAACTGAAATGTATTGTTTTGCAATTGGAAGGTATTTTTTTTTCCCAGTTGAAATTTGTTTTTTGTAGCAATTTAAAATTGTATTTTACGTCCGGAATGTATTTTAGAGCGACTCTTTAAATGTATATTACTTTTTCAAAAAAAAAAAAATGATGTTACTTATCTGGAAAGTTTTTCAACGCCTAAAAAAACTTTTTTTACAATTTCCTGGTTTTGTTTTTTTTTAAATTTAAAAAACCTTTAAATTTTTTTTTTTAAAAAGGGCTTAGAAATTATTTTAAAAAAATCCTGAAATTTTTTTAAAAAAGGGGTCAAAAAAATCCCGGTTTTAACCACCCGATCTTGGAAAAAATTTTTGTGGGAAAAAGGGGTCGGGTCGGGCCCGGTTTGAATGTTTACGGGAAACCCTGTCCGCGTTTTTTTTGGGTTAAGCCCCTCAATTTTGATAATGTGTTTATAAAATAAATTTTAAAATTTACATAATTAAAAAAAAAATGAAATCGCGGTAAGAAGGGCTTGCTTTGAAGAGTGAGAAAAAAAAAAATTGTGGAAAAGAAACGATGGGTGGGAGGAAAAGGAAAAAAAGGGGGGTAAAGAGGAAAAGGAAGGGGGGCAAATGAAAAAAGAATGAAAATAGGAAAATTTTTGTGGATTGAAAAGGGGGAAAGGGATAAAAAGAGTAAATTTGAAAAAGAGGGGGAAGGGCTTGAGAAGAGAAAAAAAAGGGAAAAAAAAAAAAGTTTTTGTAGCTGAGAATAATTGTAAAAAGAGACATAAATGAGCAGTAAAAAAATTTTTCATTTTTTTAAGTTTAATTCCTGGGGAGGGGGGCTGACAACTGTTGGTGTTTGCCCCCCCCCACGGCCTCCACCCCACTTTAAACCTTTATTGTTTACTCTGATAAATTTCTCTTTATGCTTTCCCTCTTCTGAGTTAACTCTGGCCCACAGTATTATTGTACGGAAAATTGCGGGTGTGATGTTTTTCCCCATTTATTATATATAAAAAATTAAAAAACTTTTTTTTAAACCAGTAAAAAGCATCTTATGTGTTCCGTAGCTCGACTGGCAGCGCACTCGCCTCATAAAATTGGAGGTCCGTGGTTCACCCGGACAGATGGAAACATTTGGAAAGGGGTTTCCAAAAAGACATCTACTCCCCTGTTCACCTCCCGAAAAAATGGGTTTACCGGGGTTTGTTAGTGGGACGGGTTTGTGGGTTGCATCCGGGGGAAAAAAAAATTTGCCCCAAAATTTGCCCAAATTTGCTCAGCATAGAAAGTGACTAACTTTTATATAGTATGTTGATGTTAGCTAGGCCCTGTTTCCCTTGTACTTTTACTTGTACTAAATATATCACGGAAAACAGATAAAAATAAAGATTATTATTATTATTTTTATTATTATTATTATTATTTTATTTTTAAATTATTATTATTATTATTTTAATTATTATTATTATTTTTATTATTAAGAAACAAGTAAATACTCTTTTCGAAGAAATTTTGATGTTTCGTCCAGGAATTCTCACCTATTTTTTCCCGGGGGGGTAATTTTGGGTCTATGGTGAAAAAAATGTATGGTATGCGAATGAATTAAATTTTTAAATTTTCCCCTTAAAAATATTTAATAAAGGAAACCCTTATTTTTTTTTAAAAATTCTAGTACTGTTATTTTTATATTACCCCTTCTGGTTTTTAAAATTTTATTTATTGTAAATTCAGTTTTGAAATTTTAAATATTACGAAAAATATCCCCACTTCAAAATAAAAAATTAAATGTTTTTAAAATTAGGCACTGCAAAGGTCTGCCTTTTTAGGGAGGAAACCTCGATTCTCGGGAAAAGAGCTTTGCTCTTAAACTTTTTTAACTTTTTAATAACCATTACTTGAAAATTTAAACCTTTCCCTTTGTTTTATAAAACATTTACTACCCCTTTTAGAGTACTTTTAAATTTAAACCTTGTACTGCCATAAAACCCTTCTATTTATAACTACCCAGTCCCAATATTAAATGAAAAAAACTTTAAATTTTTCACTTTTTTGAATCATTTTTTCTTACTAAAATTTTATTAAACCCCCCTTTTTAAACACCAGCCCCAATTTTCTTTTGTACTTTAAACATTATTTTAAAACCTTTCCCAAATATTTTGTTGCCAAATTTTAAAATTTTTGCATACAACCCAAAACCTTTATATTATTTTGTACCGTCTACCATTTTTTAATATAATATTAAAACCCAAAGGGACATTCCCCTTTAAAATTCTTTTGTTCTTACCGGTCCTTTTTAATTTTTGGGGTTTACCACTACTTTTTTTTTTAAAGTCACTTTTTATTGTGTGTGCAATTAGTGTATTTTCCAAATTTTTCTTTTTTGCAAGTACCAAAATATTTTTTTGCTAGTAGTACCAACCCCTCATTTTTTTTTTTACTTTTTATTGTGAAAAAAACCCTGCCTAAAACTTTTTTTAATTTACAAATCAGATTTACTCCAAAAACCAATTTTAAATTCATTTTTGACTATCTGCCCATTTAACTTGTTTCCATTACTCAATTTTTGTCCCTTAATATTTTTTTGCCCTTTTTTTTAGCTCTATAAAACAAATTGGGTCATATTTTTCGCAATTTTTAAACCCTAATAAAAGGTGCAAATGCTCAGGTGCAAAATTAAAATAATTTTCCACTATTTTCCTTTTTTACTCCAAAGCTCATTTTTTTTGATTACCCTTTATTGTTCCCACAACTTATATTATCCCTTTTATTTTTAAATTTTTTTATTAAAATTCTAATTTTAAAAGGGAATTTAAACCTTTTAAAGACTACCTACTACATTTTCCCCCAAGCTCCATTTTTTGGGATAACCCACTTTATTCTTTCACCAAAAATTTATTTTAGCCCCTTTTTTAATTGGGTCTCCTTTATTTTGGGTTTTAAAAAAAACCCAAACCTTAGCTCAATTTTTTTTTCATTTGTTAAATAATTCAGGTGTTTTTTTGCTTTAAATATTTACTTTATTTTTTTCTTAATTTTAAATATGATTCCTACAAAAACTTATGTTACCCCGCATTGATCCCGATACCAAAATCTTTTTTAATGTTAAAGATTCAAACAGTTTTCTGTTTAAATTTTCTACACAGCAGGGAAAAAATTTAAAGGCACTTCTCAGAGCCAAAAAACAACATAACTATTTTAACTACAATTTCAGGAAACTTTAAGCAAGCATTATGATGACCTCCAGCTTTTCTAAATTCCTTGCCTGCCAATATGTCCCTCTTACACTAATGGGAAAACCCGGGGGGTAAAGCCGGGTACTACCCGGGTGGGTTTTCCATTCCTGGGTTTCACAGCCAACAAAAAAACTGTAGGGCCCGGCCAAAAAGGGGGTGGCCCCAGCTATATACTACTCAGACCAACTAGAATGTATCACCCAATACTTGTACAAGGGATGAAATGGGGGGAAAATTTTAATACTAAATTCAAATCCCAAAAACCTACCAAAAAAACCCCCACCCGTGAAAACATCTACAGAAAAAAAAATTCCCCAATCAAACAAATTTGCCCAAAATTTTGTCAAAACATAGGGAAAATTATAACGTGCACGCATGAACAAAAATACTTTCTCTCTCAGGTGACTTCAAAATAAAACTCCCGCAGAAACCCCGACCCCCCACGTTACGAATTTTTACCCAAAAACAAGAGTAAAATGCATGTTTTACCAAAAAGTAAAAAACCCCAAGGGTTACAGAGACTAGTGTTTCCCTAAATTTACCACCCCTGGACCAACACCATATCCCCTTAAAATCAGGCAAAATTAAAGATAATACCACAGACCACTACCCTACTTTCCTCAAAACCCAACTCTTGGTTTTAAAAACCCCAAGGGGCACTACTAAAATCACCTTCAGACTTCACAATGAGGGCCCCGGGGCCCTTAATTTTTTTCAAAAACGCAGGGAACAAACTTGACTGGGCCCCTGAGCTAGAAATTTACAGATATTGCGAAAGTTTTAATAATTTTCTAAAAAAGACCCCAAAACCTTTATAACAACCCCTGCCCTAAAAAAAATAAAAAGATGAAAAGCTAAGAGACTTTAACAGTCCCCCGGCTTTCAACCCAGGGATTCCTAAAAACCATAAATACAAAAACACCGAAATGAAAAAAAAGTACGAAAAGGGTCACATAACCAGAGACCAAAAAAAAACGTTACTCGTCAATCCTAAACCCGCCCGATAAGAAGGGCAAAAAAATTGTATTTTTGAGAACAGATTATCCAACTTACGAGGTGATATAAAAAAAACCTGGGAAAACCCTATCAGAAATTCTGGGAACAAAAAAAAAATAACACGACAAAAGCGAAAAAAAATTAGCAAAATAGATTTAACCCCCCAAATCCCCCAAAAAGAAAAAAGCAAACAAAACCCCAATGTTTCTTCTCCACTATAGGCAAAAAATTGCCAAAAATTTTCCCCAAACCAAAACCCCACCAAATTTACACCTCACCCGGCAACTCCCGAAAAACAAATGTTCCTAGCTCCCACTAACCCTACAAGTTCCCCTTTTATCAACGCATGAAAAACAAGGCCGGAATTTAAATACCTTACCCACCCTTTAATACAAAAAAAACGTCACAAGTACTATCACCAACATTTTCAACCTCTTTAACAAATCCATTGGAAAACCCCCCACCTTCCCCACAGTTTTCAAAATAGCAAGGGGCCCCCCGATCCTAAAGGAGGAGACCCAAAAAGAATTGAATAAAATATAGGGCCCAAAATCCCAAATTTTTCACCCCTCTCCAAAAAACTTCGAAAAAAAAAAATCATAAACGAATTTTACCCCCTACCTCATTTTCCCCTAAAAATTCTCAACCCCCTTTCCAAATTTTGGGTTTTAGACCTAATAAAAATAATAATGAGCTTTTTATAAAAATGCTAGAACTTTTTACACTGCAATAGAGAAAAAAGGGAAATCCCACGGGGGGCTTCTTGACTTACTAAAGCTTTTGATACAGGTTTTACCTTTTGGCTTGCTCCACCCAAAATTGTCACACTAAGGGGATAAGGGGCACTCCCTCAAAATACCTCAAGTTCCCTCCCCCGCAACAGAAGCCAAAATGTGTACGCAAATGGGGCAAGCTCTTCCCCCCACAAAACCAAATTTCGTTGGTGCCCCCGGGAAAATGTCCTTGACCCCTTTTTCTTTTCCCCATACATAAATGGGCCTTTCCCAAAAGCCCCTTTGCAATTACTCAAACCCACCCTTTTTGGGAGATTACAACCACATACGTCTTCTCTTTAACCCGAGCCCAGTCACGCTAGCCAATATGTTTTTAAAACCGAATTACAGAAAATAATTTTACCTGGATGAGGAACTAACAAACTTACACTAAACTTTGAAAAAAACCTACTTTATTCGTTTGGGACAGAGCTCAGAGTACCTCTTAACAAACCCAAAAAACGGGTTTACCTATCACCAAAACAAAAAGAGGGAAAATTTTAGGAATCCACCTCGATTTAGACTCAAATTTTTACCCCATAAACAACAAAATTTTTAAGAAAATTTCCCAAGGGCTGTAGGCATACTTTCAAGAAAACGGGGTTTTTTCCACAAATCAGCCCTTTCCCCGGGGCCCCTTTTTCATTTCTTAAATTTTCCCCCGTCTACCTATGGAAATTTTGGTGCATGGGGCTCAAAAAACAAAATAAAAATCTCAAACCACTTAAATTTCCCAAAAAAAAGGCTGCCGTTAGAATGATAACAAATTCTCACCCACAGGCAGCAAAACTCCCCCAAAATTCAAAACACTAAAACCCACTCACCATACAAAACTTCCCTACTTTTTTATTGCACTTATTACTACATGAACCCCTTTTAAATCTGATATTAACCCCCCCTCAAACATCTCCTTGCCAAACCTCAACAGAAAAACAAGACCATAATTTCAAAGGGACAGACACTCTTTGAAAGTTCCTTTGTCCATCTCACGCTTTCCAAAAAATCAATGCACATAAAAGGCCCTAAAAATCTGGAAAATTTATATCTCTTTAAAAATTTAAAAAAAAAAACAACCCCTTTTTATAAATTCAAGTCTCTTCTCAAAGTTCAATTACTCATCAAAAAACCCAAAAAAATACTGAATAAATAAACCCAATTTAAAATTTTTATATCCTAAAAGTTTTCTCACAATTAAAATCACACAAATGTTAAAACCCAACTTTTTATTTTTTTAAAAACATCCTAACGAATTTCTCCCTTCTACTGAATGAAAATAATGCATGCAAACCCTAGGATGTTTTGTAATTTCTCATTTGTGCTTTATAGTTATCTGTTTACAATAATGTCTTATCACTGTTTTTCATCATTGCTTAGTTAATCTTAAGTTAATTTTAAGCCAGCCGTAATGCTATGCATATAAGTGGCTTTGGGCATGCTGCTCTTACCTTATTTTTTGTACCTCTGTTTGTATGCTAAAATTTCTAAATAAATAAATAAAAAAAATAAATGGAGCTATTCTCCCCCTCCGTGAAATAGACCTGACTACCTCCATTTTAAAACAGGAGCCGTGTGACCTTACAGTTTTACCGCATACCCATGAATTCAATAATAATAAAAATTTGAAGAAGAGGAAGATGCATGGGAGCAGTGATGTAAAGTTCCCGTGAGTCATCCGGGTAGTGGAGCCTCATCCCCTGACCACCCCAGTGTACCCCGTGGGTGAGAGAGTCTCACACACACACACACACACACACACACACACACCCCACACACACACATGATAAAGCTCATGGAGCAGGGAGAGAGTGACCTAGTAGCAACCAGGAATTATGATTCGAACCCTGCAACCACAATTAGGTTGGTACAAAAGCACTGTTGTGCCGCTCTTGCCAAAAATCTACATATCACTTGATAGAGGACAACACTGGCAGCGGCGTGAAAACTGTAAACGTAGCCGGAGTTCCCATTATTTAAGAGAGCAAAAGAGACAGGTTTGCATTCAACTAAAGGCTGAGGAAAAGGGTAATGGAAGTTGTGGAGCCTTGAAGAAGTGTGTTATCATAGATACAACCAACACGGTTTTAGAGATGGTAAATACTGTCTCATCGACCTGCTTTCAGTTTTATGATAAAGTAAGGAATTAAAAGCCACAATACCGTGACTGAAACAATACACAAATAAACCAGACGTAGGAAACTCAGTCTTTATAACGACGTTTCGATATGACGTCATCCATTATCTAGTCAAACTATGATTAGTTAAGGCAAAAGATGAGGGATGAGTGGAGTGAATATTCTTGAAGGGCACGAAGGCATTTGACACAGTAAAACAAATGAGAGCCCGGGGCTAAAGGTGAAGTAGGCACGAATAATAGGGAACATTTTAGTTGATCAAGGAGTGCACTGCAATGGATCAAAGAACATAAGAAAGAAGGAACACTGCAGCAGGTCTACTGGCCCCATGCGTGGCAATCCAATTCTCCCACCGGCTTAAGCCTTAACCCAGTCAGGAAACAGAGAGCGATTTTCCGGGAAGGGACATTGGAATGGACAAGTGTAACTAACGGGCGCAAAAAGGATAGATAAAGCAATCTGGCAATGCAGCACGAGAGGTGCAAGTCGTTGACCGTCGCAAGCCCAGCTGATGCGAAAGGGATCCGCTGAAAATGGTTAAGAGTGTCTAGATCTAACAAGGCGAGACCGCAAGAAGCGGAAGTAGCTCCTGATGCCGCTGCTTCGAGATCCTGGCGAAAATGGCGTGCCCTTTAGCCACTTCGCCCTTCCCC
>NC_069454.1:658330-708330 GCF_026875155.1 Cherax quadricarinatus | reverse complement strand
CGCTTAAATTGTTGGTTGTAATACTCCCCCAAAATTTTTTCCCTTTGATTATTGTTTGGGAAATTTTCCTCCCCCTTTTGATTATTTTGGCCCTTTTTTTAAATTTTGGGGCCCCTTTCCCTTCCTCGGGAACCTTTGCCATTTGGTAATTTTTAAAGGCCTTTTGTTGGCCGGTTGAGCCCTTAAACCCCTTTTAATTTCTCCTGCCTTTTCGATTTTTTTTAACCCCCATACATCATCAATTTCCGGGACATTTTGGAAAAAACCCCTTTTGAGTTTTATTTCCCTTTCCCGGCAGGGGGGGGTTCAAAATACCCGAAAACGCACGGGGGTTTCCTGACGACCCTTTTGGTTCCCCCGGCCGCGGGTTCCATTTTGCCCCAACTCTGCAATTTGGAGTCCTTAATTCGCGGGTGTTTTCCCCAATTTTTTCCCTTTGATTTTGGGAGTCCTTCCCCAGTTTTACCCCGGGGGTTTTTTCCCCCTTTCCCAATTTTTGCATTTTAATCTTTTGGGTTGTGGGTCGGGTGAAAAACCCTTTTTTTCCCCGGTCCAAAAAATGAATCCCCCAAAACCCCTCTCCCCCGGGGTTTATTTTTGCTGTTTCTCCTTTCCAAAAAATTTCCGGGGAGGATTGGGGGGCCCCGGTTTCCTCCCCTGAAACCCCCAGTTTTCTCCCGGGGTTATAAAGTTTTCCTTCTTTCTGGGTGTTCCCCACCCTTTTTTCCCCTTTTTGACAATCTTTTTGGGGTTTTGAAAACCCCTTTTTCCAGCCCCAAGGTGACCCCCCCTTCCTTGTTTAAATGCTTCCATGTCTGCCCCTTTTTTAAAGGGTTTTGGGCCCAAACCATTTGCTGCTTTGTTGGGGGAATTTTCCCCCTTTTATAGATTTTGAATTTTTTGTTTTTTAAAATGGTTTTCCCCCCCTTCTTCAGGACCCATTTTAGTGTTACGGGCCCCTTTTTAAAAATTTAAATTTTGGTTTTCCACTCGGGCCCTCTCCCTTTTCCCTGGTTGTTGTTATTGTTGTTGGGGTAACCCCCCCCCCCTTTTTCCTGGAGGTTTTCTCCCTTGCCTTTTTTGAATCTCTTTTGACCCTACATTTTTCCCCGGGTTTATTCTTTTTGGGGTTCCCCCCTTCCTTTTTTCCTGAGCCCCCTTTGGTCCCTTGGGAAAAAACTTTTTTTTTTCCTTGTTGATGTAAAACTTGGGGGTCATTTCTTTTGTCTTTCCTTTTTTTAGGGGGATACCTTCTTACGGTTTTTTTTCGGGTTAACATCCCGTTTCTTCAATTTTGGGGGGGGGGGGGGGGGCCCCCGGGGGGGGGGGGGTTCCACCTTTTTTTTCTTGGGCCCTTTCCCTTTCCCTTTTATTTTTTCCCTTTCCCCTACACATTTGGGTTTTTTTCCCTTCTTGGGGGCTTCCCTTTTGGTTTTTTTTGAACCATGGGTTCACCCTGGTTTTTTCCATTATTCCTGTTCCCCTTGGGGTAAAACTCCCCTAAAGCCCCTTGACATTGTTGTACATATTCCTCATCTCATTAACTGGTTTCCCCCTGCCAGTTCCCCTTGCCCCATAAACCCCTCATTCAGGAATTTCCCCCCCACCCCTTTTGTAGCCCCCCTTTCCTGTTTTTTGGTTTTCATTTGTCGGGCCCTTTCCGTTTCCCCCCCCCACTTGTACCCTTATGGGAAAATTCGAAGCTAAAAAACCCACTTGATCGTGGCCCCAAGGGGTCATTCACTTGTGATGTTCAATTTTGCATTTTTTTAAAGGTAAAAAACAAAAGTCTGTCTTGGGGTTTTCACCCTCTCCTCTTCTTTGTAGGCCCTTACGTGTTGGTACATAAAAGTTTTCCAGAAACCACCCCAAACATTTTAGCCCTCCTGTATCTTGGCCCCCATGGGGCCCCAAAGTTTCCCTTTCGATCTTTGTGGATAAAGTCCCCCATGATCAGGAGCTTTCCCCTGCAAGATGAGTTTTCTCCCCCACTGCAGCCGGTGTGTAACCCAATCGTTATTGCTTTTCGCCCCCTTTCCCTTGGCCCCCTGCTGTTCTGGGGTGGGTTATACATCACTGCAATTATCATTGGGACCCCCAGAGGGGAAAGCTTTCCCCGCTAGTAATCATTTTTCATCCCCGCTTTTCCCCCCTCCAGCCCCATAAAATTTCCCATCGTGTTTGATCGCAATGCCACCCCTCCACCCCCCCCTGTTCCTTCTGTCTTTTCTCGGACCTGGTACCCCGCTGGAAAGGGGCACTGTTAATACCTGTAAGTTGGTTTCTGTGATCGCTAGTTTCGGTGATCCCCTCTTTGACTTTTTCGTCCCAATCCCCCCATTTTGTTTTTTTATTCTATCAGGGTTTTTTGTCCCTTCCCTTCATTTTCCCTTTTCCCAATACTGGGGTTTTGGGGGGGGCCCTGTGGGGGGGGGGGAGCCTGGTAAAAAATGTGGGATTTATGGTTGGGGGTTGGGTGGAACTGTGGGTAGGGAAATTTTTATTGTGTTTTTGGGGGGAATGGTGTGATAAGTTGGGGGGTTTTTGAGGTGTTGTGGGGTGTGTTTTGCCCTTGCTGCTTGTTCTGCTCGATTTACCCCCGGGGTGGTTCCATCCCTTTTCTCCCTTTTAGCTCCTTTCGCTTTTTTGGGCTCTTTCCCCCAGCTGCCCTTCTTGTTTGGTTCTGTCTTGTCTGGAAAAACCTTCTTGTACCCTTCGAGGTTTCAACCCCTGGTTTCTTTGGAGGATCCTGTTTCCCCACTGGGTTTTTGTCCAAATCGCTTTGATCGGGGCGGTTTTCCCCCTTAAGTCCCCCGTACTCTCTGAAAAAATTTTCAATCTCTTTTGTCTTCTCCCCCTTTTTTTCCCTGGGTTTTTTCCCAATTTTCCTTTCTTTCTTCCTGCCTTTTTTTCAGTGTGTGTCCTTTTTCTCTCTCCCCAAGCCCAAGGATAATCTGATTTTGTTTTCCTTTCCCCTTGCCCCTTTCCCTGTGACTCTGGGTTTCCCGTCTGTATGTGGGGCCTTTTTTCCCCTTTAAATTTTTTTGTGGTTTGGTAGCCTGGTTGTGCCTCCTTTTGACCCATTCCTTTTCCCCTCCATCTGCACCCCTTTGTCTTCCCTTCCCCCCCTGGGCCCCCTTTGCGGCGATATGCCCTTTTGCATAATTCAATCTCCTTCCTTCCTGTTCAGCTCCATTTCATATTTGGGTTGGGTTTTTTTTGGTCCCAAACCCCCCAATTGCCTTTAGTGTTTACCCCAAATTCCCGGGATTTCCCCGGCTACGCAGTTTCGACTTGTGCCTCCCCCAATTTTTTGTCTCCCTTTTCCAACCCCTTTTCCCCCTTTCACAGAGAGTCTTTCTCCATTTTTTCGAAAGCTCCCTAATTTTCCTTCCCCTTTTTGCTCTATCCTTTCCCCTTTCCCCCTTTCCCTTTTCCCCCCCTACCAGTACCTTGCATCTATCCCCGATTCCCGGGTCCCAACCCTTTTTTTTTTTTTAAAAAGAAAGAGAGAGAGAAAAAGAAAAAGAAAAAGGGGGAGAGGTGGGGAGATAATGAGAGAGAGAAGGGAGCCTAGAAGGAGGGGACAAGAAGGGGAAAAAGGGGGGGAGAAGTGAGAGAGAGGGAAAAAGGGAAAAAGGGGGGGGGTGAAAGGGAAGAGAGAGGTTTAAAAAAAGAGGAAAGAGAGGGAGTAAGGGGAAGAAAGGGGGGAGAGGGAGGAGAGAGATGGGGAGAGAAAGGGGGGAGAGAAAAGAGAAAAAAAGAGAGGAGAGAAGAAGAGAGGGGGAGGGGAGAGGAAGAGAAAAGAGGGGAAAAGAGGGGAGAGAAAAGAGAGAGAGAGAGGGGGAGAGAGAGAGAGAAGAGGAAAAGGGGGGAAAGGGGAAGGGGGGAGAGATGGGGGGGAAGGAAAGGGTTTAGGGTACTTCACAGGAAGGTGTAAAAACCTGTATATAGTGTGTGTTCTGAAAGTGTGTGTGTGTGGTGGGGTGTGTGTGTGTGTGTGTGTGTGTGTGTGTGTGTGAGTGTGTTGGGGTGTGTGGTGTTTGTGTGGTGTGTGTGGTGTGTGTGTGTGTGATGTGTGTTGTGTGTGTGTGTGAGAGTGTGTGGGGTGTGTGTGGGGTTGTGTGTGTGTGTGTGTGGGGGTGTGTGGTTTTGGGGGTTGTGTGTGTGTGTGTGAGTGTTTTGCGGGGGAGTGTAAGTAAAATAAATTTCCAGCTTTACGAGTGGGTTGTTTTGGGTTTCCGTATTTAGAGAACAGTTTCTTCCCAACAAAAGTTTTTCCCTTTTTTAAGGAAAAAAAAAAAATTTCTCAAGAAATTTTTTTAAATTTTCTAAAATATTAATACCCTTTTCTTCGAAAGGTTTAATATTATATAATCAAAAAATACCTGCTTGGGTTCCCCTTTAAAAAGTTAAGTAATCAAGACATTCTTTCATATATCGACCTTTAAATTCCCCAGTGAAAAAAACAATAAAAATTCAAATTGTAAGCATTTCCCAAAACACAAATTCCATTAACACAGACCCCTAGTATAAGTAAGACAGTTTTTTCCCAAAAAACCCTAATAACTGGGGAAAAACCCAAATCCTTTAAAATGAGTTTTTAGATTTTACACAGTAGACTGGGGCCCAAGCTAAATGACTTAAATTTTCCCCCTTATTTCACCCGTAAGGGTAAGTCAAGCCCCTTTAAAACTTCAAAACTTAAAACCCTTTCTTGAGTTTCTTTTTTCCCGAAAAAGAAACTCCCTCAGGGAACAAGAGAGACACTCCCAGAAAACCCTCGTGAACCCAGGTTCCCTCAGGTCGCCAAAATTTTTGACGTCACTACCCTCCTTAAATTTGAACCCGTCCAATGTAATTTTTCTAACCCTTAAAATTAAAAAGAGCTATAACCAGGAAAAATGTAAATTTTAAAATTCATGTCTTAAAAAATAAAAAACACAAACAAAGTGAGGGGTGAAAATGATAATGGGTACAACGGTCCATAGTCGTTTTGTAATAACAAAGTTAACCAACGAGGTAAATTTCCAGGGGTGATGAAATTTTAAAAACTGTAAAATTTTAAAAGCTGAGTTAATTGCGACTTAAATTCAATCACCTTTAACCGGGTGAGAATCGAAATAAGTCACTCACGGGCACCCCAACAAACCCTCACCTGGATCCCCGTTTAAAAAGGCTGGGCACTAGCGGGCACCCAGGGAAACCGTTCCAGGAAAAGGTGACTCAACGCTGGGGGGACTAGGATCGATTTTTGCAAGTAGTTTAATTTAATATGAACAGTCCCTCCTTTCCTTGGGAGAAAAATTGAAGAAACCTTTCTCCCAATTTATTACCCGGTAAACCCTAATGTACCTTTTTGTCTTTAAACTTTACAACCCGCCAAAAAACAAGATTTGCTTTGTTCCCGGGGGAAATTTGGGAAGGAAGTGAAATTTTTACTAGGTCAGCTTTTCCCGTATGTTTCAGGGGCAAATTTCGGGGGCGTTTGGGGTGTGAGGTAAGATTTCCCTTTTTCCCCGCTGGGACAAAAACCCGACGGGGATGATAACCAAAAACTGAACATGGATTGCCCGTTAGTGTAATTTAAAATGTCTCACAAAAACAATAAACTTACAAAAAAGAGAGATCAGCTTCTTTTTAAAAAGATTGGGAATAAAAAATTTGATAAAAAGTAACAAAGAGTGTTGCGTCCAAAGAGTTAAAATGCGAATTTTTCAAAAAACACTATTTTTCCCAAACAAGACGACGGTATCCGGGGTGCAACTACGAGTCAGTACAAATACCCCCGGGGACGTTTAATGAAAATTTAAAACAGTAGGTCGGGCCCGCGCAAAAAGGGAAAATGTTTTTGTTCATTTGATACCAAAAACCCGATTAAATAAAATTCCCTCGAGCCTTCAAAGTAAGTGTTGTCGCAATCAGTTTTATGAGAATTTCTGGGCATAATACCCCCTTGGGGAATTTTTACCCTAACAAATTTTTTTACCCCCGAAAGTTGAGAAAAGGATGCGACAGCTTTCAAAACATCGCCCGCAGGGATGGCTTTTGCAGGGGGAAAATGTTATCATGTAAATTTCCCCCGTAGTCCCCGATTTAATTTTGACTTAGCTTGTAAACACAATTTTCAACACCCGGGCCTAGCGATACCTAGCAAACCGAAACCAGGGGACCCATAGATCAAAAGGGGGGGCATAGCGAACCCAGCAAACCCCCACCCGGGCAAGGTAGACTCAAAACTGGAGGATAGCGACACCCACCCAAACCCCCACCAAGACCCAGTAGATCAAGCTGGGCACTAGCGCCCCTGAAACCGTCACCAGGACCCGGTTTGAATCAAGGCGGGACTAGGACACCTTGAAGCCCGTCACCCGGACCCGGTAAAAAAGGGTGGGCCCAGCGACACCAGCAAACCGGGCCCCGGGCCCCGGGAAAAAATAAGGCTGGGCACCAAACGATACCCAGGGAAAAAAGTCCCCGCAGGACCCCGGGAAAAATCAAGGTTTGGGCCCAGCGACACCCAGAAACCCCACCCGGGCCCCCTAGAATCAAGGTGGGGAAAGAGACAAACCGGGAAAATTTACCAGGACCCCGGGGGAATCAAGGTGGGCCCCTAGCGACACCCCAAAAAACCCTCACCCGGGGGGCCCCGGAGAATCAAAGGGGGGGGGAATAGCGACACTAGCAACCGTCACCAGGACCCAGGTAGAATCAAAAGGGGGCACTAGCGAACCTAGCAAACCCTTTCCCCCTCACCCAGGGAGAATCAAGGGTGGGCCCCGCGAAACCCAGCAAACCCCCCACCCGGCCCAGGGGGAGAATAAGGCTGGGCATAGCACCCTAGCAAAAACCCTCCCGGACCCGGTTTGAATCAAGGGGGGGCCCCCGCAAACCTAGCAAACCCTCACCAGGCCCAGGCAGACTCAAGGCTGGGGACTAGCGGCACCTAGCATATTTCCCAGGACCCGGCAGATCAAGGCTGGGCACTAGGCCCCCCTACATATGTCGCCCTTTTCACTTGCCCCCGGGCCCGACTCATGGGGAAAACCCGTGTTTTATCGGGGAAAATGCAAGAAAGCCCCCTTTTACGAGCCTTTTCTCCTTTTGGAGAGAGAGCATGGAAAGGGGGTCGTCCCACAGTTGCAAAAAAAAACAGAAATAGCCCCACCCCAAAAGGGGGGAGTAAAGCCCAAAAGCAAAGAACTACAACCCTTTCCCCTTTAAAAATCCCCTTCATAAAATTTTGAAAGGGGCCCAAGAAAGAAAACCCCCCATCTAGAAAACCCCTCAGTTACAAACCCCGGGCAAAAATTTGGGGTTTTGAACTCGTCCCGTTTTGGGTTAAAATATTATCACTACGACAAGGGCTAAAGCACTAGAAAATAAAAAGAATGCAGATGGGAAAAATATACAGACTTTGCAAAAAAACCCTTTGACAAAATGTGGCCAAGGGTAATAGCGCGCAAAAAGCGTGCTAAAGGAATAAAAGGGAAAGTCTGGATGGGTTTTATAATTTTCCCCCACTAAAGAACACCGAGAGTAGTCGTAAAAGGTAAAGGGCCCCAAAAAAAAAGGAGCTACGGTTTAAAAAATCTGTTACAAGGCACAGTACCCCTCCTTTTTGTTCCCCTCCCCAAAATCCCACATAGACAAGGGTGTCACCAAAGAAACCCTGGGTTTTTTTGAGTGACCCCCCGAAAACGCATTACATGTTTCCATTCAGACCCTGCAAAAATCCCGGCGGCATCAACCAAATTCCCTTTCAGTTTGGGGTGCAGAAAAAAAATATGAAATTTTAAAAAATGAGAAATTTTTAATTATAAAATTTTGGGAAACACGAGGGGAAAATTTAAAACTTAACCCGAGTACAAAACAAATTTGGCCACAAAATAGAGCAAACACAAGTCAAAAAACTGGGAGTGATCATGTCGGAGGTTCATTCCCAAACCATAACCATTGTATCAATCCCATCTGCTAGAAAAATGACGGATGGATAAGAAACCTTCAAAAAATAGGTAGGCCAAGCCCTGATGAAACCTTAGGTCACTTGGGTTTTTTTTAGGGTGGGAAAATTGTGCCACTAAACAAAAAATTTCAAGGCAGGTTTAAAATTTCGGCCCCAAAAAAGTACAGAAACCCCTTACGGGGGGCTTTAAGGAGATAAAAAACCTCAAATTTTGGGGGGGGCTTGAGGGGATTAAAACCTTTTTTCCCTGGAACCCCCGGCGGGGAGATACATGGGTTATAACATCTGGGAAAAATTTTGAGGGATGTACCGAATTTCACACGAAAATTTATCACTTCGAAAACAAAAAACTTTGGGAGGGGGATTTTAACATCCCCCAAAAATAGAGGGGGTCACAGCCCCGTTAAAAGACCATAAAAATAAGTTTTCAGGGGGGCCCCGGGTGTTCAAAATGCCCCCCAGGGATAAAATAAGGAGGTTCCCCAAAAGACCCCTGGGGAGGGCTTAAGGGACTGGACAAGCCCCCAAAGTCGGTTCCCGACCCGCCCGGGGTGTGGCCGTTTCCCTTGGTTTGCGTGGGGCCAGCCGCAACAGCCCGGTTGTCAGGCCCGATCCACCTGAGGTGGTCAAGGGGGGGCGGGGGGTTGACCCCCCGGGAAATTCTCCAGGAAAAATCCAAAGGGAAAATCCAGGGCCCAGGAGACTCAAGGTGGGGAAAACGAAACAATTACTGCCCAGGACCCCGGAGATCAAAAAGGGTGGGGACTGCGAACCCAGCATACTGTCACCAGGCCCCGGAGACTCAAGGCTGGATAGGCCCCCTGCTATGTCCAAGGGCCCCCGGCAACCTCAAGGGTGGGCACTTAAACGACACAAACATACTTTTCACCAGGAAAACCCCGGCAGGGCTAAGGCTGGTCACAGCGACACCTAGCCCTTTTGTACCAACCCCCGGCAGACCAAGGTTTGGGCCCCAGCGAAAACCTACATACTGTCACAGGACCCCGGGAGATCAAGGTTTGGGGAATAGGACATAGCCCTATTTCACCCCGGACCCGGCCCGACTCAAGGGCGGGCACTAGCGACCCCTTTGATACTGTCAAACCCGGGCCCAGGCCCGTTTAAGGCTGGGGACTCGACACCTGTACTGCACCAGGCCCCGGGAGAATCAAGGGGGTGGGACTAGCGACACCTAGCCATACTGTTTACCAAGGGGCCCCGGGAGACTCAAGGCTGGGGACTAGCGAAAACCTAGCATATTTTCCCAGGACCCAGGCAATTTAAGGTGGGCACTAGCGACAACCCAGCATACTGCCCCCAAAGGGCCCCGGCAGGGCTCAAGGTGGGGGACTTTGCGACACCTAGATACTGTCCCCCAGGGGCCCCGGCAGACTCAAGGCTGGGGAAATAGCGAACCCCAGCTATGTCACCAGGGGGCCCAGGGAGACTCAAGGGGTGGGCCTAGCGACAAAACCCAGCATACTGTACCCGGAAACCCCGGGGAACTCAAGGGTGGGCCTAGCGGAAACCCAGCATATTTTCACCAGGGCCCCGGCAGACTCAAAGGGTGGGCCTAGCACACCCAGCATACGCACCAGGAAACCCCGGCAGACTCAAGGCTGGGCACTTTTTCCCTCTAGCAATATTTTTATCATGGGGCCCGGGAACCCCTTTCACCTTAGTTTCCCAAACATTAAATTTAAAATTTTTTGTCATCGCCCATATTACAAAAATTCAAAAAAGATCGTCTGTGCCATCCCCGAACAGCTGGAATTTTCTTCTTACTAGAGGAGTTTAAGTAGGGCATTTAGGGGGGACACAAAGTCCTATCCCCGCCCCAGAGGAGGGACGACAATCAAAACCCTTACTCTGTAAGTAACCCCCCGAGTCTGTATATTTTTAAAAAATTATTGTGGGTTAAAATCGTCAGGAAAATATTTCAAAATTTTTCTCTATCAGATAATGGGGCGTATTTGTGAGAAGCTAAATACCAAACCCCAAAATAAATTAAAAAAAAATGCACTTACCCTGCATTGTAAATAAATCTTTTCCATTTGTAGCGCAGGAATAACTTTCAAAGTTTTGCCCCAATTGCGGCTGCGCTCTTCTGTGAGTTAAATTATTATCCCGGGGAGCGCTTTAAACCCCCTAGGGAAAGTGCAGCTCCTGTGGAGGGGTTTAAAGGTTTTTCCCGGGGTGGACTACAGTTCAAATCCCTAATCGAGAGGGCCCCTTTAAACCCGCATCCGGGTTTTACCCCTCCCCTTTAGGGGGTTTTGGAGCAAGCCAGGTTGGTATTTTGAAATTCAATAGATAAACCCGTTAAACTTGCTTATGTGAGTTTGTAAAATTTTGTTACTATATCAAGGTCCCAAATTTTGGTGGGAACAAGGGGCGTACCTGGGTGTGTATCAAGGTCCTTACACAGTGTTTGGGGGTATCAAGGTCGTAAAAGTGTGGGGTACCCAAAGGGCACCACGTGTGGTGTAAACCAAGGGGGGCCAACCACACCGTGTTGGGGTATCAAAGGGCGCTCAAAATTGTGGGGTATAAAGTGCCACACTGTGTGTATCAAGGTCGCTACACAGTGGATGTATCAAAGGGCGTACACAGTGTGGTTTTTCAAGGTCGCTTCACAGTGTGATGTATCAAGGTCGCTACACAGTGTGGTGTATCAAGGTCGCTACAGTGTGGTGTACCAAGGTCACTACACAGTGTGGTGTATCAAGGTCGCCACACAGTGTGGTGTATCAAGGTCGCTACACAGTGGTGGTGTACCAAGGTCACCACACAGTGTGGTGTATCAAGGTCACCACGTGTGGCGTATCAAGGTCTCCACACAGTGTGGTGTATCAAGGTCCCCTACAGTGTGGTGTATCAAGGTCGTTACAGTGTAGTGTATCAAGGTCACCACACAGTGTGGTGTATCAAGGTCGCCACAGTGTAGTACATCAAGGTCGCCACATAGTGTGGTGTATCAAAGTCACCACAGTGTGGTGTATCAAGGTCGCCACACAATGTGGTGTATCAAGGTCGCTACACAGTATGGTGTATCAAGGTCGCTACACAGTGTGGTGTACCAAGGTCACCACACTGTGGTGTATCAAGGCCACCACAAAGTGTGGTGTATCAAGGTCGCTACATAGTGTGGTGTATCAAGGTCGCCACACAGTGCGCTGTATCAAGGTCACCACACAGTGTGGTGTACCAAGGTCGCCACACAGTGTGGTGTATCAAGGTCACCACAGTGTGGTGTATCAAGATCACCACACAGTGTGGTGTATCAAGGTCGCCACACAATGTGGTGTATCAGGTCGTCTACACAGTGCGGTGTATCAAGGTCGCCACACAGTGCGGTACATCAAGGTCGCCACACAATGTGGTGTATCAAGGTCGCTACACAGTGTGGTGTACCAAGGTCGCCACACAGTGCGGTACATCAAGGTCTTCACACAATGTGGTGTGTCAAGGTCGCTACACAGTGTGGTGTATCAAGGTCACCACACTGTGCGGTGCATCAAGATCGCCACAGTGTGGTGTACCAAGGTCACCACACAGTGTGGTGTACCAAGGTCACCACACATTGTGGTGTATCAGGTCACCACACAGTGTGGTGTATCAAGGTCACCACACAGTGTGGTGTATCAAGGTCGCCACACAACGTGGTGTATCAAGGTCGCTACACAGTGCGGTGTATCAAGGTCGCCACTCAGTGCGGTGTATCAAAGTCGCCACATAGTGTGGTGTATCAAGGTCGCCACATAGTGTGGTGTATCAAGGTCACCACAGCGTGGTGTATCAAGGTCGCCACATAATGCGGTGTATCAAGGTCGTCACATAGTGTGGCGTATCAACGTCGCCACATAGTGTGGTGTATCAAGGTCGCCAGTGTGGTGTATCAAGGTCGCCACAGTGCGGTGTATCAAGGTCGCCACATAGTGTGGTGTATCAAGGTCGCCACAGTGTGGTGTATAAAGGTCTCCACACAGTGCGATGTATCAAGGTCGCAACATAGTGTGGTGTATCAAGGTCGCCACATAGTGCGGTGTGTCAAGGTCACCACATAGTGTGGTGTATCAAAGCCGCCACATAGTGTGGTGTATCAAGGTCGCCACATTGTGTGGTGTATCAAGGTCGCCACAGTGGTGTATCAAGGTCGCCACACAGTGTGGTGTATAAAGGTCGCCTCAGTGTGGTGTATCAAGGTCGCCACATAGTGCGGTGTATCAAGGTCGCCGCAGTGTGGTGTAATCAAGGTCGCCATACAGTGTGGTATATCAAGGTCGCCACAGTGTGGTGTATCAAGGTCGCCACATAGTGCGGTGTATCAAGGTCGCCACAGTGTGGTGTATCAAGGTCGCCAAGCAGTGTGGTGTATCAAGGTCGCCACAGTGTGGTGTATCAAGGTCGCCACAGTGTGGTGTATCAAGGTCGCCACACAGTGTGGTGCACCAAGGTCGCCACACAGTGTGGTGTATCAAGGTCGCCACAGTGTGGTGTATCTAGGTCGCCACATAGTGTGCTGTATCAAGGTCGCCACAGTGTGGTGTATCAAGGTCGCCACAGTGTGATGTATCAAGGTCGCCACATGGTGTGGTGTATCAAGGTCGTCACACAGTGTGGTGTATCAAGGTCGCCACAGTGTGGTGTATCAAGATTGCCACAGTGTGGTGTATCAAGGTCGCCACAGTTTGGTATATCAAGGTCTCCACATAGTGTGGTGTATCAAGGTCGCTACATAGTGTGGTGTATCAAGGTCGCCACAGTGCGGTGTATCAAGGTCGCCACACAGTGCGGTGTATCAAGGTCGCCAGTGTGGTTTATCAAGGTCGCTACATAGTGTGGTGTATCAAGGTTGCCACAGTGTGGTGTATCAAGGTCGCCACATAGTGGTGTATCAAGGTCGCCACATAGTGTGGTGTATCAACGTCGCCACATAGTGTGGTGTATCAAGTTTTAATTACTCGTGTTTCAGTCTCTGTGTGATTTATATATATATATATTAATATATTATATATATATATATATATATATATATATATATATATATATATATATATATATATTTATATATATATATTTATATTATATATATTTATATATATATATATATATATATATATATATATATATATATATATATATATATAAATATATATATATTTGCATATATATATCACACATATATATATTCATATATATAAATCATATATATATATATATATATATATATATATATATATATATATATTATATATATAAAGAGATTATTGTATTACTGTAACAGAGAGAGTGACGTACCACTGAGCAAACTTAACATGGCTGGTGATTTAGAAAACACAGAGTTGGTGATGTTGACTCCTGGTGACTTTGAAGAAGTGTCTCAACTGATGGAACATCACTTTCTCAGAGGAACCCTCTTGTAAGTCGACTAATGCCCTTTCTTCCAGTATTTACACCACTACAGTACATATCTAACAATATAAATGTTTACTTAACAAAATACTCTGATAAAATTCAACGTTGTTTACTAAAATATGCATTTATTCATCTTCTATTTCAACCGAACTTACGTAAGCCATTTACAGTGCATAGTGGCCAAAGAAACGACTCCAGCGTGCTACGGCGAGTCTCTTGATGTAATAATGAAATTGACTTTGGATTCTGGTCTGTCTGTCGGTGCCAGGGAGAAGAAGACGAAGAAGTTGGTGGCCATCTTGTTAGCCACAAAAAAGGTGATCGACTGCGCAAAAATGATTCGCATAAATTGGTAAAGGAATTGTGAGACATTTTTAACAATTTACAAATTTCTAAACACTTTAGTGTCCCTGAGTTAATCTTAGATGCACGTAAATTCTTAAAACAATGTCATAAAAACTGTGTTTAAGATATCTCATATAACATCTTTGTTTACAATCTCTTGTTTAAGCTCTATTGTGTAAGATAAGTATAAAATACTAATAAGAAAACATTACTCAGAGGAAGCAGCAGTGTGTTGTACACAGCGTCCTGGCCATGATATATGTTGATGCTGCCAAGTTGGAAGTATTACAAGTTACTTATGCTGGAGTTTGTGTGTGTCCATCCTGACTACACTGGTCGAGGCCTCGCACGCACGATGATCCAGGTAAATGAGGTGACAAGTAGTGATTAACACGGGCAACTATGTAAGAAACACACACATGTGTGTTAACTGGGACATATTATTGAAAAATACCGCTAACAAGTGGCAATATCAATCCAGTCGACTGCTGAAGCCATTGGTTACTAAATACGTGTCATTTTTACGTAAATCATCTTATGTATATAAGACAAGAACATGAAAAAGAAGGAACGTTGCAACAGGCCTACTGGCCTATGCGAGGCAGGTTCAATTCCCCACCGGTTTTAAGCCAATTCCTTGACCTAGTGAGGTCAAGCACGTCACTTAAGGGAGGAGCACGGTATCCGACCTAGCAGCACAAGCTAGTCAGGTCCAATTCACACACTACCCACACCCATCATGTATTTATCCAACCCATTTTTAAAACTAAACAACGTCTTAGCGTCTATGACGGTATCGGGAGTTTGTTCCACTCATCCAGAGCTTTCCTATATCCTTCCTGAATCTGAATTTTTCCAATTTAAAACCACTGCTGCGAGTCCTGTCTAGGCTAGATATTTCCATTTATACACCTCAATCATATAACCCTAATTCTACGCCTTTCTTTGAGTTTGCAGATTCAGGGCCCTCAGTCTATCCTCATAGGGAACATTTCTGATACATGGGATCAACTTTGTCATCCTCCTCTGTACGTTTTCCAGTGCAATTTATATCCATTCTGTAATATGGTGACCAAAACTGTGCAGCATAATCTAAATGAGGCCTAACCAAAGATACCCTGTATAGAGTTGGAGAACAACCTGGGGATTTCTATTATTTATGCTTCTTGATATGAAGCCAAGAATTCTGTTAGCTTTATTGCGAACACTAATGCACTGTTGTCTTGGTTTTAGATTACTGCTAACCAGAACTCTTAAATCTTTTTCGCAATCCGTAATATTAAAATCTACATTATTTAGTTTCTTTGTGGCATGGTTATTTTCCTGTCCAACATTTAGAACTTTGCATTTGTCAATATTAAACCGCATCTGCCACATCTTCGACCACTGCATCAGTCTATTCAAATCATCCTGGAGTGCTCTAGTGTCCTCATTAGAATGAATTGAACGGCCTATTTTGGTGTCATCAGCAAATTTGTTTATGTCGCTATTTTTTTACCTCATCTATGTCGTTTATGTAAATTGTGAACAACAAGGGGCCCAACACTGACCCCTGAGGAACACCGCTTGTGACGTGCCCCCATTCTGATTTCTCCCCATTTATGAAAAATTTCTGCTGTCTATTTGTCAACCATGCCTCTACCCAGGAAAAAAATTTCCTCCTATTCTGTGTGCCTTAAGTTTTCTCAATAGTCTATGGTGTGGAACTCTACCGAAAGCCTTACTGAAGTCCATATACACAAACTCATATTCACTACCATGATCTACCTCCTCAAACACCTTAGTGAAGAAAGTTAGTAAATTTGTAAGACAGGAACGCCCCTTTGTAAAGCCGTGCTGAGATTCATTAATCAATTTATGCCTTTCAAGATGGCTACGAATTGCTTCGGCAATTATTGATTCCATAAATTTTCCCACTATGGAGGTAAGGCTTATTGGTCTATAGTTCGAAGCCAAGGACCTGTCGCCTACCTTGTAAATAGGTATTACATTTGCCATTTTCCACTTATCAGGCACTATGCCAGTTTGATAAATTAGACACATGTGCAATTCTTGGGTATCTTTATTGAGGAAACGTTTCGCCACACAGTGGCTTCATCAGATGAAGCCACTGTGTGGCGAAACGTTTCCTCAATAAAGATACCCAAGAGTTGCACATGTGTCTAATTTACAACATGTCGGTTCTCTGAACCATTCATCTACAGACTATGGCAGTTTGTAGTGATATGTTAAAAAGATTAGCCAAAGGTATGCTAAGTTCCTCTTTACATAACTTTAACACCCTTGTAAACAGGTCATCAGGTCCTGGGGATTTGTTAGCTTTTAGTTTCTCTATTTGTCTGAGGACCATGTCACTAGTTACCGCAATCGTACATAGTTTATTATCATCCTGTTCTACATAATCTATTATTTCTGGAATTTCACTAGTATTTTCCTGGGTAAAAATGAGAGGAAGTAAGTATTGAGGGCTGTCGAATTTTATTGTAAAGACTTTCGTCCACCAGGGATTTTATCAGTTAAAGGCCCTGAAAAGTAGGGATAATTCAGTGATAGTCCCAGATTTTCGCTTAGCAGATTGCAACAGGCTGAGAGATCACCTAACATCTGTGGACTGGGTAACGAAAAGAACTATGAATATGACAGTTTTTCTAAACACTGTATTCCGCTTAGAGAAATGAGATCGAATAGAAATGATCCGAAATGCATGAACAACAGGCTCAAATGTATTTTTAGGGGAGAAGAAAGGAATTTATAAGCATGTCAAAAGAGTGAGAAGCCATCTCATAGATCAATTTTAGGTACACACATCAAGGGGGAGCTTAAAAAAAGGGGGATAGGAAAAGATAAACGGGACTATGAAATTAAATTGATGAATTATTCAAAAAAGGAACCCAAAAGGTTTTTTTTAAGGTACATATATTGGATAAAAGATAGATCCCCTTAAAAATAACCCTGGCGTCTTACTGATAAGGAGAATAAAAACGTACTGGATTTTTAATAATTATTTCCTCTCGGCTTCTACACAGGAAAACACTAACAATGTCCCAGACATTAATTTTTATGGTGGGCCTGAAGAAGATAAATTATGTAATATCAGTCACTAGGGATATGCTTATCAAACAGGTAAACCAAACTGAACTAAAATATATCCCCAGGACCTAAGGTGTGCAAAGAAGTATTTTGTGAAACATTAACTTTTTTATATATCTCTTTAAACAGGCATTGGGGTCTAATGTGTGGAAGATGGCTAACGTAATTCTTATTTTTAAAAATAGGGACAAGTTGTTACCCTCATATCACCGCCCATAAGCCTGACCTCAAGTGTAGGCAAATTACTAGAGTCAGTTATGGCTGATATTATTAGAAACCTACCAACCTGTCGGTATTGTATACCATTTGATGTTCATTAGAAACCATCTTGACAAGCATAATTTGATATTCAGCATGGATTCACGATGGCCGTTCCTGTCCAACTAATTTACTTACTCTTCAGTAAAGCTTTTGGGGCTGTTGATCACGATAAAGAATTCGATATTATTTATTTGGATTTTAGTAAGGGTTTTGATAGAGTACCGCGCCAGAGACTTAAAGAAAGTGGCAGCTCATGGCATTAGGGGAAAAGTGCTCTCATGAATCGAGTCATGGCTTACCTCGCTGCGTGAAGCTCTCGCTTCACGCAGCGAGGTTCGATTCCCAGCTAGGGTAGAAACATTGGGTGTTTCTTTACACCTGTTGTCTATGTTCAGCCATCAGTAAACTGGGTACCTGGGTGTTAGTCGAATGGTGTGGGTCGCATCCAGGGACACTAACCTAATTTGCCAGAAATGCTCAGCATAACAAGCGGCTTTCTATATAGTAGTATGTCATTGATGTCAGCTAGACCTGTATACCTTGTACATGTACTTGTAGTAAATAAAGATATTATATATATAAGGTGGAGAATTTTGGGCAGGTTGCTGGTAACCGCTCAGTTATGGCAGTCTTTTTTTTATCTTGAAAAGGCATATGACTCTACTTGGAGATTTAACATTATTACAACCTAGGATTTCAAATGGCCTGTTATCCCAGGTGTAATGGGAGCAAATAAACACAGTAGAAAAAGTTTAGACTTATATTATCCTTCACCAATTAAAAACAGCAATATGTACACTATGTACAGTGATAAATATAGTGCACTCCACGGAAAGCAAGGCGAAATAGAAGCCACAAGATAGCAGACCGTGCTTCAACCCAGCTCTAGAATGGAATTTACAAGGCAGACAGGAGAGCGGTATCCACATAACCCTCTGCGATTGCCCAATCCCACCTTCTTATTGGCTGAACCTGGTCACTATTGAACGATGGGGCCCCATCATCAACTCTTAGCAACCTGTTCGCTGGTTGGGGAGATAGCCTGTAAATGAGGTGTGTCCATGCGCCGAATAAAGGTTACGTACTCTTTGCATGCCACAAACATCTTGGCCCAAGTTCATTCCTTAGGCTTCCAAGTCAATCTGCCATTTTTCCTTAAAATCTTCTTACCTGAGAGACATTTTCTTTTTCGTGTTAATTTGCTTTCCCTGGACTTTGTCCAAGCTGAGGGTGTCCCTCAGGGATGTGTCCGTAGCACCACACTTTTTCTCCTTGCTATAAATGATCTGGCATCCGTTCTCTCATCTGTTATTTTGTCACAGGTCTAGCTGACATCAGTGATATATTACTATATAGAAAGCCGCTTGTGCAGAGCACTTCTGGCAAATTAGGTCAGTTTTGTCCCAGGATAAGTAAGTAAGTAAGTAAGTAAGTAAATTTATTCAGGTATACACAATACAGTTACATAGAATTATCATACATAGCAGCATATGTGAAGAGAACCTGGGATAACCCAAAAATGTCAGACAGAGTGACTTATTTCCATTGGGGTCCTTTTACCTTATTATTATAATATAAAGGTTATAATATTTTCTTATTATTCTATAATGAAGATAACATCTTATTATCATACTAAAAAGACTATCTACTACACGAGGGTCATTAAGACAATCTACAATACGAGGTCATTAAGACTATCTACTACCCGGGTCATTACGACTATCTACAATACAGGGTCATTACTAGGATAAGGTAAAAATTTACACGTATTTTAGCTAAAAAATAGAAAATCATTCCCCTCCCTTTCTGTTGCTTCATTCATCAAAACACTTTTTGGCAGTCTTCTTGAACTGGTTCAAGCTATGACTGGCCTTTGACATTTGTGGGTAGTCGTTCCATTCCTTTATTGCTGTACAATAAAAGGTGTTTGAAAGCCTGGCCACTGACTGTGGTACTACAAAGTTGTGCTCTCTCCCCCTAGTACTATGATTGCTTTGGTTCCCAACCTTGAAAAATTGACAGCAAGATATTCTGGACACTGTTCGTGAGAAATTTTATAAACAATGTTTTAAGCTTCGGGTTGTTTTACTCTGTCTTCAACATTCACATATCCAACTGCTGTAATTCATCCGGGGCCTAAAATGTTCTCTTGGTCCCAGCCCCAGGATGAATCTTACGATTTTGTTCTGGGTGATTTGCAGTCTATCTTTCAGTTTTTTTGTCAAGGCAGAGAAACCATGAAGAGCAAGCGTAATCCTTTATGCATTTTTAAAGGGCTAGACATAGGGTCCTGCGAGCCTCAGTGGGGTAGACACTGTGCTGCTATACAGGAACTTCAGTCTGGCATTCGCTTTCTTTACTACACTGTTCCCTATCAATTCTCCTGACATGCATGGGTCAAAGGGATTCCCAGATATTTTACTGATGAAACCAAAGTGATGGACTCCCCATTACACTAAAACATTAAAATTATTTCCCCTTCTCAGTTTATGTTGTTCCAAAAGAGAATGGCTTCAGTTTTCCCTAGGTGTAATGATAGTTGTTGTCTACTAACCATTTGCTGCAGGATTTCCAGTTCCAGTGTTAAAACATAGCAATATTTTGTGGGTCTTTACCTGTCACTAACAGAGCACTGTCATCTGCTACAGTAGGATTTTTTGCACTTGACACTGATGGGGCATATCATTGACATAACATAAGAATATAAGGGACCCAGAATACTACCTTGGGAACTCCACATTTTTATCGGCAGGGGTTCTGATTCCGTTTTTGATTTTGATATTTGTCTCCTGTTGCTAAGGTGGGATTTAAAAACCAGTCTACAGAACCTATACCTATAGCTTGAAGTTTCTTACATAATATATTGTGGTTGACAGTATCGAAGGCCTTTTGCAGGTCTAAGGTTACCATACCTACGGGGTTTCCCCTTTTGACATTTCAGTTCTCAGGTAATCATCAGATTAAAAAGGAGGTATCGGTTGAGTAGGATCTTCTAAACCCCCCCGATTGATAGCTATGGAGAATGCTGTTGTCATAAGGTACTTAACTACTTGAGAATACACCGCCCTCTCCAGAATTTAGATATTTACTGATATACTAACGGGTCTATATTTGCTTCATCAGACCTATTATTTTTCTTGAAGATAGGAGTAACTCTGGCCTCCTTGAACCCCCTCCGGACGTATAGTGGTGATTGAAAGATTTATTATGTGAGCAATAGGGATTGACAGTTAAAAAGCACCATCTTTTAGGAACTTAGAGGGGTTTGTTATCAGGGCCTGTGCTCTTATTTGGGGTTTTAAACCTGCTTAGTTCTTTTTGAATGAAGTCATGAGATACACTTACTAGTTGACAACAGTTTGGGGTTACCCCTTTATTGGTATAGAATGTTTGAAACTTATCAAAGTCTGGTTAAAGGTATTTGATGCAGCGGGTAGTTTACTTACTAGTGTTGATGCAACAGATGTGTAGTAGAATTAAAAGCAATTTGCCCCCTTTAGATGTTTCGTGGCATACCTCATTATCGATAGTGAGTACTATTTTAGACTATCTACTGGCTTATGGCTATACCCCAACTGTTTTAGTTGTTGCCAGAGCTTTCTGGGGTTATGCTTATATTCTTCAATTTTTGAGCAATGTGCTTTGCCTTTGCTCCTTTTATAACCTTTCTGTACTCTGTTCCTCCCCCTTTTGGGAAATCATTTAGTGCTGCAATATCCTGTCTGTTTGCTTTAAATCTTTTTAGCAGCTGTCCTGAATTTCATATTATCTAATATCTCAGTAGTCATCCAGGTTCAGTTCTTCGTTTAATCCTAACCTCTTTAACGGGTCAAAAATTATTAAGAATGGTAGTGAACATTGTTTTGAATTTCCCAGGCATTTTTTTAACGCCCCGTGCAACTTGTTATCTTGTCCAGTCACAATTTGTAGCCTTTTTTACCAGTGTTTCTTTACTGTATTTCTAGTTGACCTCATTTTTTGTCCTGTGTGGGCCATCCTATCCCTAGTGATTTTCCTGGGGCAGTAAATGATGAAATGATCAATAAGACCTGTGGTAATGACGCCTGACTGACTAATGTTCTCAGCGCGTTGCAAAGTATGTGGTCAATTAGGTGGCTGAGAACTGTGTGATCCGGGTTGGTTTACTAATTAAATTGGGTTTTAGCTATTTAATCCTAGAATTTGCTTATACCTTTTGCATAGCCCTTATTTGTTGCTGAAAACAGATATTGAAGTCGCCCGTATTATTGTTTCGCAATTGCTTTCAACTCCGGACAAGACTCTGGAAAAGTCTTCTAAGAACTGGTCCTGGGTAGGAGGGCGGTAACTAGTTTCCTACTAAGAGGGGTTTTGGGCTTGGAGCAGCACTTCAAACCATAGAATCTCCAGTTTATTGTTATTTAAATCAGGTTTGGGTTTAAGCTAAGTCATTTCTAATGTAGGCACATACTCCACCAACCTTCTTGTTCCTATTTTAAGCGTTTATATTGTAACCTTCTATTTGACCTCGTCGCAGTCACCGTATCATCCAACCAAGATTCAGAGATGGTTTATAACTGCCCCCCTAATTTTGTTACTAGAATCCTAATCTCTGCCAATTTTGGAAGAAGTGATCTTGCATTGACATGAATAAAGTGAAGGCCTGTTTTTTTAAACAATCATAATCATCAATTTGGCAATGGGCATTTGTATTAAAATTTAGGTAAATCAATGTCAAACACTGCTAAAGGGTAACTGTGCCAAAGTGGGATTTGTTACCACAAAATTTAATCTGGCACCGTTGCTATAATTGTACATACATCCATCATGCACCCATCCCTTACACATTTTACATAAGGCCTTTCTTTTTTCATGCGTACTTTAGTACAGTGTATGCACCTGTTTGGTAGTGTTTGAGATAATAAGGCTGTATTGTCTCACATTGACCTATGTATGCATTACATATGGAGTTAAGGTTTTCATCCCTACTACTAGACCGTCATTATTGCCGTCATTTATCTGTCTGTTTTGCCTCTGCACAATATTTGAGGGCCTGGATTAATTTGGATATCACTACTTAAGAGCGCTACAATAAGAGCTGTGTGCCATTTTTTTTTGTTTGGGGTATGCGGTGTTGCCATACCTTGCGGGGATAGTGAGGTTTACTTCTCTGGTAGGATGCAACTGTTTTGGGGGTTTTTCTGTCCAGGGCGCTGTTACTCCATTCACCTTTTCCAACCCCCATGACTGATTTTTTTCTTCATGGAATTGAAGAAGAAATATAAATATAATTATGGGAGCCTGTACCCCTCTAATGCCTGCCATTTTCACTCTTCGCTCTTTTACTCTTACAATATTTATTTCTCTTTTCCAGTCCCTAGTACACTTAGTATCTGCTTTAATTACACTGAATTACTAGTAAAATTTCCTCTTCAAAACCCTCTTCAACTGCTCACTTTTTCCCCTTAACTTCACAACACCCTTACATTTTAACCCCTTATTCACCCTCCCCTAACCCACCTCACTTCACATCTGGCTTCCCAATTAACTTCTAACTCCTTTCCATTCTGGTAGACCAGAAAGGTTTAATCAATGGTTTTTATCCTTCCAAATCCCCCAATTCCATTTATTTGGGGGTTTTTTGTCGTGTTTTTTGTCCCCCCTGACCTTTTTGCTGACTCAGCCATTTTTAAAACACTGAGGGAGTAACACCACCTGACTTTCCCTTTAGTTTATAGATAATTTGGCTTTTTTTTTCTGCTAAAGATTCTCTCCACTGTACACTGGTCGCTGAATATAGGTCACTACTAAAATTTTTAACCTTGACTATTTAACTATTCACTTCTTTCCCACGACTGGCCTGAGGGGTAACCGTCCTATACCTTGGAGTTTTGTACTGTTTGATTTGACGATGTCTCCTGTGTTTCCCTCTCGTTAGCACTGGTGCAGGTGATATGATGGTGGTACAGATATGATGCTACTGTCAACAGATGAACGTCAGTAAATATGAGAATTTCACTTCGCTAGTTGTACGTCTGGCAGTAGCTGCTGTTTGAGTGCCGGTCAGCCATGTTTAAAGGCTCAAATCTTTCCCTCGTTTGGCACTGACGAAAAAAGTCCTACAGACCTGGCATTTCCTTGGAGATTTAGTTGATCAGGATTTCTGCCATGTTGTCTTCCCGTTAAACACTGGTGCAGTTGATATGGAGGTCAGTTATTTCATTTAGTGGAAAACGTCTTGTGTCTGGTTCACGTCTGGCAGCAGGTCTGGTACTTGAATGCCGGTCCCTCTTCTGTTTTGGTCCCCTTACTACAGGATGGACATAGACTCATTAGAGAACATACAGAGAAGAATGACTAAAATGATTTACTGTGTAAGGAACCTCCCGTATGAAGATAGACTTAAAGCCTTAAATCTCCACTCTCTGGAGAGGCGTAGAATGAGGGGAGATATCATTGAAGTGTATAAGTGGATGACGGGCATAAACAAGGGAGACATTAATAAAGTACTGAGGATGTCGAACCAGGTAAGAACCAGGAATAATGGATTTAAGTTGGATAAATTTTGATTTAGAAAAGGACAATAGGTAAGTACTGGTTTTCTAACAGAGTTGTAGATGCGTGGAACATCTTCCCAGTGGGTGATAGAGGCTAGGACCTTGGGCAGCTTTTAAAAAGGGGACTGGACAAATATATGAGTGGGAGGGGCTGGGTTTGATTGGGGTTGGGGGGGGTGAGAGTTGTTTCTTGAGTAGCTTTAGGTAGATGTCGTTTTGATAAGGAAACCTGCCTCGAATGGCCAGTAGGGCCCTTTTGCAGTGTTCCTACATTCTTATGTTCTTATGTTCTTTATGTTTCTTATATTTAGTCCATTTCGTTTTTCGTTTACCGTCATTTTTATGTAACTATAGTTAACTTGCATGTTTGTTGCAGCGATACTTGCAAATTTGGCCATCACATGGAGTTCGGATAGGCCCAGGGGACGGCCAAGATATAGGAGCACCTTGTTTTCCCGCTTGCTGCGGCTGCAGCGGTGGTAGCTGGCGATGCAAAACCAGTCCACTAACACTCAGGGACCCGTTTTATACTGGTCTAGCTGACATAAGTGATATATTACTATATAGAAAGCCGCTTGTGCAGAGCACTTCTGGCAAATTAGGTCAGTTTTGTCCCAGGATGCGATGCACACCAGTCCACTAACACTCAGGTACCCGTTTTATACTGATGGGTGAACATGGACAGCAGATATCTTATGGAAACACGTCCTAATGTTTTCCAGCCGTACCGGAGATTCGAACTCTGGACCTCAGTGTGTGAGCTGAGTGCACTTGCGATCGAGCTACGGGACACCGTAGCAATGCTGGAGGCAATGATGGTGGCAGACATAGGGGTGAAGACCTGATTAGCAGGTATAGATCAGCAATAGATAAAATTATGAAGAAGAGAGGGCACCCTGTAATATGTGGCATTTTACCCAGGCGAGTAGTTGGAAATGTATGGTTGTCCAGGGCAATTGGTGTTAATTGCTGGCTGGACAAATACTGTCAAGACAATGTGGTACCAATTACAGACAACTGGGACCTCTTCCATGGTGGAAATGACACATGTCAGGTTTTGATTGTTTCATCAGAAACTGTATCCTTTCAAGGGTCTTAATCTTAAGATGGCCCATCTGAGGATCTGGAAGGAGGCGTCGATATAACTCAGATGTTCTGTGGCCATGATCAAGATCTTGATGTAATCCTGGTGCATTACATATCAAAATATTTTATGTACAAAAACAGGCTGTGGCCATCAGACTCCCAATTATTGTCTGTGAGTCCTGTGTTAGGTGGTCAGGTAAATTTGCTAATAAATGCATGGACCATGTTGGGTTTGATTAAGGACCTGCCTAGTATGGGCAGGTTCCTTCTTTCTTATGTTTATGTAAAGTAAAAGGACACAAGTGCAACTAATGTGACATTTATTGTGGCAACGTTTCGCTCTCCAGGAGCTTTATCAAGCCATTTCTTATGTTTAATAAAGGCCACCTTGGGTAGCTTTAAAATGAGATTAGACAAATATATGAGAAAAAGGGTTGGGTCTGGTTAGTACCTGAGGTTTGTAGATGAATGGTTCAAGAGAACCGACATGTTGATAAATTAGACACATGTGCAACTCTTGGGTATCTTTATTGAGGAAACGTTTCTCCACACAGTGGCTTCATCAGTCCATACGTAGGAGAAACTTGAAAAACAGGAGGAGAATGAGGTAATCAGATTGATGGACTGAACACATCGACTCATGTCGGTTCTCTGTCATTCCATGTCGGTTCTCTGAACCATTCATTACAAACCTGTCAGACACTGCAACTTCTTGGGATCTTAATACTTAGGAATTCTTCGCTTGCCTAATTCTTGGGCACGACCTACTTCCACATTGAACAAATGTGACACCACCTACGACTGCTGCACCTCCTCCTGCCTACGGTTTATAAGCTTTTCTTCCCCCCTCACATGCCGTATTCTACTCAAGATTTTATTTGGGCTGAAAAACATCGACTCCAAAGGTTGAGGGACTGATTACCTAATTTCTCCTCCTGTTCTTCAAGTTTCTCCTCGTATGGACTGATGAAGCCACTGTGTGGGGAAACGTTTCCTCAATAAAGATACCCAAGAGTTGCACATGTGTCTAATTTATCAGTACCTGGGTATTGAAGCAAATCTTGGGTAGGCTTGGAAAATGACTGGACAAATACATGGGTGGTTGCATGGGCCAGTAGGGCTGCTAAAGTATTCCTCCATTCTTATGTTTCTTATTTCCACAGAAAGTGCTGAATATGGATCGTGAGTGCGGGTAGAAGCTGTGTGTTTTGCAGGTGGCCAACGCTAGCGTGGACAGGATCTTTTTCTGTCTCGGCTTCGAAACTGTCAAGTCTCTGGACCTGAAAACCATTCGCTGATGAGTTTGGCCTACCTTCTCTCTCATACCCTCAGGAGGAAACTATCATCAAACTGATGATCAAACGGTGGACAGACTAGCTTTGTAGGCAGTTGTACAGCACTGACATAATTTAACCTTAGGCTAAACTGCCTGTGTGGTCATACTGATAGGTCATACTCTCATTCCCCATTTGCTGTGTCATACAGCGAATGGGGAATGAGAGGACAGCTCCATTTCCCAGTAACCGGCATCGAAACATCCCGGCCTTCAAGAGAATGACTCTCATTGGTACGTAGTAAATTTACAGCAATACTTTCTCCAGATAAAAAAAATACTCCTCATTCCTGATCACTTCTTGGATACTTAATTATTGTTGTTGCTCTACCATAGTTGTTTTTGTTGTAGGTGTCGTTGGCATAAAATGAGATAGCTTTTAATATGACAATTTTTCGCTTGATTTACAAACTTTCACATTACTGAGACATCAGTGCAGGGGCAAGTGGGTGGTGGTGGTGTTACTCTGAGACCTTGGTAAACAAACACAATACTGAAGATTGAGACACTTATGTAGCATATGGGAATCTTTATTCAGGAAACGTTTTTGCCACACAGTGGCTTCATCAGCCAATACAAAGAGGAAGGATAAGGAGAGGAGGAGAATGAGGTAATCAGTCCCTCAGCCTGGAGTCGATGTGTTCAGTCCATCAATCTTTTACAAGACTGAACACATCGACTCCAGGCTGAGGGACTGATTACCTCATACTCCTCCTCTCCTTATGCCTTCCTCTTTGTATTGGACTGATGAAGCCACTCTGTGGCGAAAACCGTTTCCTGAATAAAGATTCCCATATGCTACATAAGTGTCTCAATCTTCAACTTGTCGGTTTTTCAAACCATTCAACAAAACACAATACTACCTACAAATTTCATACTTGTCAACAGTCGTGCTCCAGAGGGGAGAGGTATGTTGTAGTTTTTTAAGTAGTGCAGAAGCACCTCTGGCAAGACAGTGATGGAGTGATGATGATGTATTTGATAATAAAAAAGGCATATACTATCAGGAGTCTGCTTATCCGTCATAATTACTATCTAAAGACAGTACACAATTTTAAATTTGAATTACACAAAGTGGTCTCCCAGCGACGATCATGTACAATTCAAATTCAGAATTTATTTCCACCTGATGTATTGTTGGTACAAAGGCAATAAACATTATACATATATAGAGATCAGTGTCCACTAAGTACTTAATTTGATTCCTGCAGGAGCAATGATGTGCCTCTTGAAATATTATTACTGAAGTCAGAGCCAAAAATAAAAATTTTCTGAATACATCAGTACTTTTTTTTATGTATCATTTAGTTGCATTGAAACCCAACCTGACCTTTCAATACTCTATATAAGGTTTCTTGATCAAGTTAACAATTGTGGATGTTTGATTTGTGTTGTGACATTAGACTGTTATGACCTTTATAACTTGTAAAATAGCATTAAACATTTAGTTCCTATTTAAAAAATGGAATTAATCCCAAATATCTGAATTATTATGCTATTTATATTTATTATGAATGATAGTGAACGTATTTTCTTCTCTAAGTCACCCTGCCTTGGCTGGAGAGAGCTCCAGCCAAGGCAGGGTGACTTAAAGAAGAAAATACGTTCATATCATACATTCAATTATCTTTCCAAAAGTGGGCCGATATCACAATTCGGATTATCCTCCACCTGCAGCCTCCCCATTTCTCCTTCAGATTGCACAATATACTTCCCATCTTCAAACTGCACCCGTTGTTACCACAGGGCTTACACCCACTCACTCCTACAATGTTATGTGTCTCCATGAACTCCCTGCTGGTTTTTTCCTTAAAGAAAAAAGAAGGCACAATACCGCGACAGGGAATAATACACAAATAACCTGCACATAAACCTTTGCAAATATACAGGGTCTAAAGCCAGCTACAAAAAAAACAAAATACCTTTCATCCGGGACTGCTTGCAGAGGCAAAGGCAATGTTCGCGGCTTTCACTGAGACCACATAAAGGATCACTTGGGCAAAAGAAGTATGGATCCCCCGGTTACAACCTATACAGATGTGACAGAGTGAACAAGGCAAAAGGGGGGGGTTGGCCTGTACATTTGCAGAGTCACTTGTTTGCACAGAACTGCTTAATGCCTCAAATGACGTAGTGGAAGTTTTTGCGTAAAGGTTTGAGAACCAAAACCTAGTCATTGTGGTAGTCTACAAGCCTCCGGATGCAACCAAACCCAGCAATTCCAGGAACAGCTGTTAAAAATTTACCCCTGTCTGGAAAATCTTCCAGCTCCTGCACCCAACATCTTGCTCCTGGGGATTTCAACTTAAGGCACCTAAAATGGAGGAATATAGCAAATAATATTGTTGCAGTAATAACACCAGGAGGCAGCTCTGATGAAAACTCACACTCACACGAGCTTTTAAATCTCTGCACAAAATTCAATTTAAACCAGCAAATAATAGAGCCTACAAGACTGAGAAATACACTAGACCTCATCTTCACTAACAATGATGATCTGATAAGAAATGTCACCATATCAAAAACATATACTCAGATCACAACATAATTGAGGTTCAGACATGTATGCATGGAGCCCCAGACCGACAAAATGAGACTAGTCACGAGGGAGCATTCACCAAATTCAACTTCAATAACAAAAACTAAAGTGGGACCAAGTAAACCAAGTCCTAACCGATATAAGCTGGGAAGATATACTAAGCAACACAGACCCAAACTTATGCCTAGAACAGATTAACTCGGTGGCACTCGATGTATGCACAAGGCTTATTCCTCTAAGAAAAGGAGGAGTAGATGTAAAATAGAAAGAGGACAGGCGCTCCCTTTACAGGCGACGGAAAAGAATAACAGAGCGGCTAAAAGAGGTCAATATATCTGAAATGCGCAGGGAGACACTGGTCAGAGAAATAGCAAGCATCGAACTTAAGCTAAAAGAATCCTTTAGGAGTCAGGAATCGCGGGAAGAACTAAAAGCCATAAATGAAATCGAAAGAAACCCAAAGTATTTTCTTCTCCTTGCCAAATCAAAATCGAGAACAACGTCAGTATTGGGCCCCTACTTAAACAAGATGGGTCCTACACAGATGACAGCAAGGAAATAGTGAGCTACTCAAGTCCAATATGACTCAGTTTTTAGCAAGCCGCTAACCAGACTGAGAGTCGAAGACCAAAATGAATTTTTTATGAGAGAGCCACAAAATTTGACTAACACAAGCCTATCCGATGTTATCCTGACGCCAAATGACTTCGAACAGGCGATAAATGACATGCCCATGCACTCGGCCCCAGGGCCAGACTCATGGAACTCTGTGTTCATCAAGAACTGCAAGAAGCCCCTATCACGAGCCTTTTCCATCCTATGGAGAGGGAGCATGGACACGGGGGTCGTCCCTCAGTTACTAAAAACAACAGACATAGCCCCACTCCACAAAGGGGGCAGTAAAGCAACAGCAAAGAACTACAGACCAATAGCACTAACGCCCACTGTGTGGGCGAAACGTAGTCAATAAAGGATCACATTATACTGCATTTGTGTTTATATTGCCACTAAACATCCCATATCATAAAAATCTTTGAAAGGGTCCTAAGAAGCAAGATCACCACCCATCTAGAAACCCATCAGTTACACAACCCAGGGAAAACATGGGTTTAGAACAGGTCGCTCCTGTCTGTCTCAACTACTGGATCACTACGACAAGGTCCTAAATGCACTAGAAGACAAAAAGAATGCAGATGTAATATATACAGACTTTGCAAAAGCCTTCGACAAGTGTGACCATGGCGTAATAGCGCACAAAATGCGCGCTAAAGGAATAACAGGAAAAGTCGGTCGATGGATCTATAATTTCCTCACTAACAGAACACAGAGAGTAGTCGTCAACAGAGTAAAGTCCGAGGCAGCTACGGTGAAAAGCTCTGTCCCACAAGGCACAGTACTAGCTCCCATCTTGTTCCTCATCCTCATATCCGACATAGACAAGGATGTCAGCCACAGCACCGTGTCTTCCTTTGCAGATGACACCCGAATCTGCATGACAGTGTCCTTCCATTGCAGACACTGCAAGGCTCCAGGCGGACATCAACCAAATCTTTCAGTGGGCTGCAGAAACAATATGAAGTTCAACGATGAGAAAATTTCAATTACTCAGATATGGTAAACAGAGGAAATTAATCTTCATCAGAGTACAAACAAATTCTGGCCACAAAATAGAGCGAAACACCAACGTCAAAGACCTAGGAGTGATTATGTCGGAGGATCTCACCTTCAAGGACCATAACATTGTATCAATCGCATCTGCTAGAAAAATGACAGGATGGATAATGAGAACCTTCAAAACTAGGGAGGCCAAGCCCATGATGACACTCTTCGGTCACTTGTTTCTATCTAGGCTGGAATATTGCTGCACTCTAACAGCACCTTTCAAGGCAGGTGAAATTGCCGACCTAGAAATGTACAGAGAACTTTCACGGCGCGCATAACGGAGATAAAACACCTCAATTACTGGGAGCGCTTGAGGTTTCTAAACCTGTATTCCCTGGAACGCAGGAGGGAGAGATACATGATTATATACACCTGGAAAATCCTAGAGGGACTAGTACCAAACTTGCACACGAAAATCACTCACTACGAAAGCAAAAGACTTGGCAGACGATGCACCATCCCCCCAATGAAAAGCAGGGTGTCACTAGCACGTTAAGAGACCATACAATAAGTGTCAGGGCCCGAGACTGTTCAACTGCTCCCAGCAACACATAAGGGGGATTACCAACAGACCCCTGGCAGTCTTCAAGCTGGCACTGGACAAGCACCTAAAGTCAGTTCCTGATCAGCCGGGCTGTGGCTCGTACGTTGGTTTGCGTGCAGCCAGCAGCAACAGCCTGGTTGATCAGCGCTGATCCACCAGGAGGGCCCGGCACAGACCGGGCCGCGGGGGCGTTGACCCCCGAAACTCTCTCCAGGTAAACTCCAGGTAATAAGAGAGAACTTTACGGCAACGTTTCGGTCCTACTTTGGACCCACACGACCCCAGCGTGTCTGACTTGTATTCTCCAGTCAGGTGGAAGACTCCTGCACGTCTTTATTGCCATTTTCTACCAGTATTAAAGACTTAACATGTTATAATAAAAAGATTTTATGGACTTGCTTCTTTGTATCTCTTCCTGAGCATTGCACATTAAACATGGCACCTAAGGGCAGTTATTTGTTATTGAAAGAAGAGGGATACGACATCTTCCAGTGAATGTCGGTGTTGTTCCAGATGCTCTTTGTGTGATACTTTCCTCTGTAAACCACAGCCCTTTCTGTCAACTGCATCCCACCCACCCTTTTCTCCACCAAGAGGCCAGCTTAGGGCCTCTAACCACAGGCCACCACTTTTAAAACCCCACCCCATCCAACCAATCACGGTCCACCCTACCCTATCTGCACCAACCACAGTCCAACCCACCCTATCTGCACCAACCATAGTCCACCCCTCAACATATCTGCACCAGTCACAATCCACCCCATCCTATTTGCACCAGTCACAAAACCCGCCACAAACCTATTTGCACCAACACTATCCCCCCCACCCTATCTACACCCAAACACAATCCATCCCACCCTATCACACCCAAACACAATCCACCCCACCCTATTTGCACCAGTCACAATCCACCCCATCCTATTTGCACCAGTCACAATCCACCCCAAACCCCATTTGCACCAATCATAATCCACTCCACCTTATCCGCCCCAATCACTCTCCAGCCCACCCTATCTACACCAATCACAATCCATCCCACCCTATCTGCACCAATCACAATCCACCCCACCCTATTTGCACCAGTCACAATCCACCCCCTCCTTATTTGCACCAATCACTATCCACCCCACCCTATCTACCACAATCACAATCCACCCCACCCTATTTGCACCAGTCACAAACCAGCCCACCCCTATTTGCACCAATCATATCCACCCCACCCTATCTACACCAATCACAATCCATTCCACCCTATTACTCACAATCACAATCCACCCCACCCTATTTGCAACCAGTCACAATCCACCCACCCTATTTGCACCAATCTAATCCACTCCACCTTATCCGCCCCAATCACTATCCACCCCACCCTATCTACACCAATCACAATCCATCCCACCCTATCTGCACCAATCACAATCCACCCCACCCTATTTGCACCAGTCACAATCCACCCCACCCTATTTGCACCAGTCACAATCCACCCCACCCTATTTGCACCAATCATAATCCACTCCACCTTATCCGCCCCAATCACAGTCCACCCCACCCTATCTGCACCAACCAGAGCCCACACCACCCCTTACACCTGTTGTCCTGTTCAGCTAGCAGTAAGTAGGTACCTGGGTGTTAGTCAACTTGTTGGGGTCGTATTCCTGGGGACAAAATTGAGAACCACAATAGAAATAAGTTAGACAGTCCTCGATGACGCACTGACTTTCTTGGTTATCCTGGGTGCCTAACCCTCCAGGGTTGAAAATCCGAACGAAATCTTATACGAAAGGCATAATTTTCTACAGTTACCCTCAGAAATACCATTGTATACGGGAGGATTCAACCAGATGGCGACTGTGAAAGTTAAAAGTAGGGTAGACAGTCAATAGGATGACGGTGATCTCTGACATGACAGAAAAAAAACATTGTTAGTGTCGGCAAGCCTAACACTAATTTTGGTGCTCCTTGAGTCAAAGTTTCTGAAGAGGACAGGAGGAACAGGAAACAGAGTAGACACCAGGAACATCTATAGTGGAGGAGAGGTATGAACTAGATTGGTGCGATGAACATTAGTCTGGCGAAAAGTCAGTTTGATGTCTAAGGAGCGGAGAGACTTGTTGAGATTAGAAAGACTGGAAATATAGGGAAGGCAGAGGACATGAGAGGCCCCAGGAGTAGAGTTTGGGAGAGAAGAAAAGTCCCTTTAGCACGTGAAAAGGCAGAGTTTATGAAATGGGAAGGGTAGCCAAGACGAGAAAATGAATTACGAAGAGTGGAAATGTCTGATTCAAGGAATTGAGGACAAACAAATGCGGCGAACACGGAGAAAGAGAGAAATAAGAACACTTTTCTTGACAGAGGAAGCATGATAAGAAAAGTAGTGAATGTACATGCCACTGTGCATAGGTTTGTGGTACACAGAAAAAGCAAAACCTGTATCTGAGCGATGGACATGAACATCAAGGAAAGGAAGCAAGGAATTAGATTCCCATTCAGCTTTAAACTTAATGGAAGGGGCAAGATTATTAAGAGCATCAAGAAATAGTTGGAAGAGACTAGAGTCATGAGGCCACAGAGCAAAGATGTCATCAACATAGCGGAGCCAGAGTGAAGAGCGCACATCGATAGTAGGAAGAAAAACAGTCTCGAAGTATTCCATGTAAAGATTAGCAAGAAGAGGAGATACAGGAGAGCTACACCGAAAATTTGAGAATAATATTTGCCTTGGAAGTTAGTTAGTTGAATATGTTTATTATGCACCCATACCCATCCTGTGGGCGGTAGTCAAAAGATTACATAGGTACATAATGGGTCCAGGGACTGGACCCCAAAGTTATGATAGCTGAACTAGTTACAAAGGTAATGAACTCCAGGTAGATCGGGTCACAATCATGAACAAGTTACAAAGGTAATGAATCATCTGCACTAACCTTTGTAACTTGTGAGCTCATTACCTTTGTACCTAGTTCAGCTATCAAAACTTTGGGGGCCCAGTCCCTAGGACCCTTTACGTACCTCTGTAATCTGTAAATACCTTTGTAACTTGTCATGATTGTGACCAGACTTACCTGGAGTTCATTACCTTTGTAAATTGTGAGTTCATTACCTTTGTAAATTGTGAGTTCATTACCTTTGTAAATTGTGAGTTCATTACCTCTGTAACTTGCTCAGCTATCAAAACTTTGGAGTCCAGTCCCTGGACCAATTATGTACCTCTGTAATCTTTTGACTACCGCCCACAGGATGGGTATGGGGTGCATAATAAAACATATTAAACTAACTCCTATACAAGGGTTACAGTCTTAAACAACTTGCAAAGTAATAAGCCACTGACACGTCCACACCTGGTCACAATTGTAATGAGTTATAAGTAGAAATATTAAGTGGATCATACACCCAGACGAGCGCGCGCACACACACACACACACACACACACACAGGAGGGCCCACGCACACACACACACAGGAGGGCGCACTCACACACACATACACACACACACACACGAGGGCGCGCACACACAAAACGCAGGCGAATAAAATAAAGACATAAGTAGGTATAGGGAGATGAAGCAACCTTTCATTGGCTTTCTCTCTAAGAAAATCAAGGACATCATCAAGAGGGACATTGGTGAAGAGGGACTCAACGTCAAGACTAAGCATCTTACAGGTCAGGAGAGAGCGAACCCGTTCAATGAAGTCTTTAGAGTGACGGAGTGAGCAGGAGAAAAAGTACCAAGAAAGGGAGTGAGGGTTTTGGCCAGCCAAGAAGCAAGAGAATAAGAGATAGAACCTCCAGAGGATATGATGGGGCGAAGAGGAATGTCAGGTTTATGAGTTTTGGGAAGGCCATAGAAAATAAGCCAGAGAAATGCAGATGACACAAAAACGTTGAACAAAGTCGACTAGTTACAAAACCAGTAACATGCCAGATGCTTGAGGAAGATCAGTAAGTTGACCTCCTTGTATCCTCTGGAGACTATGCTAATAGATGTCGCATTTTGTTACGTGGGTAATGGGGGTCATCAGGTTTAGAGAGAAGTTGGATTCATGAATGAAAGACAACCTTTTTGCCAAATTAACAAGAACAATTTAACCCTTAAAATAGGGACTACAGTAAACTGGCAGCATGTATACACTGAGAGACATACACCTCAGTGTACATATCCTGTGGCAAAAGCCTTTGCTAGCAATGCTTTAAGATCCAGAAGAGGTGGAAAAAAAAACTTTATAATTTTAGGTATATAATGGAGATTATTGCTATTATTCTTTTGATTATTATTGTTATTATTTTTATTATTGTTGTTGCTGTTGTTGTTTTTTAAAACTCTAAGCCTCTAACAGGTCCCAGCATTGTGGTGGTGTATACAGAAGCTTGGTTAATGGAGTTTGGGGTTAGAAAAAGTGCGAAATAAAAATCAGAGATGGTGTAAAAAGGTCGATCAGCTCCTCACCTTCCCCAAAATTAAAGCTTTAAAGGTAAGACTTTTGGCGAGGCGGCCAGGAAGACTGACCACACCTGAGTGACGTAGGTGATTGTTCCAAGCCTGGAAATCTTCAGTCTGGCCAAGAAGAATGAAAGTCGGGAAAAGGAAAACATTTATACACACACATATGTTAGGCCAAGTTAAACACCTACAAAGATATGTCTTTCCAACTATAATATTTAAAATTCGAAATCATTCATAGGAGAGATTTCTGAAGAACTAAATTAACAACTCATAAGTCATACAGCGCCTGTGGAATGGGTGGTAATCATATTTTATTCAATGAAAGGGAGAATAGTTCCATATCCTTGGATTAAGAGCCTCTTACCAGCACCCTGTCACACTTTATCGATTGGAAATACCCAGGCATGCACAGTATGTCAAGACAGTGGTGGTGTTACTGATACCCAGCTTGGGTAAGCTGTGGTTAAATACCCAGCTCATGTTGAGAAATATGAAGCCACATACGTAGTTCATACTAATAATAATATCTTTATTTACTACAAGTACATGTACAAGGTATACAGGTCTAGCTGACATCAATGACATACTACTATATAGAAAGCCGCTTGTTATGCTGAGCATTTAGGGTAAATTAGGTCAATTTTGTCCAGGTACCCATTTTACTGATGGGTCAACAAGGACCACAGGTGTGAGGAAACACGCCCAACAAAAAACCCTGAGATCCCCGTTGGGAAGGGGAACTTTTACTTCTGCATTCGACGTCAGCTTCCATGATGCATTTCTCAAACCTTGTGAAGATCAAACCGAGAAGTGGGACAGTCCAAACTAGCACTTGTAGCTGCCTTTAGCGGCATATTGCAGTTTAAATGTAATGCGATTCCATCGCTTCAAGAGGCTTTCGTTGTAGTCTGCTCTGACGACATCGAAGTCGAGAAACTTATCACCACTGAGGTACAACCACTCTTAACCAACGAGGACTTCAAGTCATGTCTTCCCCAGCTTTGAGGGCCAAGAGAACTGTTCCTTAAGCGACTGGATAAGCTCATCACTACCCAGGCTATTGAAGAAATTAAGTCATCAATAGAAGACCAGAACCCTTGGGCCACGGTGGAACATATACCAAAATATCCAACGATTCTTCAGTGCTCAAGGTCACCTACACTGATGTCAACATAGCAGCCCGAACTCTGGTAGAGGGACTGGCAATCCACTACTTCCATATCAACCCAAGTTACACTGAAGCCGAGAGATTCCAGCACATCACACGTGTTACAGCTGTTATTCTTATATGCACATCACCAAGGATTGTCCTACCAAGGATAAGAAGTTCTGTTCGACCTGCGGCAACGAAGGACATGATTTCAAGGCTTGCACTACCACCATGTTTTCACCCTTGCCGGGAATCGAAATACAGACCCTCAGCATGTAAAGCAAGAGCCTTGCCTACCAGAGCACAGCATCAGACCTACTAGCACAGGCTAGTCAGGTCCGACTCACACCCACTCACACCCACTCACGTATTTATCTAACCTATTTTTAAAAGTACACAACGTCTTAGCTTCTATGACGGTACTCGGGAGTTTGTTCACTCATCCACGACTCTATTACCAAATCAGTGCTTTCCTATATCCTTCCTAAATCTAAATTTTTCCAACTTAAAACCATTGCTGCGAGTCTTGTCTTGGCTAGATATTTTTAGCACGCTGTTTACATCCCCTTTATTTATTCCGTTTTCCATTTTTACACTCAGTCATATCCCCCTTAATTCTACGCCTTTCGAGAGAGTGGGAGATTCAGGGCCTCAGTCTATCCTCATAGGGAAGATTTCTGATACATGGAATCAACTTTGTCATCCTCCTCTGTACGTTTTCCAGAGCATTTATATCCATTCTGTAATACGGTGACCCGAACTGAGCAGCATAGTCTAAATGAGGCCTAACCAGGTATATAGAGTTGAAGAACAACCTGAGGACTTCTATTATTTATACTTCTAGATATGAAGCCAAGAATTCTGTTAGCTTTACTGCGAACACTAATGCACTGTTGTCTTGGTTTTAGATTACTGCTAACCAGAACTCCTAAATCCTTTTTGCAATCAGTAATAAGATCTATATTATTTAATTTATAAGTGGCATGGTTATTTTCCTGTCCAATTGATGTCAGCTAAATCTGTAAAATTTGTATCATGTACTTGTAGAAAATAAAGATTATTATTATCATTATAGCAGCTCATGTCGAGAAATATAAAATAGTTTTTGCTGGACAAGATGTGGCATGATACCCAGCTTATATTAGGCCGACTGGTTAGGAAGACTGGGGTCAGGTTTGGTTTTTTCAGGTAAGTTCTTTGTCAACTCTTGACCTCGGGTGCCGGGTATGAGGCGGTTTCATCCCCATTTGGTGCCACGGTGGAGGTCGAGAGAGTGCAATGCGGAACCCCTGGGAGTGCAGTTTCGCAGTGATGCTGGGGGTAGCGTAAACGGGCTATTTGATAACCTTTTTCCATACCGCCCCCAAAAGTTTCTAAAATATTGAAAAATTTTTGCTTGGTGTCCCGGGTTTAACCCTCCCGCTAATTTTATTAAGGGGTTTTGAAGCTCTCTACTACAAGAGATTTGGTTATCGTAAATCCCTGTCATTACTAAGTAAGGTTTTTTAATGACTAAAATAGGAATTAAGATGAATTTCCGGTGCATTACACTAAGATAACACACAATTTGTGTTAATACACTTTGATGTTTTTAATTAGGTAAAAAAAAAAAAAATCCTCCTCGCCTACTCTTAGACTGACCAAATTATGGCAGCTTCTTGAGACTTGCACCACCGCCCCCTCATTAACCAGGTCGGGGTCCCCATTGACTCTCTGATTGTTCAAATTTGGGAAAATTCTGTCGTAGCTAAATTAAAAAAAGATACAATTTCTTTGTGACAAAAAGCCACGACTGGGGCCCGGCCGGCCGGCACGGCCGGCCGGCACGGACGGTTGGTATTTTTTTTTCCCCTTTTCCGTCCCTATCAGAAATACAGGGCTGTAATTTCGTACGTATTTTTTTAAAAAAACATAACCGTCCCTAGCGAATCCCGGGCGTCCTTCAGCCCTGGGAAGAAGCATTTTTGCGATGAAAGGTCCAAATTCATTTTTTTTATTGTGTTTGTTGTTTTGTTGTTGTTGTTTGTTGTTTTTGTTGTGTTGTTGTTGTTGTTATGCCAGTTTCCCTTCCCAATTAAGGGTGAATTTTTGTTTCTGGGACTGTGGGGGGAAATTTTCAAAAAAAGGAGTAGCGAGCGAGTATATGGTAACGATATTTTTGATTGCCGGTGCTTGTTAAGGTGGATCGTTAGCTCCCGCACCCTTCCCCCCTTTTCCCCCCCCCCTGAAAGGTGACGTGTGTGGCCCCGGCCCAGTAATCACTCGATCACAGTCCAGCAAACAACTAAAGTAAAAGGTCTGCTCTAATCTAGGGGATTTTGGGTTGAAAGCTTCACTTTGACCAAAAATAAATTTGATCTTTCAGTTTTAAGTCCATGAGACTTTTAGTAATCCCACCTTTCTTAAGTATTTGTCCTTTCTGGAGGGATTTCTTAAGCAGGGGTAATTCTCTCTTTCCAGCTTGGAATGAAGATCAGGTCACTGCCCCCCCAACGAGAAGTGTTAAGGAGCTGAAAACAGGTTGAGACATCACTTTTGATCTCCTACCTGGTTTAATTTTTATTTTGAGCACAGGATACTACCCCCCTTTTTGTAGTGGTAAAAAACTGGTTCCTGTCATTGGACGGGATATTCAAGGCTCTGGATTGTGAAGAACTAGTCTTTGGGGTTTGTCCCAAACCTGGACCCCCTCTCACAACGGCTCATTTTACAAGACAGTGTCAACATCAACCAGACACCACAGTTTACTTGTCTATTGGGTTGAATTCAAATGGAAACTTTTCTTTCTTTTTCTTTCAAGTAGGATACACCTTCATATTTCAATTTTTTTATTTTTGATTAATAAATAAAAAAGGGTTTTTATTTTGAATTATTTCTTTTTCTTTCATTAATTTTCCTGAGGAAAAGCCACCCTTGGTAATACTGACTGAAGTTGTTACTGGGTGAGTAAGTTTTCAAAGGACTTTTAAATCCCCAAGGATTTAGCGCTTCAAAGTGAATACAAAAAATTCAGCTTATCTGAAATTCCCCTCGATAATTTTGCTACGGGGCCGCGACCATCATAGTCCGGTGGAACAGAGAGTAACAAGCCAGCACACGGGACCTTAACTTGAAAGACCGAGGCCGGCAGACAGCATCCCCAAAAACGGTACACCACACACATTTCCTGTAAAAAAACAGTACAGGGTTCATGGTACGGTATACCAGAAGCTAGGGGAAAAAGAAAGTTAATAATAATAATAAAATAATAATTTATTTTTTAAGTACAGATACAACTTATACAGGCCTAGTAATCAGGACTAATTCAAAGAGCTCCCTTTTTTATTCACGGGGGTTTGGGGAAAGTAGGTTTTTTGTGTTAATTTTGTCCCAGGATGCGACCCCCACCAGTTGACTACACCCAAGTCCTATTTTATGCTAGGGGGAACATGGACAGAGGTGTTTAGGAAAAAAATCCTAATTTGCCCACATACCCGGGGGTCCAACCAGGACTCCCTGTGTGAGCTGAGTGCGCCACCAAAACCCAGTTTTGGATAAAATCAAGTTCTAGAAAAAAAAAATTTATATACAGTTCAGAAACATTAAGGGAAACATTTCACAAGTCTGAAAAAGCCAGTATGGCCAAACATTTTTCTTCATTAACGTCTGGAAAATGTACGTGTTGCGACCCCGAAAGGGACACTGTATTAAGTATACCCGTGTATATTGGTTTTATAATTTTATATTATGAATTTTCTTAATACTAAAATTAAAATATCTTTATTTTAATTATATTTGACTTAGCTATTCTTAGGGGGATGTAACATTTAACTTCACTGTGTCACTGTTTTGAGAGTTGTGGTTTGGGTGTTCATATTGGTAAACTCCTTGCTAACTATCGGCTGCATGTTTATCTGCCGGCGTCTCTGCGTATAGGGGCGAGTCAGGATATACCCGTGTGAGGTGGTAGTCGAAAAATTACTCTCTATAGCTGGTCATCGCTCGCAAGCGGGGCTGTCTCCATCTGCTCGTAGTCCCGAAAGCATCCTCAGTCTGTTTGTTATTATTTAGATGCTTTTGGTGAGTATGATTTCGTTTTTGGCGAAACTTTCATCTTGTAATCTGTGTAAATTGTTCACAGGGCATTGTTCAGCCTAGTGATTTTTGACGTTTTGCTGGGTTGTCATAAGATACTCTAAGTCAATCCAGGGCTCAAGCTGAAATTTGATTCTTTGTTTAGCATTAGCACCCTCGTAGTCGGGGTTTGGTTTTGCTGAACTTAGTTCAGTATTAAGGTTTTTGATTTTTTGGAGGATCTGCTGATGGTCCTCAGTTATGTCGTTTGTTCCTTGCTGCTGTTTTTATATTTTTTATTGTTCGGCGAATCGTTTTTCATATTGAAAACAAGCTGGTTTATTGCTTGTTGGTTAAGAAGATTGAATATTTGTGGACCGTCAGTCCTGTTAAGTCTTTTGCGAGCAAGTTTTCTGAGACATAAGAAAACTTTTAGAAAACACACAAAAATCCACACACCTTTTATACGCTAGTATCATTTTTATAATGGTAACAACGTACTAGATGGTACTTGTGGTCGTACTGTTTGTAAATGTCCTTCACCATATATTATTGTACAATTTAACTTTTCACTACAAGGAAGTGTAGGAGTTTTTATCTAAATTTATAAATTTTTACTTTGATATTGTCCACCTAGACAATTTTTTTAAACATATAAATTTTTATTTCGTTGTGTCCCGTAGTTTCAAACTTAAGCAATTTAAAATTTACCCTTTAAATTTTTAAAGGCTAACTGGCCCGAGTACTTTTAAGAAAAAATGTTACAACTAGAAACTGTTTTGTCTGAGGGGGGTTAATGGTTGATCTTTAGTATTGTCTAGATTTTGCATTTTTTAACAGAACCTTCTATATTAATGGGATGTAATTATGACAGATGAAAAACCCTTTTGCAAAACTTGGTGTTTATAAGCCAAGTGCCTTCGTAGGTGTTAAACATCATTTGGGGAATGATCAAGAATCATTGAAAACTTGATCATTTTAGATCCCAAAGGGCCGAAACGTTTTCAAAAAAATGTGAAAATGAGACACTTTTGCGTTTTGTAATCGGTTTTTCAAAACTATTTTTTTTAAAGGGACGATTAGTTTTTATTACACAGGGGTCCCCCAACCCGCGGCCCCCAGGCCACGTGTGGCCCCCAGGCCGCATGTGGGCCTTTAGGTAATGGATGCGGGGCCCCATTAAATTATGAAAATTCACTTTTTTTGTAGGTTTCACCTTAAAAAAAAAACGTGTGGCCCCCATCAAATTTGACCATTAAATGTGACCCCCCTTGTGTGGAAGGTTGACGACCACTTTAGACGAATGCTTTTGTGTTCATCTCCCCCAATTGTCGACAGTCGTGCGCCTTTTGTCCTTACCGAGTCACGTTGACATGTCATGTGCCTCGTCCAGTCGAGTGGAAATTGAGGCAGTGCCCCAGGTTTTGTGAAGCTTGTTTGGCTCCCACAGACACACCTGACGCCAGAAAATTCTGATGTCTACGAGAAATGCTCTCCCTAAGATTTCCCGATCCCTCTGTCAATGGCCCACACTGTCGACCCGATTACAGAATTTTAAAAACACGAAAAAAGATAAATATTTACCATACAGTGTTGAAAAAAAAATGGAACATTTTTAACAAGTTAAGATTTAAAAGGGGGGAAAAGAACTTATTTGGAAAAAAAAGTTTTAGATGAGTGATGACTTGGGCATTGGCAATACTTTTGTGTCCTTTTTTCCAGAAGTCTCAAGTTGCAAAGTTCTTATTCATCAATCTGTTGTTTTCTGTACCTTTATCTACATTGTAGTGAGTGTTTACAAAGGAAAGTATCATTATTGAAGTCAATACTTCAGGCAAAATTTAAAAATTATTTAAAAAATAGAAAAATTTAGTTATGGTTTTAATACCTGCCCAACATGGGCCAGAAGGTCTATTGTATTATTATTATTATTATTATCATGGGGAGCGCTAAACTAGTAGGATCATACAGCGCATGTCGGGGAGACGGAAGGTATTCAGACTCAATTCAGGGAACCGGAGCATAGAATTAATTCCCTAGATCAAGAGCCCCTCACTAGCGTCAAGGAACCTCCCTTGAGGGGAGGTCTATTGTAGAACTCCTCTGCTCTTATTAATATAAACGAGGGACACTGTGTCGTGGGATGAAGAACATAGGAATACAAGAGTACTGCAGTAAATCTACTGGCCTATGTTCCACATAAACATGTGCTAATACAGTGCTGTAGTAATAGATGGCGTGGGAATACACAAGTTGTAGATGATAAAAACACACAAGCAGCAATTGCAAACTTTATTTAAAACATCGATTCCAACTGCTGCTTGTGTCTTTGTCAATTAGCACAGTGTTGTTGGGAGCCCCATGTTCATACCGTAAGTTAGCTGATAAAGTGGAAGTGAAAACTGATGCCAAGTTCAGTGAGACAGACGGAGTCGTTAGGAGGAAGTAGCAAAGTAAGAGCATGACTGACTTCTCAGTGGTGAAAATTAATAACCAATGTAGTGTGAACTTTTGTGAACAAGAAGGTGACGTCCAGACTGCCTAGTTTCATATTCCTGACAGGAAGGACTTTAATGTAACTGAGTACACTACTGGAGTGTTTAATACGAGCATAGCTGACAGTACCTAAGAAGCCAGAAAAGTCCTTTTTTATTCTTTGACTATCTACTGCCAGTATCACCAAACCTGTTCTCCAGCCACAACTCAAGGTATTATTGCATCTTACTAGTGGGTTCCTCCTCATGAAGTGGTCTGCGATGAGCCTCGTACTCTGATCGTAGTCACTGGGAGACAGTCTGAAGAACATTATGTCTCTCGCATCCCCACTCATCTTGCCTCTCCTTGAATGTATATGGATTACTTCTTTAAGCAGCTTATATTTAGTGATTATGCTTGTTATATCTGCACTAAATTCAATTATTAGATACCACTAGTATATAGGAATTAGTGCAGCTATGCTTGCTATTAAGACTTTAGATGGTGATGCTAAGACTTTAGGTGGACCTGTGCAGGTGTTGTGTAGATTCAACTCCTTCTGAGACGACTTTCAACAACACCCACCCACAAGATTCCTTATATCTTACCATCCTCCTCCTTAATAATAATAATAATAATAAAATTAAGCGGTAAACCGGAAACTATCATACAAGTTTCTACTACATGTCGCGTTTCCTTACACCTGTTGTCCTCTTCACCTAGCAGCAAATAGGTACCTCGGTGTTAGTGGACTGGTGTGGGTCGCATCCTGGGGACAAGATTGAGAACCACAATGGAAATAAGTTAGACAGTCCTCGATGACGCACTGACTTTCTTGGGTTATCATGGGTAGCTAACCCTCCGGGGTTAAAAATCCGAACGAAATCTTATCTTACCATCAAGGAATGGAGCAGCAGTAGCTACCCAGTTAATGATCTTGTTCCACGACACTTTGAACACCCTGTTGACCTCGTGTTCAGTTATTCTTGCTAATAAATTTCGACATATTCGTCTCACGTATGATCGCCTGTGGTTTTTGCAAGGAATTACATCACCAACCCTTGTATCAAAGGTGCTTCATTTAAAGTGACCATTGGTACCATAATTGCAGATTTGTTAGATTAATGTGGTTCAAATGTGTGTGAATTGCGTTTTCATTCGCTGACATGTTCAGAGAATGAATGTGATTAGAAATAATGACGTTCGTATTTTTGCGAAATATAATGTCATTGTTAATTGTTGGCTTATTTTATGACCTTTGTGAGTTTATATCTACCACTTACCTAAAGGACACCTGATAGATTGTAATAATGTTGCTAGAATTACCGACAAGTAACAGTTTTAAGAAAGCTCCTGGAGAGCGAAACGTTGTCACAATAAATTATCACATTAGTTGCACTTGTGTCCTTTTACCTAACATACCTGAGAAATGTTTACCAGGGGTCAACGCCCCCCGAGACTCGGTCCCAAACCAGCTATCCCCTAATTATAACAACAATGTGACTTTAAATTTTGTGTGAGTCATGATGGTGTGACTATTAACCCGAAGTGTTAGTAACTCAGGATAACCCAGTAAAGCCCTATCATTAGACTGGCTTATGTTACTGTTATGCGATGAGATAAGCTTTGTTAGGATTTTTAACCCAGAGAGTTAGCCACCAATAAAGTCAGTGCGTCACTAAGGACTGTCTTATTTCCATTGTGATCCTTCAATCTTGTCCCTCCAAAATGCGATCGACAGCAGTCGACTAACACTCAGATACCTACTTACTGCTAGGTAAGCAGAGACAGCAGGTGTAAGAAAATATACCCAACGTTTCCACCCATGCCAGGGATTCAACCGGGAAATTGGAACTCCATGTTCTTCAAGAACTACAAGAAGCCCCTTTCACGTGCCTTGAGCATTCTAAGGAGAGGAAGTGTGGGAAATTTTTGGGATAAGGTTCACAGGTACATTCCCGAAATATTTCTTTCACATATTTGAGTGAGGTAAGTGAGACTTAATCACAGTAGGTCACAGGACTGTCACTCCCTCGATGTTCACTCCTTCACCACTCTCACAAAAGCTTGACCTGACATTAAATTAATAATTACAATATTAAACATTAATATCAATAATGATAAATTATAAAATAGTGTAGACTGTATATTAGTTGACTTGTTGGGTCACAATATAATTAATGTATAATACATATAATAATAATAATAATAATAATAATAAATATAATAATAATGATATTTACTACAAGTAAATGTACAAGGTATACAGGTCTAGCTGACAACAATGACATACTACTATATAGAAAGCCACTTGTTAGGCAGAGCATTTCGGGCAAATTAGGTCAGTTTTATCCCAGGATGCGACCCACACCAATCCACTAACACCCAGGTACCCATTTTAAACTGATGGGTGAACAGGGACAGGGACAGCAGGGTGTCTTGTGGAAACACGTCCCTAATGTTTTCCAGCCTTACTGGAGGAGATTCGAACCCCGGACCTCAGTGTGTGAGCTAAAGTGCACTAGCGATCCAGCTAATACAATAGTGTTACAATAGTATTACCACTTACCATTTAATTACTGTAGATGGATCACACCACAACATGTACCTAACATATAGTGTGTGGGTGGGTGCTTAAGATGTCGGATGAAAAGGAATATACACTTGGACGGTTTGGTAACTTATGAGTCTTGAGGGGTGGCCCATGCCTGCCTTGTTGAGTCTATACACAAATACCCGCACATAAAAGAGAGAAGCTTACGACGACGTTTCGGTCCGATTTGGACCATTTACAAAGCTTCTCTCTTTTATGTGCGGGTTATTTGTGTATCGTTCCAGTCACGGTATTGTGCCTTTTTTTGTTATTTGTTGAGTCTATGCCTAGCCGGGATCTGAAGGAGATGCCTCTAGCTAGCGGCTCACATGTGAAGGGCTCATGACGTCACAGCTAGCCACGGAGCCTTACAGTTAGTCAGGGAGCCTATGTATAACATAGCTGGGATTATCTACCTATACTACACAATAAAGTATTCAGTGACACACTATTGACAATAGAAACCTACATGGCCAGCGAGAAACCCAAAAATGAAAGGACAATGGTCTACTTATTTGTGACTATCCACATATAATTCTGGAGGTCCGCAAATTTCCTGTCCCAATTCTTCAGCAGGGGACATTAACATGGGTTCCTATTACAAATTCGGGCCAAAACACCCCATTATGGCCTCGATGATGCCGATTTTATACCACTAACATTATTATTATTATTATTATTATTATTATAATCAAGGGGAAGCGCTTAAACCGTAGGATTATACAGCTCCTGGGGGGGGCAATGTGGAAGGCATTCAGGCTTAATTCGGGGAACTGGAGCACAGATCCAATTCCCGAAATCAAGAGCCCCTCACCAACATCAAGGAACCTTCCCTGAGGGGTATACCACTAAGAGACCAGTGCTCACACATAAATTCACTATGGTCCTCTCCCCTGCATCACTCTGTGGCTGCTGCACACCCTCCTTTGCACAAAATTTCTTGAAGACTCAAATCAGCATCACATTTTAATGTGCAATTATTATATTATTCATATTTAGGAAAATTATAAAAAAAATAGTGAAAATTATAAAAAAAAAATTTCAGAGGGAGCATGGACACAGTGGTCATCCTACACTCACTAAAAAAAACATACATAGCCCACTCCACTAAAAGTGACAGTAAAGCAATTGCAAAGTATTACAGACAGCACTAATGGATGGATATTTAAGTGGGTGGTGATCTTGCTTCTTAAAACCCTTCCAAAGATTTTATGATGTGAGACGTTAGTTTACCTGGAGTTTAACTCTCTCAGGTAAACTCAGGTAAACTAACGTCTCAATCATAAAAATCTTTGGAAGGGTTTTAAGAAGCAAGATCACACCCACTTAAATATCCATCAGTTACACAACCCAGAGCAACATGGGTTTAGAGCAGGTAGTTCCTGCCTGTCCCTACTACTGGACCACTATGAAAAGGGTCCTGGATGCTCAGGACAAACAAAATGCAGATGTAGTATACACAGACTTTGTGAAAGCCTTCGACAAGTGTGACCATGGTGTAATAGCGCACAAAATGCGATAAAGGAATTCAATTCAAAGTTTATTCTCTATAGGATTACAATGCTGAGTTTACAGAATTTGGTTATTGTGTGGTTTACATGTAGTAAAATAATCATTACAGAGTGTACCACTAGAACACCTAGCATGGCTAGGCATTTCAGGCAGACTTAGATTAAATCTTAAGTTTAAAATATTACAAAAAATAACGGGAAAAGTTGGTAGATGAATCTATAACGTACTAACAGAACACAAAGAGTAATAGTAAACAGAGTAAAGTCTGAGGCAGCTGCAGTAAAAAGCACTACCACAAGGCACAATACTCTCATCTGGTTCTTCCTCGTCTTATATCTGACATAGAGATGTAAGCCACAACACTGTGTCTTGCTTTGCGGATGACACCCTAATTTGCATGACAATGTCATCCATAGAAGACACTGCATGTGTCCAAGTAAACATCAAACAAATCCTTAAATGGGCCGCAAAAACAATATAAAGTTTAATGAAGAGAAATTTCAATTACTCCCATATGGAAAACTCGAGGAATTAAAAAATGTAACAGGCTATAAAACAAATTGCAACACACAAAAGAGCGAAAACTAATGTGAAGGACCTGGGAGTGAAAAATGTCAGAGGATCTCACTTTCAAGATCACAACAATGTATCTACCTCATCTACTAGGAAAAGATAGGATGGATAATGAGAACCTTCAAAACCAGGGATGCCAAACCCCTGATGATTCTCTTCAATTCGCTTGTTCTCTCTAAGCTGGAATACTGCTGTACACTAACAGCCCTTTCGTAGCAAGCGAAACTGCAGACCTGGAGAATGTACATAGAAATTTCACGGCAAGTATAGTTACGATAAAGCACCTAAATTACTGGGAACGGTTGAAATCCCTTGATTTGTATTGTCTGGAATGCAAGCGAGAAAGATACATGATAAAATGCACTTAGAAAATCCTAGAGGGTTTAGTCCAAATTTGCAAACGAGAATTACTCCCTACGAAAGCAACAGATCGGCAAAGGGGGTGCAATATCATCTGAACGAAAAGCAGCAGCGTCACGAGTACACTAAGACATAATACCATAACAATAGGCGAGAGCGTTGCTAACCAAGCCACGGGATAACAAGCAATAAGGATCGTCCGGGATCAAACCCTGATTCATCAGTCGTAAGCTGAGGCCGCCCCCATATAAAACTAATACCCCCACACACAAAAAATAAAAGCTCCCCAAATGATGGAAATGAACAATGTTAAGTAATAGTGAACTTACTGGAAGAGAGAGTGTTTTGTACCCTACATGTACTAGGATGCTCTCACTCGCGTCAAACCCATGGCTGGCCATCAGTAAACACATTCCACTCCTCTCTCTTCACACACGATCCTTCCCTAAACCTGAACTATCGTTTTTGCCGCAACAGAATATTGAATACATCGATGCTTTGCTGTTGCAGGATTAAGACTAATATAACAGAAGAGAAACTCACGTTAAATGTGAAAACTGTAAGAATGAGTGACGCAGCTGTGGTGATGAGCCAGCCAAGACTGCCCGGGGGTATGAGCAAGGTCCTGCCAGTTGCCAGCCAAGACTGCCGGGGTATGAGCAAGGTGCTGCCAGTTGCCAGCCAAGACTGCTGGGGGTATGAGCAAGGTGCTGCCAGTTGCCAGCCAAGACTGCCGGGGGTATGAGCAAGGTGCTGCCCGTTGCCAGCCAAGACTGCCGGGGGTATGAGCAAGGTGCTGCCAGTTGCCAGCCAAGACTGCCGGGGGTATGAGCAAGGTGTGCCAGTTGCCAGCCAAGACTGCCGGGGGTATGAGCAAGGTGCTGCCAGTTGCCAGCCAAGACTGCCGGGGGTATGAGCAAGGTGCTGCCAGTTGCCAGCCCAAGACTGCCCGGGGGATGAGCAAGGTGCTGCCAGTTACCAGCTATTCCCCTCAATGGACATGCCTGCGAGAGAAAAAAGTAAACGCTTGTATCATATATAACAGATGCTATCGGCCCTGGTAGTCGCTTGGTCAGGTTAAGCACCACTGGGCGTGGTTATTAACCGGGAGAACGTTGTATGGACGGTTGTGTGCAGAGTTCAATGTAAGGGCTTAAAAAATACAGGGAACGGGTGGGGATTTGAACCCACGGCAAGTGAGTCTGCAATCGTGTTATTACAATTTCGCGAGTCATCATAAGCAGGTTAAGTCAGGATTTCAATCTGAGAAGTTAAGCAATTGTAAGATGCTGTGGAAAAAAAAATTCAGGATATATGCGAAATTCGCAAACCATCGTGTTTTCGTTGAAAAAAATAGCCGTTAACTGACGAAAAAAAGTATTTGTATGTATGTATGTGTGTATATATATATATATATATATATATATATATATATATATATATAAAATATATAAATATTATATATATATATATATATTTTATATATATATATATATATATTATATATTTTATATATAATAAATTTTATATATATATATATATATATATATATATATATATTTTATGTGTGTGTTGTGTGTGTGTGTGTGTTGTGTTGTGTGGTGTGTTGTGTGTGTGTTTACCTGGAGAGGGTTTCGGGGGTCGCCGCCTCCGTGGCTCGGTCTGAGACAGGCTTTCGTGAGTTTCATGACTTCTCACATTATCAAGGTATTATAAAAAAAAAAGGTAAATAGGAAGGCATATAAGGACGAGACTACACCTCACTGCCACCACAACAACACCTGACTATTTATGATAATGTAGGTAAGTAGTCAGTGATCTGTCAGACAATCTTAAAATTCTACCCAAAGAAAAATTATCTAATGTATCTTAAATTCTTCCCCAAATTTTATTAATTATACATGAATCCAATTTATATAAACTAAAAGAAATATTCATATTGTTTTCCAAACTACTTTTTATGAAACATGATTATTATCTTCGTGTAATATGGAGCGTAGTGAGGTGAAGACCCAGTAGCTTACACATGTTAAGTAAAAATTTTTAAAACATTTAAATAACA
>NC_069454.1:638639-657830 GCF_026875155.1 Cherax quadricarinatus | reverse complement strand
TTTCAAATACTTTTGGAGCAAAAAAAATTTTTTTTTCATTAATATAATTAAAAAATATATCTTTAAATGTATAAGAGAAAATTTTAGAAAGGACTTAATTTAAAATGATTTCTTGCTAATTGACCAGTTTTAACATATTCCGCACGACAATTATATATATATATATATAAAAATTTATATTATATATATATATAATATATATATATATATATATATATATATATATAATATATATTATATTTTAATATATATATATATATTTTATATATATATATATATATATAAAATATATATATTATATATATATACATATAATGTATAATATTTTTTTAAAAATGAAACAAATTAAAAACTTGATATGAAAGCTCTGGCAACGAGAAGGAAAAGGCGTAGGGGGGAGAGATGGAAAAAAAAGTCTAATTACAGCCCAATTATTGCAGAGAATGAAATGGAGATAGAATGTTTATATACACTTCACACGATCTTAACATCATAATTGGTTATATACCCGGGGGAATGATCTTACGTTCTTTTCACCTTGGGGTGAAGTTACTTGGATTTTTCGTGTCAGGGTGGTTGCACTAAATATAAATAATCAGACTCCAAATTTCCGGCAACAAATGCGACACGAGTCCTTTCCCAGGTTAAGCAAGTCTTGGAACCCCGTGGCTGTATAATTTGATCGATGAGGAGTAGAGGATGATGAATGAAGACGAGGGTGACAGCAGTGATGATGAGGGTGACAGTGTAGATAATGATAGCGAATATAAAAAGGGCTATGATAGCGACAATCAATAGTAAGGCGGAGGATGACAATGACAATGATGATGAAAGGATAATGATGGTGACGATAACGATAACAGTGAGGATAAATATGACACTAGAGACGATAAAGATGATGGTAACCATAAAAAAATGAAGATGATAGTGTTAATCAAGGATGGGTTTAGGTTAGGTAAGATTCATCAGGAAAAAGGACAAGTGTTTTCTGATGCGGGTCTTAATCATATAAGACCCACCACTGGATTCATGGTCACTGACCAAGACCTTCTACCGGCTTATCGGGTTTACCCTTTTAAAAATTAAGGTTATAATTACATATATAATTACGATGAAGACGTGATAATGGGAACAGAGAGGGCCCCGGGTCAACTACAGAGGTTGATGGGAACTTCTGCACGTCAGTTATGTAGCAGGAATTTAGGTTCGTAAATCACTATTATATTTACTCTGGTTTATCAGTGTTACTATATTAGTTAACAATGAGTTACTGAACTTCAAATTTAACAAAATGTGCCTTAATTATCTTTGATTCCCTAAAAGACATTGAGGGTTCCCCGGGTATGCCTTTAGGGAACCCACCCCTCAGGCAATATCTTGTGAGGTACCTGTGGCCGGTTTCCAAGGGTTTTTTATCCTTGTAGCCCTAGAGCCAGACTTGTTATAAGCACCATTTGCAAAGATGAAAGATTCTCCTTTATTGTTATTTTATTTAGGCGAACCGATAAACTTAAAGGACCAGCATTTGCGTAATGGAAGATAATCAGGTTAATATGAGGAAGGGAAGTTGGCTTCAATTCCATGGTTCAAGAAGACTTCACTAGCACGAAGAAAATCTCCCTCTGGGCACCCCAACAAAATTAATAGTAGGCTTTCAGAGATTTTCATGACATATTAAATATATTTTTGCATATATTATATGATATGAAAGCCTCGATATTTGATAAATTACAGCTGCCTCAATGGATTTAGTGAGCTTTTATAACTTTTCAAACACATTATATTATCAATATTTTTAAGTATACAGAGCGTAGCTATAAGTTTTTGCATTATGAGTAAGACAGTACGATCCCTTTTAGCAAATCAATAACAATAATTTATATCCCATTCATGTCCACCCTTCAAAAAGGTTTTATTTAAAAAAAAAAGTCTTAACTAGAACAAAGAAAGGAAAGGTTAAGATTGTTCATTAGAATTTAACCCAAAAGTTCAAATTTAACGTATACAAGTTAATATAACTTTTCCTTAACTCTTTTTTGTGTGTTTATTATTTATTAACCTTATACTGGAAGACTAAAAAATGCCATGATACTCTGGCTAGAAATCGCAACTAACTTACAATTTGGAGAGAAAAGTTTTTGAAGATTGAGACACCTTATGCAACATATTAATCTTTATTTAGGAACACGTTTCGCCACACAGAGGCTTCATCAGTCCAATACAAAGCCGAGGTGTAAGGAGAGGATTTGAGGTAATCAGTTCCCTCAGCCTGGAGTCAAATGGTTCAGTTCCACCAATCTAGTAGAAAATCATAGCATAGGCCGTAGACGTGGCTTAATACGTACATTTCTGGTAGACAACTACAATATTGATGATGAAACACATCGACTCCGGGCTGAGGTATACCTGATACCTAAACTCCACCTCTCCTTACACCCTTCTGCATGTATTGGACTGATAAAGCCACTGTGTGGGCCGAAACGTTTCTAAATAAATACACCCATATATATTGCATAAGTGTCTCAATCTTCAACATGCCGGTTTTCAAAAGCCATTCATCACAAAAAGTTTTTTTGCGAAATTTTGTCTCTTTTGGACCATTACCCAAGTAGCGAGTGAGAGAGAAAACGAGAGAAAGCCAGACGGCAGGTCCTGTGCAGATGTGGGAGAAAGTCAAGGGCAGGTCATGAAAATATGAGAAAGTCAAGGACAATCAAGTCATACGTGTTCTGAAGATTAGAGCCCCTTGATGGAAGAGATTTTTTCAAGAGGCAACTTGGTATGTAACACTATGTACATACAGTATGTATTGAACTCAAAAAACGAGTAAGACACAACTGTAACACGTAAGTTGTTTTAAATTGTCGAAACGTTTCGACAATAAAGATACCTTAACTCATCAACATGTCGTACTATATACTGTTTATAATATACATGTCTGGCACATTCAGCACCATGGAGTCTTGGTACAGGGATTTACTCTCCACCTTCTAATTGGTAAGAAAATGCTTAGCATGACCTACTTTCTACTAGTGAGCCCCACTCACCTGTCATGATATATCTAGCCGTTTGCACTTCAAACCACTAGTTCCTAGTAGTATCTCTCGATTCATGGATTTGCTTTAGCCAAGTGACTGGCCACATCAAGGCGAGGGACTGATAATAATTAGTCCCACAGTAATTTTACCTCTCCACTCTGCTGTCTCCAGTGTTATAAATCACTATTTCGAAAGAAAAAGCTGTGGCACAGACGAAACGTTTCGACAATATGCTACCTAAAGCTGTACATGTATTTTTTTACTCATCAACTGTCCGTTACTGCATAACATTTATAAAATTATACTAGCTTCTTCAAAATCGTCTATTTCAAAACCAGACTCTCTAATATCGACATTCCTTGGGCCTAGGTGTATTAATGACCATTAAGTTATTCAAAAAGACTACATGAAAACTCACTCGACGTAACATCTGAAGAACTCCGGGTTTCTATTTCAAGCCGAGTATTACATATGAGCAAGTCCTCCTCACACCTCTGTCCCAGTTCAACTATCCGCAGTATAAAGGTGTAAGTTGACTGTGTGTGTGGCATCATGAATAGGGGTGGTCGCAAGTCCTTAGATAAAAGTTAGGGTTTTTGAAAGGAACTGAAGCAGGAATAGCAGCTCTTAGTTTATAAATGGCGTCTGTATCAAAAATATTTCATGAAATGACTCACTTGGGTTTCCCCCCCCCCGCTTGGCCTTCAAGTTGAAAAAAAAAAAAAAAATGCGTTTTTGGTACCCAGTGTGAGTTTGAGTATTTTTCAACAGTTGAGAAACAAAACATAACATAAACCCGTTCTGGTGTTCTGAGAGACACCCCCTCCTTACATGCTACGAGTGAGGCAACATAGTTTTAAAACGAATAACAATCACTGTATTACACGCGACGTTTAAATGTCATATTGATTGTCCATATTCGAATACCTGTGGTACATGTGTGTGTGTGTGTGTTAACTCACCATTTAAGGTGCAGGGTTGAGTCCGAGCTCCTGTCCCGCCTCTTCACTGGTCGCTACTAGTCACTCTCCCTGAACCGTGAGCTTTTATCAAACCTCTGCTTAAACCTAATGTATGGATCCCTGCCTACAATACATCGCTTCCCAAACGATTCCACTTCCTGACTACTCTGTTGCTGAGAAATACTTCCTAACATCCCTGTGATCATCTGTCTCAACTACTCAACTGAGTCCCCATCGTTGTGTGTCCCATACTCTGGAACAACCTGACATTTGTCCACCTTGTCAATTCCTCTCAGATTTTTGTATGTCGTTACATGTCCCTGCCTATCTCTCCTGTCATCCAGTGTCGTCAGATTGATTACCCTTAACCTCTCCTCGAGGAGCAATACCTCTAGCTTTCTGGGACTAGTCTTGTCTGCAAACCCTTTGCAGTTTTCTTCTCTAGTTTCTTTACGTGTTTGGCTAGGTGTTGGTGTTCAAACTTGTGCTGCACACGTCCAAACAGTGTGTTGTGTGTGTGGTGTGTGTGTGTTGTGTGTGTGTGTGTGTGTGAGTGTGTGTGTGTGTGTGTTGTGTGTGTGTGTGAGTGTGTGTGTAAGGGTGTGTGTGCGTGTGTGTGTCCTGTGTGTATGTTGCGCTTTGCGCTTGCGTCGCACATTAGAGCTAGGTATTTAATGACCTATGTCAGAGGACTTGTGTGTACACACTTCGGTAGAGCCTGTTCGCTAACACCACTTGAAACGCGCAGAAATGTGAAACTTGCGACCTGTTTGAAAGCGGTGAGGATCCATGTGCTATCAAAAATATGGCGAATGTTTAGAGACCTGTATGTACTGAACACAAGTTAGATGTTGTCCAAAGACCTGTACCTGAAAGGATTTTCATTTTGAAAGACGAATTTGTAAGAGGACTCTCACTGCCGAAGGACTATTGAGAAGAGCTCTTCTCTTCTGTAGGAACCAGTGGAAGAGCTTCATTTGTAATCAGATAATGTTAGAAGAATCCTAAATGGAAGATGTTATACTGTTGGGGAGGAAGAGATCCGTTCAGAGACAGTTTCCTATGAGGAAGCAGATCTGTTAGGAAGCAGATCCATGCGAAGCAATCCTATTTGGAAGAAGATCCTATAGGTGGAACTAAGATCCTACGTAGAATGCACCAGAACGGAGATCCCTCGTGGAAGAGATCCGGTGCAAAAGAGGATCTGAGTGGATATCCGTCAAGGCAACCCAGCGCGTGTTTTATAGGTAAACATAAACACCATCAATGCCCATCAACTAGACAAGAGCAAATCTGCTCATTCTTGTCTGAGCTGAGAAATGCTACCACTATCGCTTAGAGGAAGAGAGAGCGAGTGAGAGAGGGAGAACAAATGAGAGAGAGAGAGCATGTAAAGAGAGAGAGAGAAAAGAGCGAGTGAAGAGAGCTAATGAGAGAGACAGAACGAGTGAAAGAGAGAGCTAGTGAGAGGGAGAGCGATTGAAGAGGGAGAGAAAATGAGAGGGAGAACGAATGAGAGAGGGAGAGCGAGTGGAGGAGAGCGAATGAGAGAGGGTGAACGACAGGAAGGGGGAAAAGGGAGAGCGAGTGGAAAAGGAAAGCGGTAGAAAGAGGGAGAGGGAGAACAAGAGGCGATAAAATGCGAAAAGGAATAGGAAAGAGGAGAGAGAGAGAGAGAGAGAGAGAAGCAATAGTAGTTCCTGCTCAAAAAAAGAAGACCCAAAGCAGAAGTCAACAATTTACATACGAGTATCACTCCTGTCAGTGGCCACTTTAAAAGGGCCCACACCCTTCTAGTACGGGGTTAGGGCCCCCCTTTCCCCCCAGAACAGCCTGAATTCTTCATGGCAAGGGTTCGGTAAGGTACTGGAAACATTCCTTGGGCTGCACATTCATGTTGTTTTATCTCCTGTTCCATCATATCATAAAAATTTACGTCAAATTCTGCCCCTACCATCTGCATGTCCCCAGCAGAAATCGTGATTCGTCAGACCAGGCATCGTTTTTTCTTATCTTCACAGTTCAGTTTTGGCGAGCCTGTGCCCAGTGTAACCTCATTTTCCCTGTTCTTAGCTGACGGGAAAGGGGAAACCCGGTGTGGTTTTTTGCCCCTGTATTTTATCTACTTTAAGGTTCGACGTGTTGTGCGTTCAGAAAGCTCTTCTGCATACCGCTGTTTAATACGTGGTTGAGTTACGGGTCGCCTCTCTTGATCCAGTTTAGCCATTCTCCTCTGACTTCTTTCATTAACAAGGGGGTTTTTGCTCACAGAGCTGCAGCTCCCCTGGATGGTTTTGTGTTTTTCACACCATACTCTGTCAACTCTAGAGACTGTTGTGTGTGAAAAAACTCGGAGATCAGCAGTTTCGAGATACTTAAAAATACTCAATCTGGTACCAACAATCATTACATGGTCATAGTCACTTAGAAACCATTTTTTTCCTCATTCTGAAGTTCGGTCCTGAACAACACTGAACCTCATAACCATGCTTTAAGGGATTGAGGTGCTGCCACGTGATTGGCTGACTAGACATTTGTATTATCGAGCAGGTGTACCTAATAAAGGGGCCACCGAGTATATAAATTCCCGCTTTTAATCTTGTTTTCTCCCACCCTTTCTTGTCCTACTTCATCTTCATCAGTTTAATAGTGTTTTGTGAATCAGGATTAGTTGTTGTACTATATTGCAGGTGTATATTTCCCTTTTTCACCGGGTTTTACACTTATCTTTGGGTTTTTCAATTTTTTTTGGTTAAAAAGAACATATGAAGTAGGCTTATTGGTTCATGCAAGGCAGATCCTACAAATACAACCTTGCCACCCGACTGACAAAAACTACAATAAAGTTGTTGCATTCTGGTATTTCCGTGACCTGTTTTTTTATTCTAGCTCTTTACCTCCTCGTTCCTTCTGAGCCAATGTGTCTTCTGGTTATTTTCCTATTTATTCTCTCAACCGAGATTTGATAATGATTCAGACACACCGAAGCGTCATCAAATTTTCTCTGCAAAGCGTAGATTATTTGTAAATTCTTACTCGTATATTTTAAAGCTACTCAAGGTATTAGCCTCAATGGTAATAATACTTGTTTGTAGATTAATAATTTATTTTTTTATTTTTTGAGCACTGACAAACGCTGAATGTTTTCCAGATATCTGGTAGGTAGCCTGTCTCCAGTGCATTGTTATGCATCTCTGTGCAAGCGGGTAGCTTACGGCTTTTCTCCTTCCCTCAGTACCAGTGGTGAGATCTTGTCTGACCTCGTGGCCTTTGTTGTGTCCGATAATTCTCTTAGATTCCACATTACTTCTCCATTTGTTATATGGATATTTTTCAGCAAGGCTTGCGATTATTATGCCCTTACCGGCTTTAACAAGGGCCTCTTCTATATTACGTAAACATTTCGAAACATCTGTCGAGGTCGCATATTTACTTGTCATTTTCCGAGAAATCCTCCCCATCCTCTTTTCAGCCTAAAAACGTTTTTTTTTCGAGTCACCTAAGTTTTCCACCTCTTCCCCCTCCCTCCCCTCTCTTCCTCCTCCCAAGGCAAACAGTATAGTATAGCTGTGCACATTCTGTGATAGATTATTTTAAATGAAGTTATTTAACGTAAATTTTAGCAAGGTTAGATTATTTTGACGTAAAACTTAACAGGGCAACACGGCTACTGTATATTTCTTACAATGCCTTAAGTTTTATAATTATTAACTGCATTCATTTAAACATTTATCCAGGATGCAACCCACAAAATCTTACTAACTCCAGGTACCTATTAACCGCTAGGTGTTATATTTTTTACAGTAAGCGCTACCACATGTAGCCCCAAAGTTGGGAAAGATCGACAGTGACGTTTCAACACGACTGGCATTGTCGCATCTAGGGCAATGTCCCCCTTTAGATTTGAAGGCAAAAGAAAACTTGACTTTTAATAATGTATAATAATTAAGTAGTTATTTTTGTAAGCATGCGACACACAGTATGTTTCATTGGGCTATAGTATATTATTCAACCGTTAGTTGCTTCTTGGTAAACGAACAGCTAAAATTTCTGTTGATAGACTGAGAGATCCCTCTTTCATTGTTTCTCTTTTCAACTTCTACTTTCGTTTTCCCATGCGAACACGATAGTTTTATGACATCTGCAAGTTTCGTGTACCTGTACTTTAGTGGTTTTCCCTGGATCATCCTCCCCGCAAGCATCCTACTGACTAGGCATTCTCTTAAGCAATCTGCTTGCCAAGCTGCTGTGTGTTCCCTTCATGCAGCCTGATATCGGCACTAGAATCCAGCTGATCAGTAACTGTCTGAAGGGTTTTTTCAAGGCCAAACTTACAGCGAGGGCTCTCTTGGTAAAATCCCCTTGTACTTTAAGGGGGATCTTAAAAGCCTTGAGCTTTTTTTAAAATCCTCCTTAGTGACTTATTGCATCACTGCTTTTCATGGGATAATTACATTATTTTCCGTGTCTCTCGCTTCGTGTAGAGTTATCTCAGTGTGCAAATTTGGAATCAATCCTTCAATATTTTTCACATTAAAATTTCTGGCATATATTCCAGTTTGATGAATTTAAAGCATTCTCAAAAAGGTAGGAATTTGTAACCGATCCTGTTGATGAACGTTGGTGAGGTGCAAACAAGATAGAAGCTTATTTATACACATAAAATTTATTATATCTGTTGTTAGAGACGGAAATACAAATAAAACAAACCCTCCCATGATGATAAATTTGGTATTATTTCTTAACCATGAGCCAACAAATGGAGCTAATCCTCCCCCATGATCCTATAGGCAATAATCCTTCCCTGTGATCTTAAAGGAACATCACCTGTCACAACCCCTCACCCATCATGTCACAACCTTCGCACCCAAGCCTCTGGAACTCTGTGTTATTAAGAACTGCAAGAAACCCCTCTACGTGCCTAGTACACGGAGGAGGGGTTGGACTGGGTGAAATTCCAATCACTTAAAAACAAGGGATATACCCCCCACTCCATAAAGGGGGGCAGCAAAAGCATTAGTAAGAATATAGACCAATAGCTCTAACGTCCCACATTAAAAAAATTTTGAAAGAGTGTAAAAAGCGGGAAAATGCAAATCACGGGATCCCCAAAAACCCCAAAATCCGGCAACATGGTTCAGGGAGGTCGTCCTGCTTCAAATACTGGATCATATGAATATGGCCTTGGATCACTGGAAGAAATCAAAATGCAGATGTATATACAAGACTTTGCAAAACCCTTTGACAAGTGCGATCAGGCTTTTAAAATAGCGCACAAAATTGCAAAAGGGAATAATGGGAAAGGGGGAGATGGACTTAAACCTAGCCAATCGAACAAAAAGAGTAGTGGCAACAGAGTTAAATCGGGGTGGAATAGGAAGAGCTCTGTTCCACCGCATGTACTGCCCCCACCGTTCTCATCCCACATAGAATAGATAAGGATGTAACCACAGCCCGTATACCTTTGCAGACGATACAGGATCTGCATGAGGCTGTAATCTATTGGGACAGGGTTTAACCCCCAAGAAGAATAAAAAAGTTTCCATGGGCAACGGGGAAAAAATATGATGTTCAATGAGGACAATTCCCAACTACTCTGTTATGGAAAAAACTGGAGGGAAAATAACTAAAACAGAAATATACAAACTCTGGCATACAATAGAGCGGAAAAATAATGTAAGGGACCTGGGATGGAATGTCACACTCAAAGTGAAAAGAAAATGTGGGGATGGATAATAGAACGTTCAAAAGAGAGATGCCAAAACCCAAATGATGTCCTTTTCAAATCACTTTTTCTTCTCAAGCTGGAATCTGCTGCACTTAACTCCCCCGTTAAAGCACTTGTTTTGTACCTTTGGGAATGGGGAAGAGATATAACGCGATTTTTTGGTATTCTGGTAGCGGGGAAAGTAAATGATACATCTTTGGAGGCTTTTACTTTTTTGTTAAGTCAGGGGGTAACAGGCTTGTGTGTTTGTCCCCCATGGCCCGGGGGGGCCATCCCCAGAGGAGCTGGGAGATTTGTGTCTTGTGCTGGGCCGCTGTGTGAGTAGAGCGAGGGGGCAACAGGCTGGGTGCCTCCGAGGGCCTGGCCAAGGGAACATTGGTGGCGTAAAATAGACTAAGCTGGCGACAGCATGGGGCTGTCTGTGCGACATTTCGGCTGTCTAATCGCTCGGGCCACCTACCTCGCGTCGCCCCCGAGCGACAAACTGGTGGTAAAAGGAACTCGGTCTCTCCTCTTTAGGAAAAAGGCTCAGAACACAAAATAAAAAAAAATAATATACATATAAACGGGAAAAAAAAAAACTTCCTACAGGGGGGGAAGAAAAAAACATGTGGGGTTTGCAAACATCGTGGTCAAAGGCAGTGAGCATCAAAATGCATCACTGCACCCTTCCGGGGTTCTGGACAGACTGAAACACGGAGACTCGCTGCAGCGACTGTGCTAACAGGTTCGGTCTCCTCTGGACGGTGAAAAGCATCGTAGGAGTCGCTGCAGGTTTTCACTCAACCTGGGGACATGCGGGTGCCTGGGGTTGAGGCTCGACAAAACTCGGCAAGGGGCGGACTTTGGAAACGACTCGGGAGGACACTTCTCGAGGGGTATGACGCTGGGCTGTCACTGCCGGCGAGCGTGGAGCGTTTTGGGGAGCGAGTCGGGGCAGGACGAGGGGCGAAAATTTGGGAGTGTAACATCATCACCAGACTGCAGTGAGAGAGCTGCAGTCAAATGACATCTTCTTTGTGCGGGTGCTCCTGAAGCTTTGCACGGGCTGAACAGTGGTCATTCTCTAACCCTTTGGGGTTATAGAAAGGGGTTTAGCTAAGCGCCCCAGACTTGTTTCTCTAAATAACTGCACTCTGAGGGCGGGAGGTGAGCAACTGCGGGAGAGCTAGCAGTCAAAGTGACATCTTTTTTGTACAGGCTGCTACTGAATTGTGACACGAGGTGAACGTGTGTCATTCTTCAACACTTGGATTTTATAGCAGAGGTTAGTCTAAGCGCCCCCAGATTGTTTTTTACATATAACTGGCACTCTGACGGTCTGGAGGTGAAATGAAAAAATCTCGATGGGAAAAGTAGAGGTACGATTCGCAGAACTCACGAGCGACGGCAAAAGTTTCTGTACAGAGGGGTCGGGGCATCGGGGGTGACTGACATCAGGTCAAAAATACTGGCAACGGTGATTAGCCAGGGGTACTATCTGGCTCAACCTCATGGACACACGGAAACTTTAAAAACACCCCCGGTAATGTGGTACACTAACAGTGGAACATGACTGAGGGAAAAAAACACACGACATATATTTCTCTTAGTCTTCCGACAATATTTTAAAAATTTTAACACTGATGGGACATCATGTGATGTCAGGCGTGATGACGTCAGCAGAAACTCGAGGTGACGTCGGGAGACATCATGAGGTTCGTCAGCAGACATCGTGACGTCTGAGTCGGCCCCAATTCGGGGTGACGTCGTGTGATGCGGGCAGCAACCACAGCATGAGGCCTGGGACATTGGTAAAACAGTGGCTGGGATCCCCGTGACATCCCCCCCCACGTGGCGTGGGATTACGGGCATGTGATCCACTGCTTCGGTGGCCTCGGGGGCATCGGATACACAGCTCTGGCAAAGATCGCAGGGAAAACAGCAGAAAACACAGCAGGGGGAGTGACCAGTGGTGGTGGTGTATGGGAGTGTGGTGGAGGAGCGGGATGGTGTATGGAGGAAAAAGCATTGGGGCCCTTCCTCCCCTCCACCCACAAAACAGAGAAACACATGGAAAAAAATCACCATGAAACTCACCTCTGGCTTGCTAAACAGCTGTTTTGAGCTGAAAAAACAAAAGCAACATACAAGGACGCTGAATATGTGACTTGAGAAAAAGGGGGCGCTGTAGGTGGGGTCACTTTCAATTCTTGGAGAATTTCGGCAAAATTTCGGGCCGGACCGTTGTACCCGTGTCGGACTCAAAGGCAGACACGAACAGGATAATTTTTGAGAGACGGAGAAGTGAAGATGACTTCAACCTCTTCCTTCCCCCCCAAACAACGCTCCCCCACCGCTGCTACATTTTTTAACGGTTTTTTTGGGGATTCTGGGCGGGGAGTAAATGATACATCTTCGGAGGTTCTTACTTTTTTTGTTAAATCGTGGTGGGTACACAGGTTGTTGTTTGTGCCATGGCCCGGGAGGGCCATCCCACGAGAAGAGCTGGGAGAAATTGGTCTTGTGCTAGGGCCTGTGTGAGTGCAGCGAGGCTGGGGAAAGGCTGGCGTGCCTACCGAGAGGCTGGCTACCCGAGGGCAACCTTTGGTGGCGCAAAATTGAACTAGTGGCAGAACATGGGTGCTGTGCAGAAGTACAGGCTGTTACAGGAGATGTTCATAACACACTTGGAAAATCCTAGAAGGAATGGCCCCAATCTGCACACAGAAATCACTCCCCACGAAAGTAAGAGATGGGAGGGGGAGCAAAAAAACCTCCCAATTAAAAGTGGGGCGCCATGGGGGCACTAAAAGGAAACACTTAATGTCCCCCGGGGCCCCCCGATGTTCAACAGCCTCCCACCCCGAAAGGGGAAAAACCAATAAACCCTGGTGCTTCAAGAGAGAGCTGGCAGATACTAAATCGTGCTGGATCGCCGGGCTGGGTTCGTATTTGGGCTGCTGCGACAACAAACAGCCTGGTTTACAGGCCCTGGTCCACGGGAGCCCGGTCGGGACCCAGCCGTGGGGGGGTTTTATCCCCGGAAAAACCTCCAGGTAGACTCCAGGAAACCCCCTTTCCCATATTTTAAAAAGCACCCTCACCCGACACCAACCCCCGCCCCCTCACCCGACACCTTTCCCCAGACCCCGACCCTACATCTTTACCCAGCACCCCCACCCCACACCTTTACCCCCGCACCCTCATCTACCCTTTACCCCCGCACCCCCACCCGACACCTTTCCCCAGCACCCTCACCCTACACTTTTACCCCAGCACCTCACCCGAACCCCTTTTCCCCGCACCCCCGCCCCACCCTTTACCCCAGCCCTCACCCCCACCTTTTTCCCAGACCCCTTTCCCGACTCCTTTACCCCAACCCTCACCCGAAACCCTTTTCCCCCGCACCCTCGCCCGACACCTTTACCCCAGCACCCTCGCCCCACCCCTTTACCCGCACCCCCGCCCGACACCTTTACCCCCGCACCCTCACCCCACACTTTACCCCAGCACCCTCGCCCGACTCCCTTTACCCCCGCACCCTCCCCGACACCTTTCCCCAGCACCCGCCCCCACACCTTTCCCCCCGCACCCCCCCCGAAAAAAATTTACCCCAGCCCCTCAACCCACACCCTCATTTTAAAACATTTTAACAGATAAGAAACGTTTTTATAATAAATCTCTCCTTGAGCGAAGCGTTTTCCCAAAAAAATTGGTGTCTTATGTGAATTTAGTGCACTAGTGTCTCGGGCCCGGTTTCCAGCAACACTGAAAGGTAGTCGATGAAAAAAGTGAGTTTTAGGGCGGTATAAATCTCTAACAGCAAATGGACCAAGAAAATGCTAGTAAAACGATGTCTTTAATATAGTAGTGAAAAACGTCGTAACGTCCCTTTACCTGCTTTGCTTTTCTTTATATATAAAAAAATAATTAAAGTAAAATATAAAATAATGGTTAAAAAAAAATCAAGTTATATACCAGTGGTTGTACGTCTCTCAGTGTATATTTGCTGGGGTTTACCTTAAAACCCATTTTTGGGATTAAAATACCCTTGACAAATTTTAAAGCAGCCTTAATGGCCTGTGTAGTTAAAATTTACTTTTGGGCCCCCTTAACCAAACCACCACGTCAATGTTTGGGGGACTAAATTTAGACCAAATAGCCGTAAAATCTTTTTTTCTTTTAGTCTTCAGAATCTTAAAATGGATTTAACGTAGTGCGCAACCCCATTTTTTTTTTCGGATCGTTTTTTGGGAGTGGGGTTCAAAAACCCGTCCCCAAATCATTTATTTTTTCCTAAATTTCCATTTTCTCTCTTTTTTTTTAAATTAGGGTTAATTTTGGGGTGGGTCAAGTTAAGCTAGGGTACGTAAATTATAAAAAAAAATATTTTCCACGACTATACAAATTACAAAAAACCCGGGATCGATACATCTAGATACGAATGGCAAGGACAAAATTTCCCAAAGTTCACATCTGAACGTTGTTAACTATATTGAGAATGGTTTCAGAGTCTCAGAACCTACTTAAACCCCTTTTTCCTTCACTGTTTTCTTCCATTTTCTTCCTTTCTCATTTTTCCCAAACCTTCCATCCCTTTTTTTTTCCTTTCCTTTCTCCCTTCTTTGCTTCCATTGGGGCTTTTTTCCTTCCCTCTGTTTGCTTTTTTCCTTCCCCGGTGCATATTCCTTCCCTCTGTTTTTGCTTTTTTCCCTTTTCTTTGTGCTTTATTCCCTCCCTTGTTCTCCCTTTCCCTTCCCTCTCCCAAAATAATTGTAAAAACTGCCTTCAAATTTTATAGCCCTCCCAAACGGGTTTTTATTACATAAAAAAAGAAAAGTTGTTTTGGGAGGGGCCCGGGGCGAGGCCTTCTGCCTTCCCCAATATCCCTATAAAACATCCAACCATCCAGTATTTAAAAATTTTTTAGGACCAATTTTAAAATACATTGCCATACTGCCTTCTTCTCATCAATGCTACCTATTTCCTGTTTTTGTTGCGTAGGTGTGTGGGAGTGGAAAGACGTGTGGGAGTGAGAAGAAGGGATATGGGAAAGAGAAGGGTGTGTGGGGGTGAGGTTTGGGGAGATGTGGGGGGTGTGATAAGTCGAGGGATGTGAGATGAGATGGAGGGGTGTTGGCGATACCCCGGAAAAGGGTGTCAAATATTAAAAAATGGAAATAGTTGTTTCTAAACTTTCGCAGATTTACCAGGTAAAAAGTACATGGAAAATGCATGCAGCAAACGCATGAGTTTAAAAGCTCAAACATTTTTGAGATATCAGCCATAAAATAACAACTTAGATATTTAGCATAATAACCTATAAATTTTCACAAACTGGCCAAAAGGCTACAAATTCGTTGAAGCTGGAAACTGTAGAAGATGAGGTAATTAGTCACTCAGTCTTGATGAATGTAATAACAGGTAAAACGTTGGAATGTTTAAATATATTTAAGTCAGATGAGGTGTAGCAGTTGAAGACATCGTGACTGGTGGGTGGGACGACCCACTAGTGGAAGTAGCCAGAGGCTAGCCAAAAGAGGTTGTAGAAGATATCCTCTGTACCATGATTCCGTCGTGTTACTGTGTCAGGCAAATATCATAACATTAATGGTATACAACACCAACATATAGTACTGCATATCATTCATGTTAAGAAAAAATTCTATTGATTTGGAGCTTTTCAAGGTCGGGGGAACGGGGATGTTTTGATACTTATGAAAGCTCTTGATTTAAGATATTCGAGCAATTCATCTCTTTCCTGAATCAAGCCTAATTGCCTCCAGTTGATCAATCATTGTGCAACGCTTAAGGGTTTAGCGCATTCACCTGAATTTAATAACAATAAGAGCTTCTCTGTTCAGATATCGTTTTCCCAACATATCGTGTTGAAACAAAATCTTAAAGGAGAAAAAGACAGCTAAATTTATTGAAAATAATAAAGTGATAATACCGAGAACACACACACACACACACGCGCACACACACCACACACACACACACACACACACACACACACACACACACACACACACACACACACACACACACATACACACTACACACACACACACACACACACTGACACGCACACACTGACACACGGCCTAGTGTCTAATCGACATGTGCCTAGGACCAAATGGTAACTAACACACACACACACACAACTGACAAAACACACACACACACACACACACAACACACACACACACACACACACACACACACACACACACACACACACACACACACACACACACGAAATGCACATACAACAGGCCTAGTGTCTAATCGACATGTGCCTAGGACCAAATGGTAACTAATACACTCACACACACACACACACACACACACCACACACCACACACACACACACACACACACACACACACACACACACACACACACACACAGGAAAACTAGAAATAGAAATGATGGACTATGTGACAGCAACAAAATGCAAGGTGGAAGAGGAGAGGTTTATTCCCAAGGAAACAGAAATAATGGGAAGACCAGAATGAGTCCTTGGCTCACCCAAAGGTGTAGAGAGGCAAAAACTAAGTGGACTAGAGAATGGAAAAAGTACAGAAGACAAAGGACTCAGGAAAATAAAGAGATTAGCCGAGAAGCCAGAAACGAATATGCACAGATAAGAAGAGAGGCTCAGCGACAATACGAAAATTACATAGCATCGAAAGTCAAATCTGACCCGAAGCTGTTGTATAGCCACATCAGGAGGAAAGCAACAGTCAAGGACCAGGTGATCAGGCTGAGGAAGGAAGGTGGTGAGTTCACAAGAAACGTCCAAGAGGTATATGAGGAGCTCAACATGAGATTAAAGAAGTATTCACATTGGAGACAGGAAGAACTCCAGGAATTCAGAATAGGGAGGTACACCAGCAAGTGCTGGATGAAATACACAAAACCGAGGAGGAGCTGAAGAAGTTGCTATGTGAACTTGATACCTCAAAGGTTATGGGACCAGACAACATCTCTCCGTGGGTCCTTAGAGAGGGATCAGAGATGTTGTGTGTGCCACTAACAAAAATCTTCAACACATCTATTGAAACTGGGCAAGTACCTTAGATATGGAAGATGGCAAATATAGTCCCAATTTTTAAGAGGCATTAAACTACAGACCTGTGTCACTGACGTGTATAGTATGCAAAGTCATGGAGAAGATCATCAGGAGGAGAGTAGTGGAGCACCTAGAAAGACACAGGCTTATAAACGACAACCAGAACTGTTTCAAGGAAGGAAAATCCTATGTCACAAACCTACTGGAGTTTTTTGACAACGTAACAGAAGATAAGAGAGAGAGGGGTGGATAGACTGCATTTTCTTGGACTGCCAGAAGGCCTACGACACAGTTCTTCACAAGAGGTTAATGCAAAAGCTAGAGGATCAGGCATGCATAACAGGAAAGGCATTGCAATGGATCAGAAAATATCTGACAGGGAGGTAATAACGAGTTATGGTATGTAACGAGGTGTCAGAGTGGGCGCCTGTGACGAGCGGGGTTCGACAAGGGTCAGTCCTAGGACCTGTGCTGCTTTTGGTACATGTGAATGACATAACGGAAGAGATAGACTCAGAAGTGTCCCTGTTTCCAGATGATGTGAAGTTAATGAGAATTTAATCGGTCGAGGGTCAGGCAGGTCTATTGAGACACCTGGACAGACTACAAGCCTGGTCCAGCACCTGGATCCTTGAATTTAACCCCGACAGATGCCAAGTCATGAAGATCAGGGAAGGTCAAAGAAGACCGCAGACACAGTTTAGTCTAGGTGGCCAAAGACTGCAAACCTCACTCAAGGAAAAATATCTTGGGGTGAGTATAACACTGAGCACATCTCCTGAGGCGCACATCAATCAGATAACTGCTGCAGCTTACGGGCATCTGGCAAACCTGAAATAGCGTTCCGACACATCAGTAGGGAGTCGTTCAAGACTCTGTACACCATATACGTCAGGCCCATATTAGAGTATGCAGCACCAATTTGAAATCCACACCTGGTCAAGCACGTCAAGAAATTAGAGAAAGTGCAATTTTTTGCAACAAGACTAGTCCCAGAAGCTAAGGGGATTGTCCTATGAAGAAAGGTAAAGGAAAATCGGCCTGACGACACTGGAAGACAGTAGGGTCAGGGGAGACATGATAACGACATATAAATTTCTGCAAGGAACTGACAAGGTGGATAAAGACAAGATGTTCCAGAGATGGGACACAGAAACAAAGGGTCACAATTGGAAGTTGAAGGCTCCTATGAGTCAAAGGGATGTTAGGAACTATTCTTCAGTCATAGAGTTGTCAGAAAGTGGAATAGCCTAGAAAGTGACGTAGTGGAGGCGGGAACCATACATAGTTTTAAGACGAGGCTTGATAAAGCTCATGGAGCAGGGAGAGAGAGGAACTAGTAGCACTCATGTCGGAGGATCTCACCTTCAAGGACCATAACATTGTATCAATCGCATCTGCTAGAAACATGACAGGATGGATAATGAGAACCTTCAAAACTAGGGATTTCCAAGCCCATGATGACATTCTTCAGGTCGCTTGTTCTATCTAGGCTGGAATATTGCTGCACACTAACAGCAGGTGAAATTGCTGACCTAGAAAATGTGCAAAGAACCTTCACGGCGCTCATAACGGAGATAAAACACCTCAATTACTGGGAGCGCTTGAAGTTCCTGAACCTGTACTCCCTGGAACGCAGGCGGGAGAGATACATGATTATATACACCTGGAAAATCCTAGAGGGACTAGTACCAAACTTGCACACGAAAATCACTCACAATGAAAGCAAAAGACTCGGCAGACGATGCAAAATCCGCCCAATGAAAAGCAGGGGTGTCACTAGCACTTTAAGAGACAATACAATAAGTGTCAGGGGCCCGAGACTGTTCAACTGACAGAGACAGAATGTTCCAGAGATGGGACACAGCAACAAGGGGACACAGTTGTTAGGAAGTATTTCTTCATTCACAGAGTAGTCAGGAAGTGGAATAGTTTGGGAAGCGATGTAGTGGAGGCAGGATCCATTCATAGCTTTAAGCAGAGGTATGATAAAGCTCATGGGGCAGGGAGAGTGACCCAGTAGCGGCCAGTGAAGAGGCGGGACGGGGAGCTATGACTCGACCCCTGCAACCACAACTAGGTGAGAACTAGGTGAGTATACACACGCGCACACACACATGCATATACAACAGGCCTAGTATCTAGTCAACATGTGCCTGGGAATAAAATGGTAACTAACCATTGGCACGGGGGAAATGGGGAGAGAGAGTGTGTGTGTGTGTGAGAGCTAGAGAGAGAGGGGACAGAAGGCGGCAAACATACTTAACACTAATAGAGATGAGGAAAAGTACGCGACAACAGTCGACTTCGACTAACAACATAAAACATATAACGGTACATTCAGTACCAAAATGTAAGTGAAAGAAATAATAAACAGAATATAAATAGAATATTATATAACAA
>NC_069454.1:614712-633139 GCF_026875155.1 Cherax quadricarinatus | reverse complement strand
CAGTCATTCCCCCTGGCACTTTGGTCATTTATACAGTTATCGTGCCACCAGGCACTATATTTTCACACACACACAACACACACACACCACACACACACACACACACACACACACACACACACACACACAACAAGTAAACAAGGGGACACAGTTGGAAGTTGAAGACACAGATGAATCACAGGGATGTTAGGAAGTATTTCTTCAGCCACAGAGTAGTCAGTAAGTGGAATAGTTTGGGAAGCGATGTAGTGGAGGCAGAATCCATACATAGCTTTAAGCAGAGGTATGATAAAGCTCACGGTTAGGGAGAGTGACGTAGTAGCGATCAGTGAAGAGGCGGGGCCAGGAGCTCGGACTCGACCCCCGCAACCTCAACTAGGTGAGTACACACACACACACACGTCAGAGAGATATTAGGAAGTATTTCTTCAGTCATAGAGTTGTAAGGCAGTGGAATAGCCTAGAAAATGACGTAGTGGAGGCAGGAACCATACACAGTTTTAAGACGAGGTTTGATAAAGCTCATGGAGCGGGGAGAGAGAGGGCCCAGTAGCAACCGGTGAAGAGGCGGGGCCAGGAGCTAAGACTCGACCCCTGCAACCACAAATAGGTGAGTACAAATAGGTGAGTACAGTTCCCCACAAGAGGTTAGTGCAGAAGCTGGAGGATCAGGCGCATGTAACAGGGAGGGCACTGCAATGGATCAGGGAATACCTGACAGGGAGGCAGCAACGAGTCATGGTACGTGAAGAGGTATCACAGTGGGCGCCTGTGACGAGCGGGGTCCCACAGGGGTCAGTTCTAGGACCAGTGCTATTTTTGATGTATGCGAACGACATGATGGAAGGAATAGACTCTGAAGTGTCCCTATTCGCAGATGATGTGAAGTTGATGAGAAGAATTAAATCGGATGAGGTTGAGGCAGGACTACAAAGAGACCTGGACAGGCTGGACATGTGGTCCAGAAACTGGCTTCTCGAATTCAATCCTGCCAAATGCGAAGTCATGAAGATTGGGGAGGGGCAAAGAAGACCGCAGACAGAGTATAGGCTAGGTGGACAAAGACTACAGACCTCACTCAGGGAGAAAGAACTGGGGGTGACCATAACACCGAGCACGTCACCGGAGGCACTCATCAACCAAATAACTGCTGCAGCATACGGGCGCCTGGCAAACCTGAGAATAGCGTTCCGATACCTTAATAAGGAATCGTTCAAGACACTGTACACTGTGTATGTTAGGCCCATATTGGAGTACGCAGCACGAGTTTGGAACCCACACCTGGTCAAGCACGTCAAGAAGTTAGAGAAAGTACAAAGGTTTGCAACAAGGCTAGTCGCAGAGCTCAGAGGAATGTCGTACGAGGAAAGGTTGAGGGAGATCGGACTGACGACACTGGAGGACAGAAGGGTCAGGGGAGACATGATAACGACATACAAAATACTGAGGGGAATAGACAAGTTGGACAGAGATAGGATGTTCCAGAGAGGGGACACAGAAACAAGGGGTCACAACTGGAAGCTGATAACTCAGACGAGTCACAGGGACGTTAGGAAGTATTTCTTCAGTCATAGAGTCGTCAGAAAGTGGAATAGCCTAGCAAGTGAAGTAGTGGAGGCAGGAACCATACATAGTTTTAAGAAGAGGTATGACAAAGCTCAGGAAGCAGAGAGGGAGAGGACCTAGTAGCGATCGGTGAAGAGGCGGGGCCAGGAGCTGAGTCTCGACTCATGCAACCACAATTAGGTGAATTAGGTGAGTGCACACACACACACACACACAAACACACACACACACAAACACACACACACACACACACACACACACACACACACACACACACACACAAACACACACACACACACGTGTCCGTATTTTTCAGATTAGATTAAACCTGGTTTTGGTTATTACATTAATATCTTTGTTACCAACACGAGCAATTATTCTTTATTCATTTGTTTCAATTTTTATGTTATGGATGTTTACATAGATTTTTTATATCACTTCATTTATCCCTAACTATGTTATGAGTTGTCTTCTTCCTTTCTGAACATTTTTACAAAGCACCCATGATCATTTTTCTTCTGTTCATAGTACCGCAACCTCTATGTTGTTCTCAGATTCTCCTATACCTGTAAAGATAACAAAGCGCAATTATGGCTGGATTAAGGCCTGGACTTTAGGAGCTGCAGCCCAGGGGTGCTCCTCCAGCTGCAGCCCAGGGGTGCTCCTCCAGCTGCAGCCCAGGGGTGCTCCTCCAGCTGCAGCCCAGGGGTGCTCCTCCAGCTGCAGCCCAGGGGTGTTCCTCCAGCTGCAGCCCAGGGGTGCTCCGCCAGCTGCAGCCCAGGGGTGCTCCTCCAGCTGCAGCCCAGGGGTGCTCCTCCAGCTGCAGCCCAGGGGTGCTCCTCCAGCTGCAGCCCAGGGGTGCTCCTCCAGCTGCAGCCCAGGGGTGCTCCTCCAGCTGCAGCCCAGGGGTGCTCCTCCAGCTGCAGGCCCAGGGGTGCTCCTCCAGCTGCAGCCCAGGGGGTGCTCCTCCAGCTGCAGCCCAGGGGTGCTCCTCCAGCTGCAGCCAGGGGTGCTCTGCCAGCTGCAGCCCAGGGGTGCTCCTCCAGCTGCAGCCCAGGGGTGCTCCTCCAGCTGGTGGGCCTCCAGAGATTAAGTGGAGAGTGTTCACGTTATGGTATAAGCTTAAAATTATAGTATGTTATTACATCACGTATAAGATGATTAAAGTGTTTACTGTGTAAGGAATCTCCCGTATGAAGATAGACTTAAAGCCTTAAATCTCCACTCTCTGGAGAGACGTAGAATGAGGGGAGATATCACTGAATTTGTATAAGTGGAGGGACGGGCATTAAACAAAGGAGATATTAATAAGTACAAAGGGGTTTATTGAGCCAGGTAAGAACCAGAAAAAAGGGATTTAATTTGGGGAAAATTTAGATTTAGAAGGACATAGGAAAGTACTGGTTTTCTAACAGAGTTGTAGATGCGTGGAACAGTCTTCCCAGTTGGGTGATAGAGGCTGGGCCCTTTGGGGTAGCTTTAAGAAGAGACTGGACAATATATGAGTGTGAGGGGCTGGGTTTGATTGGTGTCATTGGGTACGGGAGTTAATTTTTTGGTTGATTTGGGTAGAGGTCGTTTTGATAAGGATTGCCTTGTAGGGGGCCAGTAGGCCTTCTGCAGAGTTCCTCCATTATGTCTTATATGATGAAATGTTGACTGTGGGGCCTCACAGTTTCCTGTACCCAGGGGCCTACAAAAAAACTTAAACCGGCTCTGGGCACAATACCAAGACTGGAACAATCACAAGTCCAGTGACTATTAATGGTCCAGGTCGGACCGAAGCGTCGTCATGAAGTTTCTCCTCTGTGGCGGGTTATTTGTGTTATTTTCCCATACCTGTATCTTCCATCAGTTTAAAGCTCACTGGGAACCTAACAATAGCTCCTTCGAAAGAAGTGGATAATGTTGCTATGCCTGCTATGTTGTTAAGCCTGTTACGCTGGTAAGCCTGTAACGTTAATAAGCCTGTTACAAAGATATACTTCATTTGCATACACATTTTTGTTTTTCCATAAAAAATTCCTAGTTGTCATGGAAAGGCATGCAATTTCCCTGTAATACTTATCTAGCCAGGAATTTACGCTAATTGCCCTAAGGCCCTTCACTGCCTTGTCCTGTCTTCCAGTATGTCAGATCAATTTCCCATATCCTTTCTTCGTAGGACATTCTCTCGAGCTCCGGGACTAGTCTTGTTGCAAACCAGGTGTGGGTTCCAAATGGTGCTGCATCCTCCAATATGGCCCTGACGTACACGGTGTAGAGAGTCTTGAACGATTCCTTACTGAGGTGTCGGACAGCTATTCTTAGGTTTGCCAGGCGCCCATATGTTGCAGCAGTTATTAGTAACAATAACAATATCTTTATTACTACAAGTACATGTACAACGTATAAAGGCCTAGCTGACATCAGTGACATTAGTATTACTGTATAGAGAGCCACTTCTTATGTTGAGCATTGCGACCCACACCAGTCGACTAACACCCAGGTACCCATTTTACACCGATGGGTGAATATGGACAGCAGGTGTCTTATGGAAACACGTCCTAATGTTTTCCAGCCATACCGGGGATTCAAACTCAGGACCTCAGTGTGCTAGCGATCGAGCTATGGCTGGTGCGCCTCAGGAGATGTGCCCAGTGTTATACTCACCCCAAGACACTTTTCCTTGAGTGAGGTTTGCAGTCTTTGGCCAACCCCTTCCTCCCCTAGCCTGTAGTCTGTCCACAGTCTTCTTTGCCCCTTTCCGATCCTCACGGCTTTGCATTTGGTGGGGTTAAATTCCAGGAGCCAGTTGCTGGATCAAGCTTGCAGCCAGTCCAGGTTCCTTTGTAGTCCTGTCTGATCTCATCCGATTCGATTCTCCTCATTAACTTCAAATCTGCAAACAGGGACACTTCTGGCATCCAGATGGAAAAATAGCATCCATTATCCCTGCGAGTTTCGTTTCTGTGAGTGCTGTGATGTCTGGGGATGTTTCCTTGATTCTTTCATGCCACTCCTCACATTTATTTATTCTATCTACATTTGTGTACCAAACCTTCTTTTGTAAAACTGTGGTCTGGGGAATATTCTGGGGCTGGGGAAGCGGGAAGCCTGGCGAGGTACTATGGGGGGTTGCTGTGAATGTGGAGTTTGAAGTGGTGTGGGTGGGGCTGTGGGTACGGAGTGTGGGCTTTGGGTCAGTCCATCACCCTTGAAGACGTAGTCATCAAGGGTGATGGACTGATTACATCGTCTTCACATCTCTACTGCTTCTACGTACTCCTATGTACTCGACTGAAAAAGGCTACTGTGTTGGCGAAACGTTTTGGAATAATGATACGTAACTGTTGCACGTGTGTCATATCAACAGTGTTCCTGTGCTTAACACAAGCGTTACTACGGTCCTCCCATTTGCAGGAGTTTCATTCAGTACTCGCCAACTAATTTCGAGCGTCTAGCAGTCTTCTCCATGCAGTTCCTGTCGCGTCCTTTACATGGTTTAACTTACACTCCCGCGCTGGCCAAATGATCTGAGTCGGACCGAAACATCGCCATAAGTTTCATTCTCCTATGTGTTCATTACAGTGGTGCGCTTATTCTTTTAAGTTTTTGTATCTTTGTTACACATTTTATTGATCACCTGGCCGGTATTGTTTACCATCAACAATGTGATGCTAATTTTTCGATTAATTTTGACGAGTTTTTGATGAATTTTTAATTTGATTTACGGGTTGGTTATTAAATAGTTAGCCATATTACATGCCACGTTGATGACCAGCAAAGCAATGTATCTCGTAGCAGCTTCCTCTACTACTGGGCTAATATTTGCGCTACGGAGTATATTCTTAGCACGCTTCCTGCTCTCTTGTATAAACTGTAGGGAGAATTGTAGTAAACTTGTAGCAGAGGTGATGTACATGCATTCCTTTAAAAACTGTAGGCTGAAGAGGAAGCCTATTCAAATTCAATTTAAGTACAAAATTAAGCCACTAGTATGCTGTGCATTTCGGGCAAAATAATCCTAATGCTTAAAGACTACTTAATTAAGAACTAGATATAGATTATTTAGCAAGATTTCTTTTGCAGATAACTACAATAAAATGTAGAGAAAAAAAGAGGTAGCTATATAAAACAATGGTACAAGTTTCAAAGTATGACTGTCGCTGTTTATGTCTTGAGCTGGTGGTGGTGGGAGTAAATGAGCATTTTAATAAATAGGCTTTTGCTTAACGAGTCTACTTTCACTCGTGTGCAGCTGTAGTTTGTTTAGAAAGGTAGCTGGTTGTTCTTGTCTTGTTTCGTTGGGGCTTTAATAGTCAGTTCTAGATTGTTGATGGAGTCAGAGATATCATGTACGTTGAGATCTTTGTGCAGAATGACTAAAATCGTGTCCACATTCGTCAATCATTTGACTGATCTGAGGATCGTAGTTAAGATTCATCTGGGTTCCAAGTCCCTCGCATGCAAGTTGACCAGGTTGAGTCCATTCTAACTCGAACAGTTTAAATATGTTGTCTTCGAGGCTGAAGCAGTTGTAACTAATGCAAAGTTCGATTAGGTCTACAAAATCTGCCAGGTACATACTAGACTGTGATGAACGGTTTGAAAAACCGACAGGTTGAAGATTGAGACTTATGCAACATATGGGAATCTTTATTCAGGAAACGTTTCGCCACACAGTGGCTTCATCAGTCCAATACAAAGTAGAAAGGCGTACGGAGAGGAGGAGTTTGAGGTAATCAGTCCCTCAGCCTGGAGTCGATGTGTTCAGTCCATCAATCTTGTTGAATGTACAGCATAGGGCCGTAGACGTGGCTTATATACTGTAGTGAGGTGAAGCGAAGCAGGAGGAGGTGGGGTCATAGTGGTATCATCCACTAGTCGAAGTAGGTCTTCGTCCAGAGGTTGGAAGATGAAGCCACCGTGTGACGAAACGTTCCCTGAATAAAGATTCCCATATGTTGTATAAGTATCTCAATCTTCCACATACTAGACTGCATCCACAGTAATCATTCTGTGCAGGCGGCTTAGTTAGTGAACAAGGCCGTAACGTCAAAGCTCCCGAGCTTCTTATAATTAACGTTGACCTCCATAATATGCCTGAGTGCGATAGATGTGCTAGACAGAAGAATAAAAAGCACAATCGTCCATGTTGGACCGAAACAGTCATCATTTTCATTCTCTAAGGTGCGAGATATTTGTGTATGTGCTAGACTAACTGATCCCAGTATTTTTGAAAAAATGTGTTGCAAGAATACCTGGCAGCTTGTGAGGGTTACTAACGATGATCAGAGAGATGGTCTTGAGCGACACGAGTGTTGTCTTTGTTGTCTTCAGGAAAGTTCAGGGCACTTGAATGTTGAGAAGGATGATAGTTTAGGTCTGAGTGGTGCCAGCGTATGGAGAACTAATGAAGTGAAGGTCTCGTTTTTCGCAGTCTTTGGCGAAGGAAGAAAAATTCAGGGCATTGAATAATTTGCGTATGTTTGAGTATTCCTCATTGAGAAACTCGGCGTTGCAAATGGGTTATGCTCTCAGGAAAAAGCCGATAGTGAGGCTTTATTCAATCTTAAAAGTCTGGAGTGGAACAGAAGTGTGGAAAATTATGCTTGTTTGTTGACATTCCGTAGACTTGCAATTTCTGGGCGCTATCTGCTACGTGGGGGAAGACGCCGAGGTATAAAAGCTCGTTATTAATCTCTTCCAGTTTGAATTCGAGTGCAGGTCCAGCTTAACCAAATATACTTTGTAGGTTCTGTATGTCAAAGCACTTTGGAGTGATTACGAGGACGATGTCTGCTTACCGTACCCATGTGATGTTACTGGAGATGTGTACGAGGCGTTCAACTTCACGGTGTTCCATATGCAAGTTTGCTAAGGCGGCGCTGATATGGAAACCCACACCAGTGCCATACCTGTGTCTGTATTTACAGCTTACTGTCCAAGGAGAAGCAGTTAATATTTATGCAAAAAGAGAGTCAGGTTAACCAAATCCCCGGGAGGCAGATGATGATTAGTCCTTGTTGACTTAGTGTCAGAGGTCAATGACTTGTGTGTTGGGCGTTTTTGTGATGAGGGAAATAGCATGCACACCACTTAGATTCTTGTTTCCCTTAGAGAGATCTCTAATGCACTTAATGAGGTTTCCTGAGGGCTTCAGATGGATGAGGTTGGTGGGTTTCTCTGAAGCCAGGACAGACGCTTCTCTACCAGGGACGATTAGAGCTGCATGACGCTGCAGTGTGACCTCCTCTCCCTCCTCCTTCTTTGTTACATCTTCGTATAATCCTCCACCTCCTCCCACTCATCTTATTCATGCTTCTTCTTCCGTCCTACTTCTCCCATTCCAGTTCCTGCTTCTCCTGCTTTTCCTGTTCCTTATCCTCTTCCTCCTCTCCTTGCTCCTCTTCCTGCTACTCTTCTTCATATACTAATTCTGCTTTTCCTAATCCTGCTGCTGCTTCTGTAGTTCTGCTTCCCCTACTTCTGCTCTTCCTGCTCATCTTCTTGTACATGAATGGTATACAATACCGAAAAGGTGAAAATTAGACACATGTGGAACATCTGGGTATCTTTATTGAAGACGTTTCGCCATCCAGTGACTATCAGTACAAATTCTAGGACATATTTGTCTTCCAGTTATGTCCTTGAATTTGTATTGATAAAGCCATTGGATGGCGAAACGTCAGATGTTGCATATGTGACTAATTTTCACCTTCTTGCTTCTCTTCCAGCTCCAGCTCCTCCTCCCTTCCCTGCTCTTCCTTTTCCTCTTCTCCTGCTCCTCTTTTTTCTCTTCCTGCTAATCCAACTTCTCCTCTTCCTTTCCTTTCTCCTGCTTCTCCTCATGCTTCCCTTTCTTTTGATGTAATAATGTAATAATGGAAAGGCAGAGAGAGGCGGGGAGAAGTTACAAAATAAATTCTTGTCTTTTTCTCTTTTATATATATATATTAATATTATATATATATATATTTTTTAATATATATTTTATATATATTTTATATATTATGGAGAGAGGAGAGAGGAGAGAGAGAGATGGGACGGAGGTGGGGGGAGGTTTGAGCAGGCGCGGGTTGGCTTGGGCTGCTATGGTGGAGGTCTGAGAGGATGGTGTGCCTCCCTTCGTTGGGGGAAGAATTTTGATATTTTTATGGATATATGCATCATTTCCCGAAGGTTCTTCGCCCTGGGTTAAACGTGGTGAATGAGATACGTAGACTTTCACCGACTGCCTAGATGCCATGGAGATGTAGCGAAGGGAATTGATCATAGACGGGTAGTTGGAGTTTTTTGGAGTGACGATGGTCCAGTCATTTTGTCTTCAACGAGTTGTTTTAAGTGCTTTTGATTGGCTAGTGACTTTCGCCATCAATTTCCCTTTTCACAAACAAGATTTCTCGGCCCTCAATGCGGGGAAAGGGGGCCAATCAAGTTGGAGCCCCTTACCACTTTGAGGTACCCCGCAATTGAGCAGTTCCCTGGTTATCCCAGGCTTAGCAAAATTGGGAATAGCATTGGGGTACAAAAAAAAAAAAAAAAAAATATGATAATTTACTAATTAAAGGGCTAGAATTTTAAACTTTTCGTGGAAATTTGCTATTTATAGTGCCCTATGAGACTTATTACCGGGGGAAAGGGTAGATGTTTCAGTATCCCCCGCCCAGCTGCCCGAGATTCGCAATGCATGGCCCCTACACCCAGGCTGGGGTCCGCCACTCTTGGCGGCTAGAGCTCTGCACACGGCTTCCCTGAATCCCCTGCTCAGCTGTTCCTTGGGTTTATTGGTCCTCAAAGCCCCCCCCCACAAGGGGGTGGGCACCACGTGTTTTGCCTGACCCCGTAAAAAACAAAAGACTGAGATTTAAAAGCCAAAAGGCGTGTCTGACAGTATTTCCCCAAGGTAAGGTGTGACCAATTTGGTAAAAAAATTTGGTCTCCCTTAGCGACCTCCAAAAAAAACAGTTGAAACTCATCACAAAGTACGGGCTTTTTGGAACGTTCATTGCCGAGGTGATGATCTTTTTGCATTGTCATTGTTTAAGCAGACAGAATTTGGAAGTATCACCTGTGGATGCTGCTCGAATCTTTTTCGTGTTCCGAAAAGGTACCATAAAATGGGTGAAGTGACCACTGTGTATGACGATGTTGGTAAACCCAGTGAGGGCCTTTTAGTTGTATGCGGTAACGTTGGTCGTTGATCTGTGACTGCAATTGTTCATTAGTTTCTGTATGTACTGCGTGCCAGAGAAAGGTTTAACTGCTTACTGGAGACAGGGAGGGGGAAAACGTTGGGGAAGTGTCAGGGAAACAGAATGCCTATTGGAAGGGGCATTGTAATACATTAGGAGGTATTTGGGGGTGTTTAAAAAAAAATTTGTGTATTGACACAGCAACATCTTGGAATTTGATGCAGTGAAAATTTTTCCACGCCTAAGCTGCCTAACCCGGAGGACTAAGATGTACTTCCACCAGTGGATTCTGTCCGACAGTGACCCAGTTTGCCACAGCTTTGCCTAACCTGTCACCGGAATATAAGCCCCTTCTCTGCACATATGCTGTACATTTATCAAGATTTATGGACTGAACACGTCTCCAGGCCGTGGGACTGATTACTTCAAACCCCTTCACATCTTCCATCGTTTTTCTCTGTACTGAACTATTAATGGTCTGTAGCAGCTGGGCAGAGCAAGGGCAAAGCAAACAAGCAAGGGTAGATTTCATTACCCATGTATTCCTTCATCACTATATACACTATGTACAATGTTAAATAGAGAAGTCAGATTGAAATCATACAAATCAGAGCCACTCAGAGCATGAGTGGTGATGATCAGTGTCTGTGGAAGTCTGCCCCTAAGCCAGGTAAGCTGAAGTGACCTCACCTTGCCTGGAATATACCTGGAGGGTTGTGATGATTTAAAAACCGACAAGTTAAAGATTGAGACACTTATGCAGCATATGGGAATCTTTATTCAGGAAACGTTTCGCCACACAGTGGCTTCATCAGTCCAATACAAAGAGGAAGGCGTAAGGAGGGAGGAGTATGGGGTAATCAGCCCCCGGCGGGAGTCGATGTTTTCAGTCTCAATCTTGTAGAATTACGCATGGGCCGAGAGTGGTTTTATTACTGTGTGAGGTAAAGTAAAGCGGGCGGGGGCGGTCATAGTGGTACCACCACTAGTCAAGTATTTTCCCGCCCCAAAGGGTTTAAACAAGGTTGGAACTTTGTAACAAGATCCCATGATGCTGCATGCTGACTTTTGTGATGATTTTTAAAAACGACAATTTAAAGATTGAGACCTTATGAGCTAGGGAATTTTATTCAGGAAAGTTTCGCCACACAGTGGCTTCCATCATCCAATACAAAGGAAGGCGAAGGAAAAGGAGGAGTTGAGGAAATAGCCCCTGGGCCTGGGTCGATTTTTTCAGCCCAATCTTGTGAATGTACAGCATGGAAGAACGAACGAAATTTCAGGTAAATCCCAAATGGGATGAGGGGAAGACGGGACAGACGAAGAACGTGCTGGGAGGGTGTTCTTAGTAAAAAAAATAGGCCAGGGCTTAAACCCCAGCAGCGAGGCGACGTGGACAGATATTGAAAAGAGAAATTCGGGTTTCTGGGGGACCCGGGGGGGTGAGCGGAATAAGGGGGACTCGACGTTTTGAGCTAGAGAGGAGGGGAACTGGAAATTTTAACCCAAAGGGTAGGCAACGGGGATCGAAAAATGGTACCTGTTTAAAAGGTCCCTCTGGGAAAAATCCAAGGTTATTTGTAAATGGGGTTAGGAGCAGGATCTGCAAAGTAAAAAAGGGTTGTTTTGGTTTGGGGTCTGCGAATGTTTTCGTCAAAGAGAGGGGTCCATAGCCTTTGGTTCCCCAAAGTTTGTCAATCTGTCTGTCCAGAGGTCTTCCAGTAAGTTTCGGCGCAGGGTGTAAAAACGGGGCATGTAGAGACTCGCAGTGGCAAAAGTCCCCCCCATCGACATAAAACCCCAGCGCAGCCCCTTTTGTTTGGACCCTGCGGGTTAAAATAAGTTTTTTTTTGCTGCAAAAAAGGAGGCTAGAGGAGAGTAAGTTAAAAGGGGACAATTTGGGATTTGTGGGGTATATTTGGGCGTTGAGAGGCATGTTTCCTTGTAGGGCCCCGCAAGGGCCTTACTAGCTTTGACCCTTGAGTGAAGTGTCCGTTTTTAAGGGTAGAAGGTAGTCAAGATTAACCCAAACATACAGATTGTGTCAGGGGATGTAAGTCGGGTGTCAGCTGTTTACTCGACAGGTAAGGAGATCCGTTTTCGTATTTAAATAGTAAGCTGGATTTATGCATTGGTTTGCCCTCCATTTTTTTTTCCCAAGGGCTACCCCTTCGACCTCATTTTTGTTTTGTGTGTGTGTTTTTAAATGGCATGAGTGATAATTTGTGTAATGTCGTCTGCATAGGCAGTTGATGGAAGTTTTGGTATCGGGTTTGGGGGGAAATTCGTTAGTGTATAAAATGTAGAGGGTAGGGGAGAGGAAGACCCGGGGTCTCCAGTTTTTAGTGTGAATGCAGAGTAACACCCTTTGGGAAATTTTTGTTTCATGGAGGCCGTTGGAAGTTGCAGAGGAGTTTACGAGTGGGGAGAGGCGGGTTTAAATTTGTGCGGTTTGTACTTGAGCCCTTGGGCCAGACGTGTAAAAAGCTTTTTAACGCTTTTGCACCGGGGCGTCCCTGTTTCTTTGTTCTGTGTTTTTTGGGGATTAGTTGAAAATGATGTTAATGCATCTTGTGTGATCTGTGGTTTGAAAAAAATGACATCAAAAAGTGAGAGTTGTTCCGGGTATCTGCGAAGGCGAGTTTTGAGAGTTTTTCAAAGATTTTCCCTAAGTTTCGGGAGGCTAAAGGGGCGTGTTTCTAGGATCAGAGTGGTCTTTTTTTTTGGGTTGGGAAAGGAGGATAGCTAGCAGCTTTGAAGAGGGGGGGAAAGTATCCAGAGGCAAGGGAGGCATTGAGGGGGTTTGTGTAGGCAGTAAAAGAGTCAGGAAGGTGTTTAGGATAAATGGTTTAGCCAGAGGCCCCCGGGGCCTTTTGGGGGAGGTGTCTGAGGAGAGTTTAATTTTTTTTGGTGAAAGGGTGTCGAGTTCTTGGGAGGAGGTAAGAAGCTAGATGATGTGGCATCTGGTGTTTATCTTTGTGGTGCAGGTTCCAATTTCTTGTTTGAATGTTTGAATAAACGTTGGGTGAGGTCGGTGGGGGGAAAAAGTTCTCCAGTTTTTGAAGATTTTTGGGCAGCCGGGGTTGAGTGTGTGTGTTTTGTGGGTGATGTGTTTAATTTTTGGGGTTGGGTGTCCCTCTTATTTTTTTGATAAATTTTCCGAAGGTTTTTAGTGTTTTTAATCCTGTTTGTCACTTGTTTAGAGTTGTGACAGTGATTGTTGTGGTTTTGGGTTGGCTTGTAAAGTTGTTTCAAAGGAAAGGGAAATTAATCGCTTGTTTAAAATCTGTGTTTTTTGTAGAGGAAGGGTTGGGGTAGCAGATAATTACTTCTTGTTCTGAGTGAGGGTTTAAAGGAATAACGATGTGTGAGTTTTCTTTGGGTATTGCGTTTGGCATTGTGAAAAGGTGTCCTGGAGGATCAATTTGAGTATCGATTTCAAGATGGTTTTTTTTTTTAATATAGGTGGGGTTAATATTGTCTATGTTTTGTTTAAAAGATCCTCGCTTCTTGTAGGAAGGAAAGGTGGGGTTTGGGAAATGGGGATAGGGTTGGGGAGATGTGAAAGATGACGGGTGTGATCAGAGCCTGTAAAGGGCCGGTGAGATGTAGTGTTGAAATAGAGAAATGGCTCGGTTCCGAATGATGTTGGTTTGCTTGGCCCGGGATGAGAAGTATTGAAGTCGGGCCCAATGAATTTGGTGTTTATGGTTATGAAATTTGGTAATGGGGCCAAGTTGGTTGTTCTGGTGTGTGAAAGGCGGGTTGGGGTTTGGGTTCATGTCAGCTATAGTTGTTGGTGTATTGAAGACTAAGGAAAGGGCTTATGTTGAAATAGTGTTTTGGGGGAGCTAGGTGGTAAAAAAAAAGGGGGCCCCCGGTGGGGGTGTATTTGACTGCAAGACAGTGTTGGGGAATAAAGGATTTGGGGGGTTCTGTTTTATGTTGGATTTGACAAGGTGGCAACCCCCTCGTGGGGATATAGGGGGGATGAGTCGTATAACCTAATGGGGATCGTTGGGGGCTTGGGCATTTTGTTTCAAAACAAAATCTGGTCTCTTTCTTCAAGGGGGCTCGGCCGTAGGTGTCTAATAGAAAGTAAGAACGTACTTGAACTGAATCACTTTTTAAAATGTTTAATGGTTTGTCATAGCAAGTTAATGTCGAAGGGGTTTGGTTTTAAAAACCCCTTATGTGGTGCCACATGGTGTGTGTTTTTTAGGTGTTACGGACCCGTTTCCTGGAGGGGGAGGGAAAAGGGTGGTTTTTTTTATGTTCTTTTGTTGTCTGTCAGAAGTTGGGGCAGGTTTAGGTTTGGTGGGGTTTGTCTGGGGGGTGGGTTGGACCTGGGTGAATTTTTGGGGTTTTGGTGGAGGAGTGGCAAGGTAGATGCAGAGGAAGTGGAAGCTTTGGGAGGGGATGAAATGGAAACTATGGGACCCGGGAAGGAGCGAACTTTGGTAGGGGATGAGGAAGTGGGGAAGGAGGTCGGGGGGGGGGTGGTCGTAGCGCCAGTAGGGGTTAGGGAGGGGTGGGTATGAAAAGGGGGAGGGGGGGGGGAGTGGGGGGTGTAGGAAATGGGGGGTGGGGGAAAAAGGGAGGAGGAGGGGGGTTGTAGGGGGGTTAGAAAGAAACAGGGAAAGGGGTATTAAAAAAGGGGAAAATTTTTAGCGACAAATTGGTTAAGGAAGTGGGAGTCTGATTGGTAGGCTGAGAGATTTACCATCGCAGAGTGGGAAGGGCGAGTTGGGAGTTAGTTTTTTTATCTAGTGTGGGTGTAGGTGGGAGAAGGGAGGTATTGTGTCTGGTGTTTTTTTTGAAATGTGTGGTAGGAGGGGGAACCCGTGCTGGGGTAACCCAGGCATTGGGGTTGGGGTTTGGAAGGTTTTTGTAGGGGGGAGGTGCAGGAAGGGGTTGGGGAGGGAGGAAGGGGGGGGGGGTTTCCCTGAGGGTGGGGAGAATGTCTTTTTTAGTAGGGGAGAATTTGCAACTGCGTGTGAACCCACCGCAGTTAGAACATTTTTAAGGGGGGGGGTTGAAGTGTTTTCCCGGTGGCCATTGCGAAAATTTAAACAGGTTTGTGTGGAAGTGCATGAATTTTGTGTGGCCGAAAATTTTTGCATTTCGACATTTGTATGGGGTGAAAGTTTGGAGTGAAAAGGGGGTTTGGGGGAAGGGGGGGATGGGCTTGGCAAGGGTTCCTTGATTGAAAAGTGTAGAGGGGTCAAAAAAAGTTTAACGCTATTTGAGGATGGTAAATTTTCAGGTTATAAATAGTCAACAAGACTTTGTTCTTGTACTAAGTCTTTTATTAATCTTCTTTGTTGTTAAGGCAGTAGGAGAGAATAGTCTATGTTTGCGATCAGTGATTTGGCGCGGTGTTCAGGGTCCAAATAATAGTGAAGCCTGCATTAGAAATTTTTGTTGGGCTCGTTGAGGTGTAGTTTTGTAAGAAAGCTTTTAAAAAAGTATTTGAATCCAAGTTTTTTTTTAAAGACTTTATATGAGGGCGCAGTGATCTGGACAGTAAATTTCCAGGCCGATATGGGTGATAGTTTAGAGTATTTGAGGTTAAAAGAAAGAATTGGGCTTGGAAGAGGGGGGGAGGGGAGGGCCCTTAGAAGCAGGGTAGGAGAGTAAGGAGGGGTTTGGGAGTGAAGGGTAAGGGGAAAGGAGGTGGGAAGCATTGCAGGCATGTAATTAGATGTGGGGGCCCAATCCTGTGGAAAAAATTGGTAGCAAGTACGTGTGAAGTAGACACACTACTTGCCTGGCTATAACTTTAAAATTTCTTGTGGGGTCCCTCTCTGGAGGCAAGGAAACTGAGGGGGTGAGCTGTACTTTAGGAGGACTGTTGCCCTGAACTGGTTGTAAGCTGAGACCACACGTACAGGGTTTAGGGTGGAAAATTCAACAACAAAAAGGGGTGCAAGGGGGAAACTTCCTGCCCTTGGGTAGGCAGCCCCCGAGCACCAATCCTGTGGTGAAGCGAAAGGACCATAAACCCCCCACTCGGGAAGAAACTCTGGCGGAGCGAGAGGAAGCCCCAAAACTAGTGAATTTGGGAGAGCTTACATACAGGCTGAGGGGTGGAGCTTTTAGCCAAAAAGGAGTCAGGGGAGGCTTCCTGCCCTTTGGGGAGGCAGCCACCGAGCCAATTGATGGTGAAGGACGCGTCCGTAACCCCCCACTCGGTGAAGTAACCTTTGGGTGTGAGCGAGAGGGGGCCAACACGGGTGAATGGGAGCAGACTTCACATAAGGCTGGGCATGGAACTTCAGGCCCCAAGGGTGAGGGAGGCCCTGCCGTTGGGTGAGCCACACACCTCCCGAGGTGGAGGGGTCAGTAACCAACCCGGTGAAGTCCCTTGGCCTTGGGTGGGGGCCAAAACCACGAACGCACCAAATCCCAGGGTGAAAGAAAGGGAGGAACCATCCCGAAAAGGGTTTGTCCCAACACGGGGTAAAGAAAAAGGCGAGGGGGGGTTCCGTTTGGGGAAAAAAGCCCTTGGGTAAGAAAAGAGTTGGGGTGTTCCCCCAACATGGTTGGGGTGTTTTGGGGGGTTTAAAAGATTTTGGGGCCGTATTTTTTTTTCCCCGGCCCCCCGGCCCCTTTCCCAAATGGGTGGGCCCGGCACTGGTCCCCTTTTGGGATGTCTGAGACCCAGTCTCCCCATGGGGGGGAGGCACAAGTACCCCCCCCATCTTTTGAGCTACAACTGGGCTCTGGCACCAACCATGCCCTAGAAGGGCAATGCATGGTTGTCGATTGTGCTAGCACTGTGCTCTCCTGTGTGGAGTGTTGTGTGTTGGTGTTATTTTCATTCATGTTGATTCGCAGGTCCTTCTGGCCAGGTCTTCTCCAGATGGTGACCGGCATTTGGCCCCCCGGGTGGGGGGTGACGAAAATCATCTTTCTTCTTTCTTGGCCCTCCGGTTGGAGGATGTCGTCTTCTTCTTTTCTTGCGCTGACTTCCCAAAGAGAAGCGCAGTCGGGCAGAGGCAGCAGTTACAGGGTTGATTGGAGCCACACCCCAGCTTTAGCGGACAGCAAAGTGCTGGGTGAATGGTCTTGGATAGTCGTGCTAGACGAGGGTACCGTCTTCAAGGTCCCCATTCTGAAGCATCCTGAATTTCCTCTTTGAGGTGTACTCGACTTCCAAAGGTGTTGGGTGTTGGCAGTGAGTGTTGGCCATGTCTGCAGTGGTGTATGTAGCAGTTTGGTCGTAGGTATACTTGACTGTTTTCCCTCCTGGAGGTGATGATGGTTTTTTGAAGACGCATTGTGTTCTTATACTGCTTGGTTGTGTAGAATTAACAACCCTTCAGATATCGGACTTGTTGTGGTTTCAGCGTGTCAGTGGCAGTTTGGGACCGTGGGGTGCATCCACAGTGTCTTGTGTTTTTGCTTTCTTGGTGGTGGTGAACTGGTGAAGGCAAGATTTCCGACTGGTCAGTTGCTCTAGCGTGGATGAAACGGGTAGTGGACTCTCATTGGTGGGGTTTGCCGACGTCTCAGTGGTCTCTGATTGGGTCCATCCTGTGTCTAGTGGAGGTTGTGACAGCGGTGGGGGCAGCGGTGATGCTGGTAATATTTGCAGTAGATTTTAGGATCTCAGTGGAAGGTTTGGGGATGCAGGGAATGTGAGGCCAGGCATATTATTTAGTTTGAAAAGTTTCATTGATGGTGGTGTTGAAGGAACCCGGCTCAGCTGCATTCTGTACATGAGCATTACATATGCAACAAAGAATCTTGGTGGAGTCGGCAGTAGGTGCTGGCAGGGAAGTGGTGGGAGCAGCTTGCGTGGCATGTAGTATCTTGGTAGTGTCTGCTTGAAACTTGGCGATAGCAGGGAAATTTTTGGTTGCTTGTGGGTTGGGTTTCTTTTGGTTGTTGTTTCTTGAGTATGTCTCTTCTGGGGAGGGCACCTGGCGGCAAGAGTATGGTGGTCATTCTTGCAGTTCAAGCATTTAGGTGGTTTAAGCAGTAGTGCAATTCTTGAAGTCATGACCCCCACGGCCACAGGTGGAGCAGAAATTCTTTTCCTTGGTAGGACAATCATTTGTGGTGTGTAGTATGGTAACAAATTTTAGCACTGTGAGATATGTTGGAATTTCTCTGCTTCGATGAAGGCTGGGTTGATGTGGAAGTAGTGAATAGCCGGCCCTTTAGCGAGAGCTCTGGCTGCCCTGTTGGGCGTCACTGAAGGTGACCCTTTAGCATGGATGAAGCATTGGGTATTTTAGGTAATGAAGTCCACCTTGGCCCAAGGGTTCTTTGCTTCGATAGTGACTTGATTTCTTCAGTGGCCTGTACAGTGATTTAAAGGGTTTTCGAGTCGCTTGAGGAACACAGTTCTCCTGGCCCTCAGTGCTGGGGGAAGTCAAGACAAGAAATCCCTGGTCTGTAGAGTGGTAGTACCAGTGGTGGTAAGTAGTTTCTCAGCCTCTGTGTCGTCTGTACAGACGACAACAAAGGCCTCTTTGAGCCCATAAAATCGCATTTCATTTGACTTGCAGCCTTTCCACTAACGACAGCTGCAAGTGCTAGTTTGGACGACTCATTGGTTGTGCACTCGCTGGTTTGATCTTTACTCTGTTAGGTAATGCATCGTGAGTAGCAGTGCTTGGTGTGTCTGTTTGTGTACGTAGGGCCGTAGACGTGGCTTATATACTGTGTGAGGT
>NC_069454.1:568564-614212 GCF_026875155.1 Cherax quadricarinatus | reverse complement strand
AGCCGTAACTATTTCATAACAATATGAACAACACACTCCTCATCCCAACAATAACTAAACCAACCAGCTCACTGAGACAAGTGCAACCATAATAGACCACATATGGACCAATATACTAGCCCCCCTTAAATCAGGGATAATCACAGATAGCACTACAGACCACTACCCTACCTTCCTCCTGACAAACATTAGTAAACCAACACTTGAATACAACAAAGTCTCATTGAGACCCCATGACGAGGCCTCAATAAGGAAGATCACAGCTGACCTAGAGACTGTTGACTGGCCTACAGAATTCGCCAAGGCCAATGGTATTGATGACTGGACAGACATTTTTCTTAACAAATTACTTAGACTATACAACAAACATTGTCCTATAAAAACGAAACAGATCACAAACAAACGGCTTGGTTGTCCATGGCTAACCAGCACCATTCTGAAATCCATTGACAAGAAACACCAATATGAAAAGCAATATAGACAGGGCTTAATACACAAAGATATTCTTAAAACACTATTCATCAGTTCTCACCAAAGTAATAAGAAAGCCAAACAACTATAACTACTCCAGTAGATTCACAGACACTAGAGGAGATATAAAAAAAGACCTGGAAAACACTCTCTCAGATTCTAGGGACCCACAAACTGAAAAAAAACAAGAATATTGTCCTAACTAAACCTAATGAAACACCACTACATCCCACTGACACAGCTAACAAGATAAACGACTTCTTCTCAACCATAGGATCTAATCTCGCCAATAAAATCCCACATACCAATGCCCATGCTGGGGACTACCTAGATGGGAATTTCCCAAATTCCTTCTATCTTGCACCAACTGAGCCCTCGGAAGTCACCGAGATTATAAAGTCACTTAAAAATAACTCAGGGAATCTGTCTCATGTCCCACCATTACTGTACAAGCGAGCGGCCCATGTCCTTTTGCATGCCATTTCATTACTTTTTAACAAGTCACTAGAAACTAGCACCTTCCCGAAACTACTCAAGATGACAAGGGTTACACCAGTACATAAAGGTGGTGACCCTACAGACTTAAACAACTATAGGCCAATATCAAACTTACCATTGCTATCCTAAATCTTTGAGAAACTCGTGCACAGGAGACTATATTCATTTATAACGGCTCAAAACATAAACTCAACCCCTGCCAATTTGGATTCAGGAAAAATAAAGCACTAATGATGCAATCATAAAAATGCTAGATCTGCTTTACACAGCATTGGAAAATAAGGAATATCCACTAGGAATTTTTATTGACCTAAGAAAAGCTTTTGACACAGTAGACCACGACATCCTACTCCACAAACTTGACCATTACGGTATAAGAGGCCATGCGCTTGCTTTTTTTCAAATCTTACCTTACTAATAGGTATCAGTATGTCACCATTAAAGACACAGCATCACCAACACGGCCACTTGATACTGGAGTTCCGCAGGAAGTGTCCTTGGTCCCCTCCCTCTTCCTCATATACATCAATGACCTTCCAAACGTATCCCAACACCTGAAACCCATTCTCTTTGCTGATGACACGACTTATGTCATCTCTCACCCTAATCTTGCCACCCTCAACACCATTGTGAATGAGGAGCTGATTAAAATATCGACTTGGATGACAGCCAATAAACTTACGCTTAACACTGACAAAACCTACTATATTATGTTTGGTAGCAGAGCAGGAGATGCACAAATTAACATTAAGATTGACAACACTCTACCAGAAATAATGAGGGCAAATTCCTAGGCTTATACCTTGACAACAACCTGAATTTCAGCACCCATATCCAGCATATAACCAAAAAAGTATCCAAAACGGTTGGGATCCTCTCCAAGATACGATACTACGTGCTGCAAAATGCCCTTCTCACACTGTACCACTCACTTATTTATCCATACCTCACCTATGCTATTTGTGCTTGGGGATCAACTGCAGCAACACACCTAAAGCCAATAATAACCCAACAAAAAGCTGCAGTAAGAATAATCACTAAATCCCATCCCTGGAGTTTACCTGGAGTTTACCTGGAGAGAGTTTCGGGGGTCAACGCCCCCGCGGCCCGGTCTGTGACCAGGCCTCCTGGTGGATCAGCGCCTGATCAACCAGGCTGTTGCTGCTGGCTGCACGCAAACCAACGTACGAGCCACAGCCCGGCTGATCAGGAACTGTCTTTAGGTGCTTGTCCAGTGCCAGCTTGAAGACTGCCAGGGGTCTGTTGGTAATCCCCCTTATGTGTGCTGGGAGGCAGTTGAACAGTCTCGGGCCCCTGACACTTATTGTATGGTCTCTTAAACGTGCTAGTGACACCCCCTGCTTTCATTGGGGGGATGGTGCATCGTCTGCCAAGTCTTTTGCTTTCGTAGTGAGTGATTTTCGTGTGCAAGTTTGGTACTAGTCCCTCTAGGATTTTCCAGGTGTATATAATCATGTATCTCTCCCTCCTGCGTTCCAGGGATACAGGTTTAGAAACCTCAAGCGCTCCCAGTAATTGAGGTGTTTTATCTCCGTTATGCGCGCCGTGAAAGTTCTCTGTACATTTTCTAGGTCGGCAATTTCACCTGCCTTGAAAGGTGCTTTTTAGAGTGCAGCAATATTCCAGCCTAGATAGAACAAGTGACCTGAAGAGTGTCATCATGGGCTTGGCCTCCCTATTTTTTGAAGGTTCTCATTATCCATCCTGTCATTTTTCTAGCAATGCGATTGATACAATGTTATGGTCCTTGAAGGTGAGATCCTCCGACATAATCACTCCTAGGTCTTTGACGTTGGTGTTTCGCTCTATTTTGTGGCCAGAAATTTGTTTTGTACTCTGATGAAGATTTAATTTCCTCATTTTTTACCATATCTGAGTAATTGAAATTTCTCATCGTTGAACTTCATATTGTTTTCTGCAGCCCACTGAAAGATTTGGTTGAGTCCGCCTGGAGCCTTGCAGTGTCTGCAATGGAAGACACTGTCATGCAGATTCGGGTGTCATCTGAAAAGGAAGACACGGTGCTGTGGCTGACATCCTTGTCTATGTCGGATATGAGGATGGGAACAAGATGGGAGCTATACTGTGCCTTGTGGGACAGAGCTTGTCACCGTAGCTGCCTCGGACTTTACTCTGTTGACGACTACTCTCTGTGTTCTGTTAGTGAGGAAATTATAGATCCATCGACCGACTTTTCCTGTTATTCTTTAGCGCGCATTTGTGCGCTATTACGCCATGGTCACACTTGTCGAAGGCTTTTGCAAAGTCTGTATATATTACATCTGCATTCTTTTTGTCTTCTAGTGCATTTAGGACCTTGTCGTAGTGATCCAGTAGTTGAACAGACAGGAGCGACCTGTTCTAAACCCATGTTGCCCGGGGTTGGGGTAACTGATGGGTTTCTAGATGGGTGGTGATCTTGCTTCTTAGGACCCTTTCAAAGATTTTTATGTTTGGGATGTTAGTGCTATTGGTCTGTAGTTCTTTGCTGTTGTTTTTACTGCCCCCTTTGTGGAGTGGGGCTATGTCTGTTGTTTTTAGTAACTGAGGGCCCACCCCCGTGTCCAGCTCCCTCTCCCTCTCCCTCCCCTGGCAACACCCCCCCCCACTCTTCATAGACCTAAACTTACTCCCAGTTCAGTAAAATCCACACTTACTACTTTTGCAATCTACATCTACAGGGCCTTAAACTCTAGTATCAACCTTGACCTAAAACGCTTTCTTGATAGTTGTGACAGAACCCACAGGCATAACCCCAGACACAAACATCTCTACGACTTTCCCCCGTGTCCGACTAAACCTTTACAAAAATTCAATGTATGTCAAGGCCCTAAAATCGGGAATACCCACCTGAGAACTCTGAAAACTGCAGACACATTCATCACCTTCAAAACTCCCATTAGAAAACATCTTTTTCCCCCTGATACACCCCGTCAACTAACTACACCGAATATTACCGGGTGGTTCACACTTACATCACTCACTCATTTGACCATAAACAGAAATATTAATCTCAATCTTAAAATAATGAATCCTGTGATACTCCAATACTGAAAACTATGTACTGTGCCAAAACAAAAGCATTCACTTGCTAAACTCACAAACTAGTATTTTATTCACTTAGCCCATAATACCAACTTACCTCATAATTTGTAATTTTTTACAATTAAGAATAAAACTAAGTCTGCCCGAAATGCCTAGCCATGCTAAGCGTTCTAGTGGTACACTCTGTAATCACAATTTACTACATGTAAACCACACAAAAACCCAAATTTCTGTAAACTCAGCATTGTAACCCTTTTATAGAGAATAAACTTTGAATGAATTTGAATTAGTATTGGTGTAGTTTTGTTGCGTGGATTGTATATTAGGAGTTATTTGTGAATGGACCGCTTGTGGCCATAATTTTTTAAGCTTTTATTCATTTTCGTATTGTGATAAGTTTTAAATAAAATATAAAAAAAAAATAATGTCAGGCTTGACAAACTAAAGAAGAGACAACGATTATGACATGCAAGAACTCTATGAAACCTGACAGAGAAAACCCTCCCCTTTCTTGGGGTTTTATCCTGCGTGGCTAACCCTCCTGAAGTGTTTAGTAATTCTGAACAAATGAGCAACTCTGTGGCACACGGGGCCCACTACCCCTTGTTGCTTGTATATTGTCGCATCTAAATAATTGTACCCTGGTATTTCATTATTATTACAATCCAATCTAAGTGCTAAACCCACAAGGGTCATACAGCCCTGGTATCTATATTTTTCAATTGACTCTGTGAGGGGGTCCACTGATGAAAATTATTTTGTTTTTGGGTTTAAAGGGTTTTAAACTCTGTATATCTGCAAATGCAAATGAGTTGCATTGCTTGTTTTTTTGGGGGGCTTTATATCTTGGCACTAATGTCTCTTGTTCTGGAGTGGAGGCCACTGATTATGCCTCCACTACAGTGTTCCTCTTTTATTTTCTTACCAAACATCAATAGTTATGCCCAAATATTTCGTTTTCTTTTATTCACGAAAACGTATCATCACTTTACTCAGTAACAAATTATTTAATTAATATACTTTTCCAATAAAACAATGTTTTTATTTGATTTTTTTTTCAGGGAGCACAATTTACTCAAAGGTTTCTTCTCTTTTTCGTTGATTGCTGATTCTTATTAAATTGAAAGGGAAAATTTGTTTAGCTATTTTTTTGAACGTTTTGCGTTTCCTTCTGGGTTCTCAAATAAATAATAAATAATAATATTTTTATTTACTACAGGTACATGTCCCAAGGTAATACAGCCCCTAGCTGATATCACTGGCATACAAACTACGTATAAATTCAGGTGCTTTTTTAAATGGTTTTTAGAATGTTTACTTTGTCTTATACTTAATTTCAAAACTATAGATTCACTATAAATTTTATGATAACTAGCTTTAAATCCTGATACCAAAACCTCTTATCTAATGACTTAAATGAATCAAACAGTAACTGTAATTACTACACAGCAGAACAATCAAGGGCACTTCCAGAGCCAACAACAACATAACTCTCTTTAACTACAATATCAGATTTTAAGTAAACATTACGATGACCTCACAGCATTACTAAATCCCCTGCATGCCATTTATCTCCATCATCTCTTATCATAATATAAATGGATTACCTATCACAAAACTCACAGGGGGAAAAATTCCTAGGAATCCACCTTGATAATAGACTCAAATTTCAAACACATATAAAACAAATTTCCAAAAAAAATTCCAAGACCGTGGGCATACTATCGAAGATACAGTACTTTTACCTGGAGTTTACCTGGAAAAGAGTTTCGGGGGTCAACGCCCCCGCGGCCCGGTCTGTGACCAGGCCTCCTGGTGGACCAGCCCCCTGATCAACCGGGCTGTTGCTGCTGGCTGCACGCAAACCAACGTACGAGCCACAGCCCGGCTAAATCAGGAACTGACTTTAGGTGCTTGTCCAGTGCCATTTGTGAAGACTGCCGGGGGTCTGTTGGTAATCCCCCTTATGTGTGCTGGGAGGCATTTTGAACAGTCTCGGCCCCTGACACTTATTGTATGGTTTCTAAACGTGCTAGTGACACCCCTGCTTTCATTGGGGGGATGGTGCATGTCTGCCAAGCCCTTTTGCTTTCGTAGTGAGTGATTTTCGTGTGCAAGTTCGGTACTAGTCCCTCTAGATTTTCCAGGTGTATATAATCATGTATCTCTCCCTCCGCGTTCCAGGGAATACAGGTTTAGAAACCTCAAGCACCCCCCAGTAATTGAGGTGTTTTATCTCCGTATGCGCGCCGTGAAAGTTCTCTGTTCCACATCACCCTCCTGGCCCTATATCACTCACTTTTTTGCCCCTATCTCACCTATGGAATTTGTGCATGGGGGTCCCAAAAACAATAAACCATCTCAGACCACTAATCACCCAACAAAAGGCTGCAGTTTAGAATGGTAACAAAATTCCCACTACAGGCAGCACGCTCCACCAATATTCAAAACTCTAAACCTTCCTCACAATACAAAACATCCATACTTAAATTTCTGCACCTACTACATACATAGAACACTTTCTCTGACATAAACCCTCCTTTAAACATCTCCTTACCAACCTCAACAGAACACATGACCATAACACAAGACACAGATCACTCTTTGATGTTCCTCGTGTCCACTTTACGCTATGCAAAAACTCAATGCACATAAAAGGCCCTAAAATATGGAATTCCTACCTGTGAATATAAAAGAAACACTGTCTGTTTATAAAATTCAAGTCTCTTCTCAAAAATCACTTACTGACCCACAACTAAATAAATACTGAATAATTGTATCTCATAAATTGTATCTCATATATGTATCTCATTATTTATCTCATATATGTCAACCTGTGACCCCAAACAAACTTTATTACTATTTAACTTCATTACCAAACAGAATACTCCATTCTACTGATTACACAGCAACACAGTAAATGACCATATAACCTGTCTTTGTAATACTAATTTGTACTAAATTGTTGTCTTTTTACAATAATTTTTTTTACCACTGAATATATCATTGCTTGGTTAATCTTAAGTTAATTTTAAGCCAGACCGTAATGCTATGCATTCAAGTGGCTTTGGCATGCTGCATTTAACTATATTTTTTTGTACTTCACTGTATCATGTTCAATTAATAAATAAATAAATAAATAAATGCTGAGCAAATTTTGGGGAAATGTCAGTTTTGTCCCAGGATGCGACCCACACCCTCGACTAACACCCAATACCCATTTTATTGATCAATCAATTAGAGAGCCAAGGCCGGGTCACCACTAATTGGAAAAGACCCGGGGGCCCGGGGGAATACCGGCGAATAAAAAAAAAATCAAGTTTATTCTCTATAAGGGTTACAAATGAGGGGTTTACAAGTTTTGGATATTGTGTGGTTTACATGTTATAAAATACTAATTACAGAGGGGGGGGACTAGGACACCTAGCATGGCTAGGGATTTTAGGGCAGACTTAGATTAACCCCTCCGGGGTTAAAAATCCGAACAAAATCTTATGTTCTAAACTTAAGGCTGCGCGTAACCTCTTCAACATTGGACAAGAATATTTCATTCCCTACACTAAGAATTTAAGTGAGACTTAGCATATATTCGCTGAGAGAAATACACTTCTTGGTGTATATACATGAGAGATATAAAATAGCCATAGGAACAGCCAAGAATATATTCTCCGAGAGGTGTACTGTGTACGTGTTTCTGAATGAACTTTCGTGGCCTGGTGGCAAAAGCTCTCGCTTCTCACGGTGAAGGGACGGGTTCGATTTCCCGGGAAGGGGTGAAAGCATTGGACTTGTTTCCTTACAATTTCATTACTTTTAACAAGTCACTAGAAACTAGCACTTTTCCCGACACTACTCAAGACAGCTAGGGTTTACACCAATACATAAAGGTGGTGACCCTACAGATGTAAACAACTATAGGCCAATATCAAACTTACATTGCTATCCTAAATCTTGGGGGAAACTCGTGCACAGGAGACTATATTCATTTATAACAGCACAAAACATACTCAACCCCTGCCAATTTGGATTCAGGAAAAAAAAAAAGCACTAATGATGCAACTGTAAAAATGCTAGATCTGCTTTACACAGCATTGGAAAATAAAGAATATCCGCTTGGAATTTTTATTGACCTAAGAAAAGCGTTTGACACAGTAACCACGACATCCTACTCCACAAACTTTACCATTATGGTATAAGAGGCCATGCGCTTGCATATTTCAAATCCCTACTTACTAATAGGGATCAGTATGTCACCATTAAAGACACAGCCTCATTAACACAGCCACTTGATACTGGGGTTCCGCAGGGAAGTGTCCTTGGACCCCCGCTCTTCATATTTACATCAATTATCTTTCAAAAATATTCCAACACCTGAAACCCATTCTCTTTGCTGACGACACACTTACGTCATCTCTCACCCTAATCTGCCACCCTCAGCACCATTTTTAACGAAGAGCTGCTCAAAATTTTCGACTGGATGACAGCCAATAAACTTACACTTAACACTGACAAAACCTACTATATTATGTTTGGAATGCAGAGCAGGTGTTGCGCAACTTAATATTAAGATCGAAAAAAACACTCTAATTGCCAGACATAATGAAGGCAAATTCCTAGGCCTATATCTCAACAACAACCAAATTTAGCACCCATATCCATCACATAGCAAAAAAAGTATCCAAAACGGTGGGGATCCTCTCCAAGATACGATACTACGTGCCGCAAACTGCCCTTCTCAAAACTATACCATTCACTTATTTATCCATACCTCACCTATGCTATCTGTGCTTGGGGATCAACTGCAGAACCCACCTAAAGCCAATAAAAAACCCCAACAAAAGCCGCCCCTAAGAATAATCACTAAATCCATCCCTGGCAACACCCCCCCCCCCCCCACTCTTCATAGATTTAAACCTACTCCCTGTTTAGAACATCCACACTTGCTACTGTGCAGTCTATATCTACAGGACCTTAAATTCCAATTTAACCTTGACCTAAAACGCTTTCTTGATAGCTGTGACAGGGCCCCAGGGATAACACCAGACACAAACATCTCTAAGACATTCCCCGTGTCCGACTAAACCTTTACAAAAAATTCAATGTATTTCAAAGGACCTAAAATCTGGAACACCCCCACCGGAAAACTCTAGAACTGCAGACACATTCATCACTTTCAAAACTACAGTTAGAAAACATCTTATCTCCTGATACACCCCGTCAACTGACTATAAACACAGAAAAACTAATCTTAATCTTAAAATAATGAATACTAAACTAGTCATAAGTTTGCCTATGATACTCCAATATAGACACTTTTGTATTTTGCCAAAACAAAAGTATTCACATCGCTAAACTCACAAATTATAATGTAATCACTTAGCCTTAATACCACAATCTGTAAGAATTAAATGTTAAGAATCAATCTAAGTCTGCCCGAAATGCCTAGCCATGCTAGGTGTCCTAGTGGCCCCCTCTGTAACTAGTATTTTATAAACATGTAAACCACACAATATCCAAAATCTGTAAACTCCGCATTGTAACCCTTGTAGAGAATAAACTTGATTGATTGATTGATTGATTGATTCTCCTCGCTTCTCTCTCTCTCTCTCTCTCTCTCTCTCTCTCTCTCTCTCTCTCTCTCTCTCTCTCTCTCTCTCTCCTCTCTCTCTCTCTCTCTCTCTCTCTCTCTCTCTCTCGGAAGAAGTCAATGGCGAATGTAAAAACAAACAACACTTGACCTTACGTTCCCCAGGTCGCACCCGGCACATTCTATTGTCATCCCGTGTGTGTGGATAAGTTGTTTCTTTACTACAGTGCATCATAAAAAGTGAGTGGAAGGTAAACAGTGAGTTTCTAGCAATATTTTATGGGCCGTTTTCCTTCAAGGAGAAGGGAAGGAGGAAAGGAGGGAAGGAGGGAAGGGAAGGGAAGGATGGAAGAGGGAATGCGTTGATGCTGATGGAGAACTCTTAACCCAAAGAGATGAATCTTCGTTCTAGAGAGACCTAACTTCATTATCTCCCATTCTCTAGGCTCTGATTGAACCCTAAAAGCTTGGCGTTTCTCCTTTGGTGAAGGTTTTAAGATTTATCTACCCTCTTGGCTAGCTTTCCTGCTAGAGTGCAGATCATCTAACAGGCTTCTATTTCACACTCCTATGAGAGGACGATAGTATTTCCCCTGGATGGTCGCTGATAAGTAGTCTACTATCTGATGTTTTTCTCTCACACACCAATAATGCGAGAAAGCTATTTATTCCGTAACTGACAAGGAGGCTCTTGAAGCATCTTAAGTCAACACATGTCTTTAGCAAAAACACCAAAAAAACACTTTCCCCGTTTTCTCTAACACGTGATGGCTGAGGAAAACCTCAATTTAAAATTCCCTTTTACCTTGGATACAGGATTTTATCCAAAACAATAATGATTCACAAGGGCGTCTTCATTTGCCAGCTTCTGTATATAAGGAATCCACTACCAGGGTGGAGAACATAAGCCTCTTGGGGAACCTCTCTGACTGCTTCCAGTCCTTCCGGAAAGACCGGCGACTCTCCTGCCAGGGTAAAATATTTCTGTCACGCATGTTTGGGTTTTTCAATGGGTTATTCTGGTTATTGATTGACATAAACACTAATATGATACACAAATATCCCAAGAAAAGAGAATGGAACTTATGACGACGTTTTCGGTCAGACTGAGACGTGTTCATGATTTTTCAATGTGATATGTGCAGGTTTTTGTGTATTGTTCCAGTCACGGTACTGTGCATTTTAATTCATTAATATAAATAATAATTTGATGTTATTATTTTTACCGCACCTATCACTCCCATCATGGTAAGGCGGCCCCAAATAATAAGAAAAAACGTTCACCTTTATTCATTCATTAGGGGTCTTGGTAGAAATTTTCAGATATTGCAGCTCTAACGACATTCTGAACAGCAAATCTCCACCTCCCCTCCTAAGTACAGGTACTAAACTTCCTACATCCAGGACTCAAGCTCGGTGACCATTTTTGAAATCCATTCAGAAATGTTACCTTGTTCACACTGAAATAAACACGTCAATGATCTGACACCCTCCTTATACCCCTTTGCTGGATCCCTCAAGCCCGTAGCACTAAAAACCTTTTTATATCCTCCCTCCAACTTTTCTCGGGACTATCCCTAATTTCTCTTTCCTTCCATCCAAAATTTGTTCACCTTTTTGGTCATCCTACCCTGCCCGTCCTCTCTAAATGCTAAACCACCTCAACAACCCTCACCCCACCCTCGAATTATATCTCGGTTAACCCCAAGCCTTATAAAATTATATTTTTCCAACTTCTCTGCATTGTTTATATAACATAAAGCTTTCAGTCATGACATCTCTACTGCCTCCAGCCTCTTCATTTCTGCTACGTTTAAAGCCTATGCCTCACCCCATATAAAGTGTTGGTAACACTGTCCACCTCGTTTTTCATTACCCCGTCTGTCGATAAAGTTCACTCTCAAGCATCTAAATACGTAATTCACTTCCTAAATATTCTCTCCCTTCAGTCTGACATCTAGTCTTTTGTTGCTCATTTCTATAGCTCGCTTTTCATTTTTTTTTATACACATCCGCCCAACTTTCTCCACCAACCCTTTACATATCTTCAGACGCTCCCAAAAATATGTTATCTTCTAATTTAGGGTTAAGAATTAATCTAAGTTTGCCCGAAATGCCTAGCCTTGGTAGGTGTTCTAGTGGCCCCCTTGTAATTAGTATCTTATATTACATGTAAACCACACAATAACCAAAATCTGTAAACCTCGCATTGTAACCCTTATAGAGAGTAAACTTTGATTTGATTTGATTAAGAGCAATTGTGACAACTCTCACTTCGCACCAGAATCACTATCTGGTGGCCTGGTGGTTAACGCTCTCGCTTCACACTGCGAGGGCCTATGTTCGATTCCCAGCCAGAGAACAAACATTGGGGGTTTTTTCTTTCCACCTGTTGTCTATGTTCCCCAATCAAAAAATGGGTACCTGGGTGTTAGTCGACGGTGTGGGTCGCATCCTGGGACACTGACCTAATTTGCCCGAAATGCGGAGCATAACAAGGGACTTTCTATATAGTAGTATGTCATTGTTGTCAGCTAGGACTGTATAACCTTGTATACATGTACTTGTAGTAAATAAAGATAATATTATTATTATACCATTCCTCTCCCTACCATTCACGGATTATACAACCTCATCCTTAAACAGGTTAAATAATTATGATAACATTAAACCATATTAATATTAAACCTATATTTACTGGATTATAGTTGCCTCTCTTCCTTACACTTCATAACGTCCACTACCTTACCCCCACCAACTCGCATCCACCACGACGTCGCCTCCACTCCATACCAAAGCCTCTTCTACACCACGCCACATTTCTCCTTACATTGAAAAAGAAACGTGCTTTAGTTCTCAAACACTAGAAAATAAGTGTCGGGCTATAATAATAGTAGTAGTAATAATAATTAAAATATATAATAATAATAATAATCTTTATTTCTACAAGTACATGATACAACTTATGCAGACCTAGCGACATCAATGCCACTGTATACAGAAAACCCCTTGTTTACGCAGGGCATTTCGGTCAAATTAGGGCAATTTTGTGCCTCAGGATACGACCCACACTAGTGGACTAACACCCAGGTACCTATTTTACTGCTAGGTGAACAGGACAGCAGTGTCTTAAGGAAAAACATCCCAGTGTTTACACCAGAACCCGGGATCGAACCACGGACTTCAGTGTGTGACCTAAGTGCGCTACCAACCCACGAGACATTTCTGTACGCTAACCCTTCTAACTGGTATTACACAGCCTCACACTCTTCATAAAAACTCTTAACTATTATTGGTTTACCTACTATCTATTTCATACATATGCTACTTCTGCCACATTGCTTTCCCTATCTACCCTATCCCATGCCTTTTCTAAAATCATGTGTGCATCAAATGGCTCCTTACCCTTATCTAAATATTCACCACATATATGCTTCAAAGTGAACAATTAGTCTATGCATCCAGTATCCATCGTAAATCCTCCGCGTTCTTTTGTAATCCTACTTTTCCTCTAGTCCCTAGCTCTTTCAATAATAATTCTACCATATACCTTACTCGGTATAAGTCATGAAGCTTATTTCATTATAATTCTTGCATTCTGAAAGGACCTCAATGGAAATAAGTCAATCTGACTTTTTTTTGGGTTATGTATGATGATCTATGTAACTGTATTTGTGTATACCTGAATAAACTAACTTACTTACTTACTTATTCCCTAATAAAAGGGAATTATTCATGCTCTTAGCATAATTCTTTCATGCAATGTTGATCAATATTCCAACCACGTCTTGGACCTTCCAGCAAGCGTGCGTGACGTGTTAGAATAGGATGAATGGAGAGGGGGCGAATGGTTCTTGGGTCTGACCATCTGTGGGATTGTGAGCAGGGTATTAATTATGAAGGGAATCAGGAAACCGGTTATTTTTTCATATAGTCGGACGGAGTCCAGGAAATGGGACTTACCATGCCTGCACTTTAAAGGAGGGGTTTGGGATATTTGGCATTTTGGAGGGATTTGTTGTGTATCTTTATACGTATATGCTTCTAGAACTGTTTGTATGCTGACACCTCTGCAAAAACCGTGATTAAAGTGTGAGTGTGGTGAAAGTGTTGTATGATAATGAAGCTTTTTCTTGTGGGGATTTTCTTTCTTTTTTGGGTCACCCTGCCTACGGTGGGAGATGGCCAACTGTGGAAAAAAAAAATATTATTATAATGGTTTTATAGATCGGTTTTTTTTTGGTGGTGGGGGGATCGATTATTTTCTGTTTTGCATCTCTTTAAATTTCTTCAAACTTCACTCGCTAGTTTATTCGCGATAAGGAAGGAAATTTAAAATACGCAGTGTCCTATCAAGACAATAAGACTTTAAGCGGAGAAAAGACCGACGCTGCCAGAACAAACGCTTTCATCAAACCGGACACTACGTCCCGCTCAGTGTAACTCTCCCATCATGTCTTGACAAAGTGAGAAACAGAGCTAAACGTTGTCCCAATGGAAGCCTCTCCTGCAACAAGATACAACAAAATAATAATAATAAGATACAATAATAATCTGATAATTGTAAACTCTCATATAAATCAATATTATCTTTCACAAGCCCTATACAATGACTTCTTAAAAAACCCAATCTAACAGCGCCTGCATTTGAGTGCAATCTATATATATAATATATATATATATAATAATATATATATATATAGATATAAATATATATATATATATATATAATGTCGTGCCGAATATTAAAACTGGTCAATTAGCAAGATCTTCATTTAAAATAAAGTCCTTTTCTGAAAATTATCTCTTATGCTTTTAAATGATATATTTTTTTCATTAATGTTAATGTTATGTAAAAAACTTTTAATTTGCAACAAAAGAAGCTAAGAAAATTACCTAACCTTATATAACAAGAACATTTGTTTTAACCTAACCCAAACTAAATATATTTAGATTTGTTTTACAGTAATTAAGTACAAACAAACGCGCAGTGAAATATGTTTTTTTTCGTTAGGTTCAGAATGATTTTGGCGAAATTCTTGCATACACAAATGTTGCTTGTCCTATATGGTCAAGATGAACGTTTGCTACATTAGGCCAAGATCGCAAGTTCTGCTATTCGGCACGACATAGTAATATATATATATATATATATATATATATATATAAGATAGATATAATATATATATATATACATAAATATATATATATTTATTTTATTATCACACTGGGGCCGATTCCTTCCCACAAAGGCAGGGAGCCCTAAAAAGAAAAACTTTCAATCCATCATTCACCCCGCTCCATCACGTCTTGTTGCAAAGGGTGCTTTACACTACAGTTTTTAAACTGCACCATTAACAACTACCCCCTTCAGAGTGGCGAGGCCACCTGTACTTCCTCTCCAGGACTCAAGACCGGCCTGCCGGTTTCCCTAATCCCTTCATAATGTTTACTTTCTCACACTTCCCAACAGCACGTCAAGTATTAAACAAAACCCATTTGTCTCCATTCACTATCCTATCAAACACGCCTCACGCATTGCCTGCTGGAAGTCCAAGCCCCTCGCATCATACAAAACCTCCTTTACCCCCTCCCTCCAACCCTTCCTAGGCCGACCCCTACCCCGCCTTCCACTTCCACTACAGACTGATAAACTCTTGAAGTCCATTTCTGTTTTGTTCCATTCTCTCTATCTACATGTCCGAACCACCTCAACAACCCTTCCTCAGCCCTCTGGACAACAGTTTTGGTAATCCCGCACCTCCTCCCTAACTTCCAAACTACGAAATCTCGAGCATTATATTCACCCACCATTGCCCTCAGACATGACATTCCACTGCCTCCAGCCTTCTCCTCGCTGCAACATTCCATCACCCCCCACGCTTCACAACCCATATAAGACGTTGGTAAAACTATACTCTCATACATTCCCCTCCTTGCCTCCAAAGGACAAATTCTTGTCTCCACAACGCCTTATGCACCACTCACGCTTTTTCCCTCATCCATTCGATGATTCCACTCATCTTCCAGACCCTTCTGCTGACACGTCCACTCCCAAATATCTGTATACGTTCACCTCCTCCATACTCTCTTCCCTCCAATCTGATATTCAATCTTTCATCAACTAATCTTTTTGTGATCCTCATAACCAGTATTACTCTTTCCTGTATTCCACCTTTAATTTTCTTCTTTTGCACACCCTACCAAATTCATCCACCAATCCTGCAGCTTCTCTTCAGAATCTCCAAAAGCAAACATGTCATCAGCAAGAGCAGCGTGTGACAACTCCCACTTTGTTGTGTGATTTTCTTATCTTTTAACTCCACGGCCTCTTGCCAAGACCCTCGCATTACTTCTCTTACAACCCCTTCTATAAATATATTAAACAACACGGTGACATCACACATCCTTGTCTAAGGCCAACTTTTAATATACAGGAAAAAAAATTCCCTCTTTCCTACAGACTCTAACTTGAGCCTCACTATCCTCGAAAAAACTCTTCACTGCTTTCAGTAACCTACCTCTTACACCATACACTTGAACATATGGCCACATTGCCCCCCTATCCACCCTGTCAATAACGCCTTTTCCCAAATCCTAAAGCCACAAAGAAACCTCTTTAGCCTTATCTAAATCCTGTTCACTTATATGTTGTCTCACTGGAAACACCTGCCAACACACCCCCTACCTTTCCTAAAGCCTCCTTGTTCATCCTGCTATCCTATTCTCCGTCTTAACTCTTATATTCTTTCATTATCCTCTACCATACACTTTAACAGGAATACTCAACAGACTTATCCCCCTATAATTTTTGCACTCTCTTTTATCCACTTTGCCTTTATACCAAGGAACTATGCAACTCTCTGCCAATCACTAGGTACCTTACCCTCTTCCATACATTTATTAAAAATTGCCCAACCACTCCAAAACTATATCCCCACCTGCTTTAACCATTTCTATCTTTATCCCATCAATCCGGCTGCCTTAACCCCCCTTTCGTTTTACCCTACTGCCACACGAACTTCCCCCACACACACAACTGGCTTCTTTCCTCCCCCTACAAGATGTTATTCCTCCTTGCCCAATACACGAAATCACAGCTTCCCTAATCTTCGTCAACATTTAACATTTCTTCAAAATATTCCCTCCATCGTCCAATACCTCTAACTCTCCATTTAATAACTCTCCTCTCCTATTTTTAACGACAAATCCATGTTATGCTCAGGCTTCTTAACTTGTTAAACTCACTTCCAAAACTTTTCTTATTTTCAAACCAAATTTGTTGATACATCTCACCCACTCTCTTCATTTGGCACTCTTTTACATTGCTTCACCACTCTCTTAACCGCTCTCTTTTCTCCATATACTCTTCCCTCCTTGCATCACTTCTTTTGAAAAACTTCTCATATCTAACTTTTTCTCCCTTACTACTAACTCTCTTTACATCATCATTCCACCCAATCTCGCTTCCTCTTCCCTCCTGCACCCCCACTTTCCTGTAACCACAAAACTTCCTGCTGAACACATCTAACACTACATTTTTAAACCTAACCCCATACTTTCGACCCCTTTGCCGATGCTCTCATTAAGCCCATCTATCCTCCAATAGCTGTTTTATATCCTTACCCTAACTGCCTCCTCTTTTAGTTTATAAACATCAAACCTCTCACTTCCCTAGGCTTCATTCTCCTGTATCTCCCATCTTACCTTTTTACCCTCAGTGTAGCTACACTAGAAAGTGGATCTGATATATCTGTGGCCCACTATAAACATGAACAATTCTGAAGTCTACTCAACTGTCTTTTTTATCTACCAATACATAATCCAACAAACTACTGTCATTTCGCCCTACACATATCGTGTCATACTATTTATTCCTCTTTTTCTTAAAAATAGTATTACCTATAACTAAACCCCTTTCTATACAAAGTTCATCAAAGGGCTCCCATTATCAATTTACACCTGGCAATCCCCAAACTTACCCTACCCACCCTCTCTAAAAGTTTCTCCTACTTTAGGATTCAGTCCCCTACCACAATACGCTCTCACTTGGTTCAAAGGCTCTATACATTCACTTAACACTCCCAAAATCTCTCTCTCGCCTCTGGCATTCCTCTCTTCCCTGGTGCATGCACGCTTATTATACTCGACTTCTCCGCATCCAACCTTTACTTTCATTCCACATCATTCTTGAATTTACACATTCATATTTCCTCTTTTTCCCTCCTTCCATAACGGATCATTTAACATTACTGCTACCCCTTCCTTTGCTCAAACCTCTCAGATACTCCAGATTTAATCCCATTTTATTTCCCCCCACTGAAACTCTCCTAACCCCCTCAGCTTGTGTCGCTTAGAGCCAGACATCCAACGTCTTTTCAATTCATAACATCAGCAATCATCTGTTTCTTGTCATCCGCACTACATCCACGCACATTTAAGCATCCCATTTTAAAGTTTTTCTTCTTCTCTTTTTTATAAATGTATACAGAAAAGGGTTACTAGCCCATTGCACCCGGCATTTTAGAGTCGCCCCTCATACACACGCATATATAGATATAATATATATATATATATATCTATATATATATATATATATATATATATATATACATACATATATATATATATAGAGATATTTATCTATTTATATATATAGATAAATATATATATATGTATGTATGCAAAGAACTTTCGCGAGAACAGGCGAAAATATACCACAAACACTGATCACTGGCTGAAGGAGACCTCGAACCTACGACAAGGTACGCAGTGCTTTAACCAATCTAACCCACCCTTGACAATACTTGCGTGTAGCTTGCCTACACGTTTGTTCCAAGGCACCCGCTTTCAGGGAAAGGCTTACAGCTTTTCATATCATCCCCGGCATCATCAAGCCTACTAGAGATTTTAACAATGCAAGGAAGTTCGCGAGAGCAAGCGAAATATACACAAACACGTGTGGGTAGATTGGTAAAGCACCTGCGTACCTTGTCTTAAGGTTCGTAGTCGAGTCTACTTCAGCCAGAATCCATTTATATATAAATATATATATATATAAATATATATCTATATATATATATCTATATATATATATATATAATATATATATAATTTATATATATATATATATAATTATAATCACACAGGCCGATTTCCCACCAAGGCAGGGTGGCCTCGAAAAAGAAAAACTTCAACCATCATTCAACTCCACCACTGTCTTCCAAAAGGGTGCTTTACACTACAGTTTTTAAACTGCAACTTAAAACACCCCTCCTTCAGAGTGCAGGCACTTTACTTCCCATCCCAGGTCTCAAGTCCGGCCCTGCCGGTTTTCCTGAACCCCTTCCATAAAATGTTACTTTGCTCACACTCCAACACAGCACGTCAAGTATTAAAAACCTTCGTCACCATTAACTCCTATCAAACACCTCCACGCAACGCCTTGCTGGAAGTCAAGCCCCTCTCACACAAACTTCCTTTAACCCCCTCCCTCCAACCTTTCCTAGGCCGATCCCTACCTCGCCTTCCTTCCATTACAAGACTGATACACTCTTGAAGTCATTCTGTTTTCTCTCCCATTCTCTCCTACTTGTCCGAACCACCTACAAAAAACCCTTCCTCAGCCCTCCGGGACAAACAGTATTTGGTAATCCCCCCACCTCCTCCGAACTTCCAACACTACATTTCTCTTCTCTGCATTATATTCACACCACACATTGCCCTCAGACATGACATCTCCACTGCCCCTCCTTCTCCTCGCTGCAACTATTCATCACCCACTGCTTCACTACCCATATTAGAGCGTTGGTAAAACTATACTCTCATACAATTCCCTCTTTGCCTCCAAGGACCAAGTTTCTTTGGTCTCCACAGACTCCTAAGGCACACTCACTCTTTTTCCCTCATCAATTCATGATTCACCTCATCTTTCATAGACCCATCTTGCTGACACGTCCACTCCCAATATCGAATACGTTTTCACCGTCCTCCCATACTCTCCCCTCCAATCTGAATATTCAATCTTCGTTCATCACCTAATCTTTTTGTAATCCTCATAACTTACTCTTTCCTGTATTCTCCTTTAATTCTTCGTTGCACACCCGACTCCAAATTCAATCCCACCAATCTCTGCAGCTTCTCTTCAGAATCTCCCAAAAGGCACAGTGTCATCCAGCAAAGAGCAGCTTGACAACTCCCCACTTTGTGTGTGATTCTTTATCTTTTAACTCCACGCCTCTTGCCAGACCCTCGCATTTAACTTCCTCTTCAAGCCCCTCTATAAATATATTAAACAACCACGGTGACATCACACATCCTTGTCTAAGGCCTACTTTTACTGGGAAAAAAATTCCCTCTTTCCTACATACTCTAACATGAGCCTCACTACATCCTCGTAAAAACTCTTCACTGCTTTCAGTAACCTACCTCCTACACCATACACTTTGCAACATTTGCCACATTGCCCCCCTATCCACCCTGTCAACGCCTTTTCCCAATCCAGAAATGCCTCAAAGACTCTTTAGCCTTATCTAAATACTGATCCAACTTATATTTTTCACTGTAAACACCAGGTCCACACATCCCCCTAACCTTTCCTAAAGCCTCCTTGTTCATCTTCATCCTATTCTCCGTCCTTACTCTTCCTTCTTTCATATAAATCTACCATACACTGACCAGGTATACTCAACAGACTTATCCCCCTATAATTTTGCCACTCTCTTTTATTCCCCCTTTGCCTTTTATACAAAGGACCTATGCATGCTCTCTGCAATCACTAGTACCTACCCTCTCCATACATTTATTAAATAAATGCACCAAACCCCATCAAAACTATATCCCCAACCTGCTTTTAAACATTTCTATCTTTATCCCCATTCAATCCCGGCTGCCTTACCCCCTTCATTTTACCTACTGCCCTCACGAACTCCCCCACACCACAACTGTCTCTTCCCTCACTCCTACAAGATGTTTATTGCGATCCTTGCCCTATACACGAATCACAGCTTCCTATCTTCGTCAACGTTTAACCAAATTCCTCAAATATTCCCCATCCCACTTCCCATACCTCCTAACTCTCCATTGAATAACTCTCCTCTCCTAGTTTTAACTGACAAATCCTTTATTCTCTAGAGCTTTCTTACTTGTTAATCTCTACTCCAAACTTTTTCTTAGTTTCAACAAAATTTGTTGATATCATCTCACCCACTCTCTCATTTGCACTCTTTTTACATTGCTTTTCATCACCACTCTCTTAACCTCTCTCTTTTTCTCCATATACTCTTCCCTCCTTGCAATCACTTCTTTGTAAAAACTTCCATATGCTAACTTTTTCTCCCTTACTACTCTCTTTACATCATCATTCCACCAATCGCACCTCTTCCCTCCTGCACCCACTTTCCTGTAACCACAACTTATGCTGGAACACTCTAACACTCATTTTTAAAAACCTACCCCATACCGCTTCGACCCCATTCCTATGCTCTCGATTTAGCCCATCTATCGTCCAATCGCTGTGTATATCTTACCCTAACTGCCTCCTCTTTTAGTTTATAAACTTCACCTCTCTCTTCCCTGATTGCTTTCTATTCTCCTGTAATCCCCATCTCTATCTACCGTTACTCGCAGGGTAGCTAACAACCAGAAAGTGATCTGATATATCTGTGGCCCCTCTATAATAAACATTACACCTAAGCTACTCAACAGTCTTTTATCTACCAATACATAATCCAACAAACTACTTTCCATTTCGCCCTAAATCATATTCGGTGTATACTTATTTATCCCTCTTTTTTTTTCTTAAAAGATGTATTACCTTTATACTAAACCCCTTTCTATACCAAGTTCAATCAAAGGGCTCCCATTATCATTTACCACTGGCACCCCAACTTTACCTACCACACCCCCTCTAAAAGTTCTCCTACTTTAGGCATTCATTCCCCTACCACAATTACTCTCGCACTTGGTTCTAAGGGCCCATACATTCACTTAACAATCACCCAAAATCTCTCTCTCCTCACCTCAGAATGCCTCCTTCTTCCAGGTGCATAACACGCTTAATAGAATCACTTCTCGCATCCAACCTTTACTTTAATCCACAAATAATTCTTGAATTTACACCATTCATATTCTCTTTTCTCCTTCATAACTGATCATTTAACATTACTGCTACCCCTTCCTTTGCTCTAACTCTCTCAGATACGCCAGATTTAATCCCATTTATTTCCCCCCACTGAAACTCTCCTACCACCCCCTTCAGCTTTGTTTCGCTTAGGAGCCAGGACAAACCAACTTCCTTTTCATTCATAACAATCAGCATCCATCTGTTTCTTGTTCATCCGCACTACATCCACGCCACATTTAAGCATCCCAGTTTTATAAAGTTTTTCTTCTTCTCTTTTTTTAGTAAATGTATACAGGAGAAGGGGTTACTAGCCCATAGCTCCCGCATTTTAGTCGCCTCATACGACACGCATATATATATATATATAATATAGATATATATATATAAATATAAATATATATATATATATCTATATAATATACATACATATATATATATATATAATATATATATATAAAGATATATATATATATATATATATATATATATATATAATTATATGTAGCAAAGAATTCCGAGAACAGGCCGAAAGATACACAAACACTGATCACTGGCTGAAGGAGACCTCGAACCTACGACAAAGGTACGCAGTGCTTTAACCAATCTACCCACCACTGACAATCCTTGGCGTGTAGCTGCCTACACGTTTGATCCAAGGCACCACCTTCCAGGAGAAGGCTTACAGCTTTTCATAACATCCCCTGCAGTGCATCAGCCTGCACTAAGATTTTTTAACAATGCACGGAATTCGCGAGAGCAGGCGAAATATACACAAACACGTGTGGGTAGATTGGAAAGGCACTGCGTACCTTGTCTTATGGTTCGTAGGTTCGAGTCTAACTTCAGCCAGAGATCATTTATATATATATATTATATATTATATAATTATATATATATAAATATAATATTATATATTAGATATATATATATATATAATATATATATATATATTTATATATAATATAATCACACTGGCCGATTCCCACCAAGGCAGGGTGGCCCGAAAAAGAAAAACTTCACCATCATTCCACTCCAGCACTGTCTGCCAGAAGGGTGCTTGACACTACAGTTTTTTAAAACTGCAACTTTAACAACCCTACTTCAAAGTGCAGGCACTGTACTTTCCCATCTCCAGGACACACTCCGCCTGCCGGTTTCCCCTGAACCCCGTCATAAAATGTTATCTTTGCTCACACTCCAACAGCACGCAATATTAAAAACCATTCGTCTCCATTAACTCTATCAAACAAGCTCACGCACGCCTGCTGGAAGTCCCAGCCCCTCTCATCCCAAAACCTCCTTTACCCCCACCCTCCAACCTTTCCAAGGCCCGATCCCCTACCTCGCCTTCCTTCCAATTACAGACTGATACACTCTTGAAGTCAGCTGTTTTCTCATCCTCCATTCTCTCTACATGTCCGAACCACCTCAACAACCCTTCCTCAGAGCCCTCTGGACAAACAGTTTTGGTAATCCCGCACCTCCTCCTAACTTCCAAACTAGTATTCTCTGCAATAAAATCACACCACACATTGCCCTCAGACATGACATCTCCACTGTGCCTCCTGCCTTCTCCTCGCTGCAACATTCAATCACGCCATGCTTCACACCATATAAGAGTGGTTTGGTAAACTACTCTCTCATATACATTCCCTCTTTGCCTCCAAGTCAAAGTTCCTTTTGTCTCCACATACTCCTAAGTGCACCACTCACCCTTTTCCCCTCATCATTCAAGGATTCCCTCATCCTTTCATAGACCCATCCGCGACACGTCCACTCCCAAATATCTGAATACATTCACCTCCCCTCCATACTCTCTCCTCCAATCTGATATCCAATCATTCATACACCTCAATAATTTTGTTATCCTCATAACCTTACTCTTTCCTTGTATTCACTTTTATTTTCCTTTTCTTTGCACACCCTAATTACCAAATTCATCCACCAATCTCTCAACATCTCTTCAGAATCTCCCAAAGCACAGTGTACATCAGCAAAGAGCAACTGAGACAACCCCACTTTATGTGTGATTCTTTATCTTTTAACTCCACGCCTCTTGTGAAGACCCTCGCATTTATTTCTCTTACAACCCCATCTTAAATATATAAACAGACCACGGTGACATACACATCCTTGTCTAAGGCCCACTTTTACTGGGAAATATTTCCCTCTTTCCTATGTACTCTAACTTGAGCCTCACTCTCCTCGTACAAACTCTTCACTGCTTTTCAGTAACCTACCTCCTACACCATACAACCTGCACCATCCTGCCACATGCCCCCCTATCCCCCCCCTGTCATAAACCCTTTCCAAATTCTTAAATCCACAAAGACCTCTTTAGCCTTATCTAATACTGTTCACTTATTTGTTTCACAGTAAACACTTGGTCCAAACACCCCCTACCTTTCCAAAGCCTCCTTTGTTCATCAGCCTATCCTATTCTCCGTCTTACTTTTAATTCTTTCAATAATAACTCTACCATACACTTTACCAGTATACTCACATACTTATCCCCCTAAAATTTTTTGCACTCTCTTTTGCCCCTTTGCCTTTATACAAAGAACTATGCATGTCTCTGCTCTCTGCCAATAACCCGAGGTAACCTTACCCTCTTCCATACATTTCTAAATAATTGCACAACCACTCCAAAACTATATCCCCATCCCCAACCTGCATTTAAACATGTCTATCTTTACCACATCAATCCGCTGCCTTACCCCTTTCATTTTTACCTATTGTCCTCACACAACTTCCCCCCCACACTCACCACCTGGCTCTTCCTCTCTCCTACAAGATGTTATTCCTCCTTGCCCTATACAACGAAATCACAGCTGCCCGATCTTCATCAACAATTAACAATTCCTCACAATATTCCCTCCCATCATCCCAAGACCTCTAATTCTCCATACTATAAATAAATTATATAATATATATATTCTATAATATATATATATATATATATATATATATATATATATATATATATTTATTTTTATACACAACCGGCCCGATTCCCACCAAGGCAGGTGGCCCGAAAAGAAAATACTTTCAACCATCATTCACTCCATCCTGTCTTGCCAGTAGGGTGCTTTAAACACAACAGTTTTTTAAACTGCAACATTAACACCCCTCCTCATAGGGGCAGGCACTGTACTTCCCCATCTCCAGACTCAAGTCCGGCCTGCCGGTTTTCCCTGAACCCTTTCAAAAATGTTACTTTGCTCACACTCCAACAGCACGTCAAGTATTAAAAACCATTGTCTCCATTCACTCCGATACAAACAACGCTCACGCATGCCTGCTGGAAGTCCAAGCCCCCGCACACAAACCTCCTTTACCCCCCTCCCTCCAACCCTTCCTAGCCGATCCCTACCCGCGCCTTCCTTCCACTACCGACTGATACACTCTTGAATCATTCTTTTCGCTCCATTCTCTCTACATGTCCGAACCACCTCAACAACCCGTCCTCAGCCCTCTGGACCACAGTTTTGGTAATCCCCCGCACCTCCTCCTAACTCCCAACTACGAATTCTCTGCATTAAATTCACACCATCACATTGGCCCTCAACATGACATCTCCACTGCCTCCAGCCCTCCTCCCTCGCTGCAACATGCATCACCCACGCATCACACCCATATAAGAGCGTTTGGTAAAACTATACTCCTCATACATTCCCTCGTTGCCTCCAAGGACAAAGTTCTTTGTCTCCACAGACTCCTAAGTGCACCACTCACCTCTTTTTTCCCTCTCAACTCTAATGATTCACCACATCTTTCATAGACCCATCCCGACACGTCCACATCCCAATATCTGAATACGTTCACCTCCTCCATACTCTCTCCCTCCAATCTGATATTCAATCTTTCATCACCTAATCTTTTTGTTACCTCAAACCTTACTCTTTCCTGTAATTCACCTTTAATTTGCTCTTTTGCACACCCTACCAAATTCATCCACCAATCTCTGCAACTTCTCTTCAGAATCTCCCAATAGCACAGGTGTCATCAGCCAAAGAGCAGCTGTGACAACTCCCCTTTGTGGGTGATTCTTTATCTTTTACTCCACGCCTCTTGCCAAGACCCTCGCATTTACCCTTTCTTACAATCCCCATTCTTTACATATATTAAACAACCACGTGACATCACACCCTTGTCTAAGGCCTAACTTTTACTGGAAGAAAAAATTCCCCTCTTTCCTACATACCTAACTTGATCCTCACTATCCTCGTAAAAACTCTTCCACTGCTTCAGTAACCTACCTCCTACAACCAAACTCTTGCAACTTCGCCACATTGCCTCCCCTATCCCACCCTGTCATACCCTTTTCCAAATCCCATAAATGCCACAAAGACCTCGTAAGAGCCTTATCTAAATACTGTTCACTTATATGTTTCACTGTAAACAACCTGGTCCACAACACCCCCTAATCCTTTCCTAAAGCCTCCTTGTTCCTCTGCTATCCTATTCCCGTCTTACTCTTAAATCTTTCAATTATAACTCTACCAAATACACTTTTACCAGGTACACTCAACAGACTTATCCCCCTATAATTTTTGCAACTCTCTTTTATCCCTTTGCCTTTATACAAAGGAACTATATATATAAATATCTATATATATTATTGCGTATCGTGAAATGCCGCCAGCCGCTGTATTGTCAACTTTTGGTTTCTTACAGAGGTTGGCTACAACACTAGCGCTGTTGACTGTGCTGGTGTATCCGTTGTCGAGCCTCACAGGGAGGAGGTATGGCTCCCTCCAGTGTGACTCCACGGCTGGAGGCCATTTTAGCAGCGGTCGAAGCTCATCGGGAGGAGGCGGCGCTTTATCGGAGTGGTGGACACGGAAGGTGGCAGCGGCTTTGGAAGTGGCAGCATATCCTTCGGAGGTGAGAACATGGAGGTTCGTTTGGAGAGGAGTTTCGGAAGTGGGAGCATATCCTTTGGGGGTGGAGGACATGGAGGAAGCAGCTCCGGAAAAAAGAGCTCATTTGGAGGCAGAGGTTACGGAGGGTCGTTTGGGTGGTGAGGAGGTGGTGGTGGTCACGGAGGTTCGTTGGGGAGGAGGAGGTTTTGGAGGCGGGAATAGTTTTCCCTTTGGAGAGGTTGAAAAGGAAGTTTTATTCTTGAGCGACGAGCGGAGTTTCCAGGTAGTATGCTTTGAGGCGGAGGAAGCGGAGGAGGTAATCTATGTGGAAAACCAGCTCTTCTGGAGGCGGTGGTCACGGAGGGTCCGTTTGGAGGAGGTGGTTTTCGGAGGGTCATTGGAGAGGTGGTTTCGGAGGTGGTGGTCACGGAGGCCTCCGGAAGCGGAGGCTTTTTCAGGGGATTTGGAGCTTCTTTGGGTGGTGGGGGTGGTACACGACATGGGAGTGGCGTGGTCGCAGGTACGGGGGTGTGGTGGTGGTAGTTATTGGTGAGGTGGACACAGAGTGGGAGGTGTGGTGGTGTTTGGGTGAGGTGGACACAGTAGTGAGGTGGGTGGTGGTGTTTGGTGGAGGTAGATACAGCAGTGGAGGTGGTGGTGGTGTGGTGTTTGGTGGAGGTGGACACGAGACACAGATGGGGTGTGTGTGTCTCGTGTTGGGGCTGTTTAAGGAGGATGAGGTGGACACAGCAGTGGTGGTGGTTTTGGTGGAGGTGGACACAGTAGTGGAGGTGGGTTAGGGAAATAATATTTTTGGGCCTATAACTGAAAACACGGAAAATCGTCACTTTAAAAGTGTCCATAAACTTACTAAATCATCACACATCACTATAACAGTCACCATCAACCTTCCGTGAACGACATCGCTTGAACAATACAATAGTCACCATCAACCTCAAGAAACTACCACACATCAATACGAAAAAAGTCACCGATCAACCTAATGCCCTCACCATACACACAACAAGCCACTATCTACCTTAACGAAGTCACCACACATCACTGAAAACCGCCATCAACCTAACGAAGTCACACACATCACGTCAAGTTTACCATCAACCTTAAGGAATCACCACACATCACGTCAAGTATACCATCAACCTTACGAAGTCACCCCACATCACCGTCAAGTTACCATCAACCTTACGAATCAACCAAACACACACGTCAAGTTACCAATCACCTTACGAAGTCACCACACATCACGTCAAGTTACATCAACCTTACAAGTCACCATCAACCTTACGAAGCCTTCCACACATCACTGAAAAACACCTCACCATCAGCCTTAAAGGATGTCAACATCCCAATCAGATACAAATTCACCATCCTAAAGGCTTTTAAAATCTAAATCATTCTTGCAACTCGGAAAATAAAAGTCACAACTCTATAATAATACATAATAGTTATAATTTTCAAATAAAAACAGTTTTCGTATTTGTACAATGAATAATAAAACGTGAAGTTTTTTGGTTAATGTATTTTAATTAAATTACTCTTTTTTGCATATTATCTCTTTCACACGTCTTCTTTGTTTACAATTTTTTTGAGAGGTGAAGTAATTATAAGAAAGTGATTTAAGTTCTTGAATTTAAAACATTCATGGCTTTGAAAAAACGTTAGATAAAAAGTTAATGAATTAACGTTTAGTAAATTCTATCAATATAAATCAATCTATTTTCAATGACAGGTTTCCTTTTTGCAAAAAAAAAAAAAAAAAAAAAAAAAAAAAAAAAAAAAAATAATACTGATAAAAAAAATAATAATACCAACACACAGAGGATACTACACCAAATGCGTCACTCTCGAGCGTATGTACGGCCGAGAGTTACACTGAGAGTTTATACTGAGAGTTTACACTGAGAGTTTACGTAGTCCCGATTTTAGTGATCAAATGTTTTTCACTCGTGTGAACAATGCCATGCAGCCTTAATGACCTCATGCACTCGATAAGTTTTAAAATGCCATTACCATTAACCTTGACATGAGTACTGTAAGCCTTTGTAACCTTATAAAACTTCTGCACGTATTTCATGAACCACAGCTTGGAAAAAATAATTTCCCCTCTGCCAGCCGATGACAGAGGTATTTGAGGAATATACCTTTCTAGTGCCCATGTCTTTAGTTATTTAGTTAATAAATTCACATTGATAAGTGTAGTAAAGGGAATTTTTTAGGAATTTTCGTTTTCTTAAAGTTTAATGCTTAAAAGCACCAAGAAATTTTTTTTTAAATTAATCTTACTTTTATATTTAACGAGGGGTCCTGAATTATTATTATTAATTAATTATTAATTATTATATAAAGGGAAGTGATAAATGTAAGGGTCCACAGCGCCTGAATGAAAGGCCAACAATTTCGATCTTAAAGGAAGACCGGGTCTAATTCCTTCGATTAAGAGCCCCATTTACCGCTTCAAGGACCCACTCATGAAGGGGAAGACCCGGGCAAACAAATAGTCCTGAACTCTCTGTTCGGTAGGTTGATAAAATTAACGAGCTTCCAACCCACTTATATTACTAACACAAAAATACTAAAGAACTGACTAGCACAGAATTCGAACTTAAACACAAATAACAACTAAACACAGAATACGACTAAACACCTTAACTATTATTGGTTTACCCTACATCTATTTCATACATATGCTACTTCTGCCACATTGCTTTTCCCTATCTACCCTATCCCATGCCTTTTCTAAAATCATGTGTTGCATCAAATGGCTCCTTAACCCTTATCTATCTAAATATCCACCACATATATGCTTCAAAGTGAACAATTAGTCTATGCATCCAGTATCCATCGTAAACCTCCGCGTTCTTTTGTATCTCTACTTTTCCTCTATCCCTAGCGTACTTTCAATAATAATTCTACCATATACCTTACTCGTATAAGTCCCATGAAGCTTATTTCATTAAAATTCTGCTTTCTGAAAGGACCTCAATGGAAAAAAGTCAATCTGACTTTTTTTTTTGGGTTATGTATGATGATCTATGTAACTGATTTGTGTATACCTGAATAAACTAACTTACTTACTTACTTATTCCCATAATAAAAGGGAATTATTCATGCGTCTTAGCATAATTCTTTCATGCAAATGTTGATCAATATTCCAACCACGTCTTGGACCTTCCAGCAAGCGTGCGTGACGTGTTAGAATAGGATGAATGGAGAGGGGGCGAATGGTTCTTGGGTCTGACCATCTGTGGGATTGTGAGCAGGGTATTAATTATGAAGGGAATCAGGAAACCGGTTATTTTTTCATATAGTCGGACGGAGTCCAGGAAATGGGACTTACCATGCCTGCACTTTAAAGGAGGGGTTTGGGATATTTGGCATTTTGGAGGGATTTGTTGTGTATCTTTATACGTATATGCTTCTAGAACTGTTTGTATGCTGACACCTCTGCAAAAACCGTGATTAAAGTGTGAGTGTGGTGAAAGTGTTGTATGATAATGAAGCTTTTTCTTGTGGGGATTTTCTTTCTTTTTTGGGTCACCCTGCCTACGGTGGGAGATGGCCAACTGTGGAAAAAAAAAATATTATTATAATGGTTTTATAGATCGGTTTTTTTTTGGTGGTGGGGGGATCGATTATTTTCTGTTTTGCATCTCTTTAAATTTCTTCAAACTTCACTCGCTAGTTTATTCGCGATAAGGAAGGAAATTTAAAATACGCAGTGTCCTATCAAGACAATAAGACTTTAAGCGGAGAAAAGACCGACGCTGCCAGAACAAACGCTTTCATCAAACCGGACACTACGTCCCGCTCAGTGTAACTCTCCCATCATGTCTTGACAAAGTGAGAAACAGAGCTAAACGTTGTCCCAATGGAAGCCTCTCCTGCAACAAGATACAACAAAATAATAATAATAAGATACAATAATAATCTGATAATTGTAAACTCTCATATAAATCAATATTATCTTTCACAAGCCCTATACAATGACTTCTTAAAAAACCCAATCTAACAGCGCCTGCATTTGAGTGCAATCTATATATATAATATATATATATATAATAATATATATATATATAGATATAAATATATATATATATATATATAATGTCGTGCCGAATATTAAAACTGGTCAATTAGCAAGATCTTCATTTAAAATAAAGTCCTTTTCTGAAAATTATCTCTTATGCTTTTAAATGATATATTTTTTTCATTAATGTTAATGTTATGTAAAAAACTTTTAATTTGCAACAAAAGAAGCTAAGAAAATTACCTAACCTTATATAACAAGAACATTTGTTTTAACCTAACCCAAACTAAATATATTTAGATTTGTTTTACAGTAATTAAGTACAAACAAACGCGCAGTGAAATATGTTTTTTTTCGTTAGGTTCAGAATGATTTTGGCGAAATTCTTGCATACACAAATGTTGCTTGTCCTATATGGTCAAGATGAACGTTTGCTACATTAGGCCAAGATCGCAAGTTCTGCTATTCGGCACGACATAGTAATATATATATATATATATATATATATATATATAAGATAGATATAATATATATATATATACATAAATATATATATATTTATTTTATTATCACACTGGGGCCGATTCCTTCCCACAAAGGCAGGGAGCCCTAAAAAGAAAAACTTTCAATCCATCATTCACCCCGCTCCATCACGTCTTGTTGCAAAGGGTGCTTTACACTACAGTTTTTAAACTGCACCATTAACAACTACCCCCTTCAGAGTGGCGAGGCCACCTGTACTTCCTCTCCAGGACTCAAGACCGGCCTGCCGGTTTCCCTAATCCCTTCATAATGTTTACTTTCTCACACTTCCCAACAGCACGTCAAGTATTAAACAAAACCCATTTGTCTCCATTCACTATCCTATCAAACACGCCTCACGCATTGCCTGCTGGAAGTCCAAGCCCCTCGCATCATACAAAACCTCCTTTACCCCCTCCCTCCAACCCTTCCTAGGCCGACCCCTACCCCGCCTTCCACTTCCACTACAGACTGATAAACTCTTGAAGTCCATTTCTGTTTTGTTCCATTCTCTCTATCTACATGTCCGAACCACCTCAACAACCCTTCCTCAGCCCTCTGGACAACAGTTTTGGTAATCCCGCACCTCCTCCCTAACTTCCAAACTACGAAATCTCGAGCATTATATTCACCCACCATTGCCCTCAGACATGACATTCCACTGCCTCCAGCCTTCTCCTCGCTGCAACATTCCATCACCCCCCACGCTTCACAACCCATATAAGACGTTGGTAAAACTATACTCTCATACATTCCCCTCCTTGCCTCCAAAGGACAAATTCTTGTCTCCACAACGCCTTATGCACCACTCACGCTTTTTCCCTCATCCATTCGATGATTCCACTCATCTTCCAGACCCTTCTGCTGACACGTCCACTCCCAAATATCTGTATACGTTCACCTCCTCCATACTCTCTTCCCTCCAATCTGATATTCAATCTTTCATCAACTAATCTTTTTGTGATCCTCATAACCAGTATTACTCTTTCCTGTATTCCACCTTTAATTTTCTTCTTTTGCACACCCTACCAAATTCATCCACCAATCCTGCAGCTTCTCTTCAGAATCTCCAAAAGCAAACATGTCATCAGCAAGAGCAGCGTGTGACAACTCCCACTTTGTTGTGTGATTTTCTTATCTTTTAACTCCACGGCCTCTTGCCAAGACCCTCGCATTACTTCTCTTACAACCCCTTCTATAAATATATTAAACAACACGGTGACATCACACATCCTTGTCTAAGGCCAACTTTTAATATACAGGAAAAAAAATTCCCTCTTTCCTACAGACTCTAACTTGAGCCTCACTATCCTCGAAAAAACTCTTCACTGCTTTCAGTAACCTACCTCTTACACCATACACTTGAACATATGGCCACATTGCCCCCCTATCCACCCTGTCAATAACGCCTTTTCCCAAATCCTAAAGCCACAAAGAAACCTCTTTAGCCTTATCTAAATCCTGTTCACTTATATGTTGTCTCACTGGAAACACCTGCCAACACACCCCCTACCTTTCCTAAAGCCTCCTTGTTCATCCTGCTATCCTATTCTCCGTCTTAACTCTTATATTCTTTCATTATCCTCTACCATACACTTTAACAGGAATACTCAACAGACTTATCCCCCTATAATTTTTGCACTCTCTTTTATCCACTTTGCCTTTATACCAAGGAACTATGCAACTCTCTGCCAATCACTAGGTACCTTACCCTCTTCCATACATTTATTAAAAATTGCCCAACCACTCCAAAACTATATCCCCACCTGCTTTAACCATTTCTATCTTTATCCCATCAATCCGGCTGCCTTAACCCCCCTTTCGTTTTACCCTACTGCCACACGAACTTCCCCCACACACACAACTGGCTTCTTTCCTCCCCCTACAAGATGTTATTCCTCCTTGCCCAATACACGAAATCACAGCTTCCCTAATCTTCGTCAACATTTAACATTTCTTCAAAATATTCCCTCCATCGTCCAATACCTCTAACTCTCCATTTAATAACTCTCCTCTCCTATTTTTAACGACAAATCCATGTTATGCTCAGGCTTCTTAACTTGTTAAACTCACTTCCAAAACTTTTCTTATTTTCAAACCAAATTTGTTGATACATCTCACCCACTCTCTTCATTTGGCACTCTTTTACATTGCTTCACCACTCTCTTAACCGCTCTCTTTTCTCCATATACTCTTCCCTCCTTGCATCACTTCTTTTGAAAAACTTCTCATATCTAACTTTTTCTCCCTTACTACTAACTCTCTTTACATCATCATTCCACCCAATCTCGCTTCCTCTTCCCTCCTGCACCCCCACTTTCCTGTAACCACAAAACTTCCTGCTGAACACATCTAACACTACATTTTTAAACCTAACCCCATACTTTCGACCCCTTTGCCGATGCTCTCATTAAGCCCATCTATCCTCCAATAGCTGTTTTATATCCTTACCCTAACTGCCTCCTCTTTTAGTTTATAAACATCAAACCTCTCACTTCCCTAGGCTTCATTCTCCTGTATCTCCCATCTTACCTTTTTACCCTCAGTGTAGCTACACTAGAAAGTGGATCTGATATATCTGTGGCCCACTATAAACATGAACAATTCTGAAGTCTACTCAACTGTCTTTTTTATCTACCAATACATAATCCAACAAACTACTGTCATTTCGCCCTACACATATCGTGTCATACTATTTATTCCTCTTTTTCTTAAAAATAGTATTACCTATAACTAAACCCCTTTCTATACAAAGTTCATCAAAGGGCTCCCATTATCAATTTACACCTGGCAATCCCCAAACTTACCCTACCCACCCTCTCTAAAAGTTTCTCCTACTTTAGGATTCAGTCCCCTACCACAATACGCTCTCACTTGGTTCAAAGGCTCTATACATTCACTTAACACTCCCAAAATCTCTCTCTCGCCTCTGGCATTCCTCTCTTCCCTGGTGCATGCACGCTTATTATACTCGACTTCTCCGCATCCAACCTTTACTTTCATTCCACATCATTCTTGAATTTACACATTCATATTTCCTCTTTTTCCCTCCTTCCATAACGGATCATTTAACATTACTGCTACCCCTTCCTTTGCTCAAACCTCTCAGATACTCCAGATTTAATCCCATTTTATTTCCCCCCACTGAAACTCTCCTAACCCCCTCAGCTTGTGTCGCTTAGAGCCAGACATCCAACGTCTTTTCAATTCATAACATCAGCAATCATCTGTTTCTTGTCATCCGCACTACATCCACGCACATTTAAGCATCCCATTTTAAAGTTTTTCTTCTTCTCTTTTTTATAAATGTATACAGAAAAGGGTTACTAGCCCATTGCACCCGGCATTTTAGAGTCGCCCCTCATACACACGCATATATAGATATAATATATATATATATATATCTATATATATATATATATATATATATATATATACATACATATATATATATATAGAGATATTTATCTATTTATATATATAGATAAATATATATATATGTATGTATGCAAAGAACTTTCGCGAGAACAGGCGAAAATATACCACAAACACTGATCACTGGCTGAAGGAGACCTCGAACCTACGACAAGGTACGCAGTGCTTTAACCAATCTAACCCACCCTTGACAATACTTGCGTGTAGCTTGCCTACACGTTTGTTCCAAGGCACCCGCTTTCAGGGAAAGGCTTACAGCTTTTCATATCATCCCCGGCATCATCAAGCCTACTAGAGATTTTAACAATGCAAGGAAGTTCGCGAGAGCAAGCGAAATATACACAAACACGTGTGGGTAGATTGGTAAAGCACCTGCGTACCTTGTCTTAAGGTTCGTAGTCGAGTCTACTTCAGCCAGAATCCATTTATATATAAATATATATATATATAAATATATATCTATATATATATATCTATATATATATATATATAATATATATATAATTTATATATATATATATATAATTATAATCACACAGGCCGATTTCCCACCAAGGCAGGGTGGCCTCGAAAAAGAAAAACTTCAACCATCATTCAACTCCACCACTGTCTTCCAAAAGGGTGCTTTACACTACAGTTTTTAAACTGCAACTTAAAACACCCCTCCTTCAGAGTGCAGGCACTTTACTTCCCATCCCAGGTCTCAAGTCCGGCCCTGCCGGTTTTCCTGAACCCCTTCCATAAAATGTTACTTTGCTCACACTCCAACACAGCACGTCAAGTATTAAAAACCTTCGTCACCATTAACTCCTATCAAACACCTCCACGCAACGCCTTGCTGGAAGTCAAGCCCCTCTCACACAAACTTCCTTTAACCCCCTCCCTCCAACCTTTCCTAGGCCGATCCCTACCTCGCCTTCCTTCCATTACAAGACTGATACACTCTTGAAGTCATTCTGTTTTCTCTCCCATTCTCTCCTACTTGTCCGAACCACCTACAAAAAACCCTTCCTCAGCCCTCCGGGACAAACAGTATTTGGTAATCCCCCCACCTCCTCCGAACTTCCAACACTACATTTCTCTTCTCTGCATTATATTCACACCACACATTGCCCTCAGACATGACATCTCCACTGCCCCTCCTTCTCCTCGCTGCAACTATTCATCACCCACTGCTTCACTACCCATATTAGAGCGTTGGTAAAACTATACTCTCATACAATTCCCTCTTTGCCTCCAAGGACCAAGTTTCTTTGGTCTCCACAGACTCCTAAGGCACACTCACTCTTTTTCCCTCATCAATTCATGATTCACCTCATCTTTCATAGACCCATCTTGCTGACACGTCCACTCCCAATATCGAATACGTTTTCACCGTCCTCCCATACTCTCCCCTCCAATCTGAATATTCAATCTTCGTTCATCACCTAATCTTTTTGTAATCCTCATAACTTACTCTTTCCTGTATTCTCCTTTAATTCTTCGTTGCACACCCGACTCCAAATTCAATCCCACCAATCTCTGCAGCTTCTCTTCAGAATCTCCCAAAAGGCACAGTGTCATCCAGCAAAGAGCAGCTTGACAACTCCCCACTTTGTGTGTGATTCTTTATCTTTTAACTCCACGCCTCTTGCCAGACCCTCGCATTTAACTTCCTCTTCAAGCCCCTCTATAAATATATTAAACAACCACGGTGACATCACACATCCTTGTCTAAGGCCTACTTTTACTGGGAAAAAAATTCCCTCTTTCCTACATACTCTAACATGAGCCTCACTACATCCTCGTAAAAACTCTTCACTGCTTTCAGTAACCTACCTCCTACACCATACACTTTGCAACATTTGCCACATTGCCCCCCTATCCACCCTGTCAACGCCTTTTCCCAATCCAGAAATGCCTCAAAGACTCTTTAGCCTTATCTAAATACTGATCCAACTTATATTTTTCACTGTAAACACCAGGTCCACACATCCCCCTAACCTTTCCTAAAGCCTCCTTGTTCATCTTCATCCTATTCTCCGTCCTTACTCTTCCTTCTTTCATATAAATCTACCATACACTGACCAGGTATACTCAACAGACTTATCCCCCTATAATTTTGCCACTCTCTTTTATTCCCCCTTTGCCTTTTATACAAAGGACCTATGCATGCTCTCTGCAATCACTAGTACCTACCCTCTCCATACATTTATTAAATAAATGCACCAAACCCCATCAAAACTATATCCCCAACCTGCTTTTAAACATTTCTATCTTTATCCCCATTCAATCCCGGCTGCCTTACCCCCTTCATTTTACCTACTGCCCTCACGAACTCCCCCACACCACAACTGTCTCTTCCCTCACTCCTACAAGATGTTTATTGCGATCCTTGCCCTATACACGAATCACAGCTTCCTATCTTCGTCAACGTTTAACCAAATTCCTCAAATATTCCCCATCCCACTTCCCATACCTCCTAACTCTCCATTGAATAACTCTCCTCTCCTAGTTTTAACTGACAAATCCTTTATTCTCTAGAGCTTTCTTACTTGTTAATCTCTACTCCAAACTTTTTCTTAGTTTCAACAAAATTTGTTGATATCATCTCACCCACTCTCTCATTTGCACTCTTTTTACATTGCTTTTCATCACCACTCTCTTAACCTCTCTCTTTTTCTCCATATACTCTTCCCTCCTTGCAATCACTTCTTTGTAAAAACTTCCATATGCTAACTTTTTCTCCCTTACTACTCTCTTTACATCATCATTCCACCAATCGCACCTCTTCCCTCCTGCACCCACTTTCCTGTAACCACAACTTATGCTGGAACACTCTAACACTCATTTTTAAAAACCTACCCCATACCGCTTCGACCCCATTCCTATGCTCTCGATTTAGCCCATCTATCGTCCAATCGCTGTGTATATCTTACCCTAACTGCCTCCTCTTTTAGTTTATAAACTTCACCTCTCTCTTCCCTGATTGCTTTCTATTCTCCTGTAATCCCCATCTCTATCTACCGTTACTCGCAGGGTAGCTAACAACCAGAAAGTGATCTGATATATCTGTGGCCCCTCTATAATAAACATTACACCTAAGCTACTCAACAGTCTTTTATCTACCAATACATAATCCAACAAACTACTTTCCATTTCGCCCTAAATCATATTCGGTGTATACTTATTTATCCCTCTTTTTTTTTCTTAAAAGATGTATTACCTTTATACTAAACCCCTTTCTATACCAAGTTCAATCAAAGGGCTCCCATTATCATTTACCACTGGCACCCCAACTTTACCTACCACACCCCCTCTAAAAGTTCTCCTACTTTAGGCATTCATTCCCCTACCACAATTACTCTCGCACTTGGTTCTAAGGGCCCATACATTCACTTAACAATCACCCAAAATCTCTCTCTCCTCACCTCAGAATGCCTCCTTCTTCCAGGTGCATAACACGCTTAATAGAATCACTTCTCGCATCCAACCTTTACTTTAATCCACAAATAATTCTTGAATTTACACCATTCATATTCTCTTTTCTCCTTCATAACTGATCATTTAACATTACTGCTACCCCTTCCTTTGCTCTAACTCTCTCAGATACGCCAGATTTAATCCCATTTATTTCCCCCCACTGAAACTCTCCTACCACCCCCTTCAGCTTTGTTTCGCTTAGGAGCCAGGACAAACCAACTTCCTTTTCATTCATAACAATCAGCATCCATCTGTTTCTTGTTCATCCGCACTACATCCACGCCACATTTAAGCATCCCAGTTTTATAAAGTTTTTCTTCTTCTCTTTTTTTAGTAAATGTATACAGGAGAAGGGGTTACTAGCCCATAGCTCCCGCATTTTAGTCGCCTCATACGACACGCATATATATATATATATAATATAGATATATATATATAAATATAAATATATATATATATATCTATATAATATACATACATATATATATATATATAATATATATATATAAAGATATATATATATATATATATATATATATATATATAATTATATGTAGCAAAGAATTCCGAGAACAGGCCGAAAGATACACAAACACTGATCACTGGCTGAAGGAGACCTCGAACCTACGACAAAGGTACGCAGTGCTTTAACCAATCTACCCACCACTGACAATCCTTGGCGTGTAGCTGCCTACACGTTTGATCCAAGGCACCACCTTCCAGGAGAAGGCTTACAGCTTTTCATAACATCCCCTGCAGTGCATCAGCCTGCACTAAGATTTTTTAACAATGCACGGAATTCGCGAGAGCAGGCGAAATATACACAAACACGTGTGGGTAGATTGGAAAGGCACTGCGTACCTTGTCTTATGGTTCGTAGGTTCGAGTCTAACTTCAGCCAGAGATCATTTATATATATATATTATATATTATATAATTATATATATATAAATATAATATTATATATTAGATATATATATATATATAATATATATATATATATTTATATATAATATAATCACACTGGCCGATTCCCACCAAGGCAGGGTGGCCCGAAAAAGAAAAACTTCACCATCATTCCACTCCAGCACTGTCTGCCAGAAGGGTGCTTGACACTACAGTTTTTTAAAACTGCAACTTTAACAACCCTACTTCAAAGTGCAGGCACTGTACTTTCCCATCTCCAGGACACACTCCGCCTGCCGGTTTCCCCTGAACCCCGTCATAAAATGTTATCTTTGCTCACACTCCAACAGCACGCAATATTAAAAACCATTCGTCTCCATTAACTCTATCAAACAAGCTCACGCACGCCTGCTGGAAGTCCCAGCCCCTCTCATCCCAAAACCTCCTTTACCCCCACCCTCCAACCTTTCCAAGGCCCGATCCCCTACCTCGCCTTCCTTCCAATTACAGACTGATACACTCTTGAAGTCAGCTGTTTTCTCATCCTCCATTCTCTCTACATGTCCGAACCACCTCAACAACCCTTCCTCAGAGCCCTCTGGACAAACAGTTTTGGTAATCCCGCACCTCCTCCTAACTTCCAAACTAGTATTCTCTGCAATAAAATCACACCACACATTGCCCTCAGACATGACATCTCCACTGTGCCTCCTGCCTTCTCCTCGCTGCAACATTCAATCACGCCATGCTTCACACCATATAAGAGTGGTTTGGTAAACTACTCTCTCATATACATTCCCTCTTTGCCTCCAAGTCAAAGTTCCTTTTGTCTCCACATACTCCTAAGTGCACCACTCACCCTTTTCCCCTCATCATTCAAGGATTCCCTCATCCTTTCATAGACCCATCCGCGACACGTCCACTCCCAAATATCTGAATACATTCACCTCCCCTCCATACTCTCTCCTCCAATCTGATATCCAATCATTCATACACCTCAATAATTTTGTTATCCTCATAACCTTACTCTTTCCTTGTATTCACTTTTATTTTCCTTTTCTTTGCACACCCTAATTACCAAATTCATCCACCAATCTCTCAACATCTCTTCAGAATCTCCCAAAGCACAGTGTACATCAGCAAAGAGCAACTGAGACAACCCCACTTTATGTGTGATTCTTTATCTTTTAACTCCACGCCTCTTGTGAAGACCCTCGCATTTATTTCTCTTACAACCCCATCTTAAATATATAAACAGACCACGGTGACATACACATCCTTGTCTAAGGCCCACTTTTACTGGGAAATATTTCCCTCTTTCCTATGTACTCTAACTTGAGCCTCACTCTCCTCGTACAAACTCTTCACTGCTTTTCAGTAACCTACCTCCTACACCATACAACCTGCACCATCCTGCCACATGCCCCCCTATCCCCCCCCTGTCATAAACCCTTTCCAAATTCTTAAATCCACAAAGACCTCTTTAGCCTTATCTAATACTGTTCACTTATTTGTTTCACAGTAAACACTTGGTCCAAACACCCCCTACCTTTCCAAAGCCTCCTTTGTTCATCAGCCTATCCTATTCTCCGTCTTACTTTTAATTCTTTCAATAATAACTCTACCATACACTTTACCAGTATACTCACATACTTATCCCCCTAAAATTTTTTGCACTCTCTTTTGCCCCTTTGCCTTTATACAAAGAACTATGCATGTCTCTGCTCTCTGCCAATAACCCGAGGTAACCTTACCCTCTTCCATACATTTCTAAATAATTGCACAACCACTCCAAAACTATATCCCCATCCCCAACCTGCATTTAAACATGTCTATCTTTACCACATCAATCCGCTGCCTTACCCCTTTCATTTTTACCTATTGTCCTCACACAACTTCCCCCCCACACTCACCACCTGGCTCTTCCTCTCTCCTACAAGATGTTATTCCTCCTTGCCCTATACAACGAAATCACAGCTGCCCGATCTTCATCAACAATTAACAATTCCTCACAATATTCCCTCCCATCATCCCAAGACCTCTAATTCTCCATACTATAAATAAATTATATAATATATATATTCTATAATATATATATATATATATATATATATATATATATATATATATATTTATTTTTATACACAACCGGCCCGATTCCCACCAAGGCAGGTGGCCCGAAAAGAAAATACTTTCAACCATCATTCACTCCATCCTGTCTTGCCAGTAGGGTGCTTTAAACACAACAGTTTTTTAAACTGCAACATTAACACCCCTCCTCATAGGGGCAGGCACTGTACTTCCCCATCTCCAGACTCAAGTCCGGCCTGCCGGTTTTCCCTGAACCCTTTCAAAAATGTTACTTTGCTCACACTCCAACAGCACGTCAAGTATTAAAAACCATTGTCTCCATTCACTCCGATACAAACAACGCTCACGCATGCCTGCTGGAAGTCCAAGCCCCCGCACACAAACCTCCTTTACCCCCCTCCCTCCAACCCTTCCTAGCCGATCCCTACCCGCGCCTTCCTTCCACTACCGACTGATACACTCTTGAATCATTCTTTTCGCTCCATTCTCTCTACATGTCCGAACCACCTCAACAACCCGTCCTCAGCCCTCTGGACCACAGTTTTGGTAATCCCCCGCACCTCCTCCTAACTCCCAACTACGAATTCTCTGCATTAAATTCACACCATCACATTGGCCCTCAACATGACATCTCCACTGCCTCCAGCCCTCCTCCCTCGCTGCAACATGCATCACCCACGCATCACACCCATATAAGAGCGTTTGGTAAAACTATACTCCTCATACATTCCCTCGTTGCCTCCAAGGACAAAGTTCTTTGTCTCCACAGACTCCTAAGTGCACCACTCACCTCTTTTTTCCCTCTCAACTCTAATGATTCACCACATCTTTCATAGACCCATCCCGACACGTCCACATCCCAATATCTGAATACGTTCACCTCCTCCATACTCTCTCCCTCCAATCTGATATTCAATCTTTCATCACCTAATCTTTTTGTTACCTCAAACCTTACTCTTTCCTGTAATTCACCTTTAATTTGCTCTTTTGCACACCCTACCAAATTCATCCACCAATCTCTGCAACTTCTCTTCAGAATCTCCCAATAGCACAGGTGTCATCAGCCAAAGAGCAGCTGTGACAACTCCCCTTTGTGGGTGATTCTTTATCTTTTACTCCACGCCTCTTGCCAAGACCCTCGCATTTACCCTTTCTTACAATCCCCATTCTTTACATATATTAAACAACCACGTGACATCACACCCTTGTCTAAGGCCTAACTTTTACTGGAAGAAAAAATTCCCCTCTTTCCTACATACCTAACTTGATCCTCACTATCCTCGTAAAAACTCTTCCACTGCTTCAGTAACCTACCTCCTACAACCAAACTCTTGCAACTTCGCCACATTGCCTCCCCTATCCCACCCTGTCATACCCTTTTCCAAATCCCATAAATGCCACAAAGACCTCGTAAGAGCCTTATCTAAATACTGTTCACTTATATGTTTCACTGTAAACAACCTGGTCCACAACACCCCCTAATCCTTTCCTAAAGCCTCCTTGTTCCTCTGCTATCCTATTCCCGTCTTACTCTTAATTCTTTCAATTATAACTCTACCATACACTTTACCAGGTACACTCAACAGACTTATCCCCCTATAATTTTTGCACTCTCTTTTATCCCCTTTGCCTTTATACAAAGGAACTATATATATATATATATATATATATTATTGCGTATCGTGAAATGCTCCAGCCGCTGTATTGTAACTTTTGTTTTCTTACAGAGGTTGGCTACAACAATAGCGCTGTTGACTGTGCTGGTGTTCACTTGTCGAGCCTCACCAGGGAGGAGGTATGGCTCCTCCAGTGGTGACTCACGGTCTGGAGGCCATTTTAGCAGCGGTCGAAGCTCATCGGGAGGAGGCGGCTTTATCGGAGGTGGTGGACACGGAGGTGGCAGCGGCTTTGGAAGTGGCAGCATATCCTTCGGAGGTGGAGGACATGGAGGTTCGTTTGGAGGAGGAGGTTTCGGAAGTGGGAGCATATCCTTTGGGGGTGGAGGACATGGAGGAAGCAGCTCCGGAAAAAAGAGCTCATTTGGAGGCAGAGGTTACGGAGGGTCGTTTGGGTGGTGAGGAGGTGGTGGTGGTCACGGAGGTTCGTTGGGGAGGAGGAGGTTTTGGAGGCGGGAATAGTTTTCCCTTTGGAGAGGTTGAAAAGGAAGTTTTATTCTTGAGCGACGAGCGGAGTTTCCAGGTAGTATGCTTTGAGGCGGAGGAAGCGGAGGAGGTAATCTATGTGGAAAACCAGCTCTTCTGGAGGCGGTGGTCACGGAGGGTCCGTTTGGAGGAGGTGGTTTTCGGAGGGTCATTGGAGAGGTGGTTTCGGAGGTGGTGGTCACGGAGGCCTCCGGAAGCGGAGGCTTTTTCAGGGGATTTGGAGCTTCTTTGGGTGGTGGGGGTGGTACACGACATGGGAGTGGCGTGGTCGCAGGTACGGGGGTGTGGTGGTGGTAGTTATTGGTGAGGTGGACACAGAGTGGGAGGTGTGGTGGTGTTTGGGTGAGGTGGACACAGTAGTGAGGTGGGTGGTGGTGTTTGGTGGAGGTAGATACAGCAGTGGAGGTGGTGGTGGTGTGGTGTTTGGTGGAGGTGGACACGAGACACAGATGGGGTGTGTGTGTCTCGTGTTGGGGCTGTTTAAGGAGGATGAGGTGGACACAGCAGTGGTGGTGGTTTTGGTGGAGGTGGACACAGTAGTGGAGGTGGGTTAGGGAAATAATATTTTTGGGCCTATAACTGAAAACACGGAAAATCGTCACTTTAAAAGTGTCCATAAACTTACTAAATCATCACACATCACTATAACAGTCACCATCAACCTTCCGTGAACGACATCGCTTGAACAATACAATAGTCACCATCAACCTCAAGAAACTACCACACATCAATACGAAAAAAGTCACCGATCAACCTAATGCCCTCACCATACACACAACAAGCCACTATCTACCTTAACGAAGTCACCACACATCACTGAAAACCGCCATCAACCTAACGAAGTCACACACATCACGTCAAGTTTACCATCAACCTTAAGGAATCACCACACATCACGTCAAGTATACCATCAACCTTACGAAGTCACCCCACATCACCGTCAAGTTACCATCAACCTTACGAATCAACCAAACACACACGTCAAGTTACCAATCACCTTACGAAGTCACCACACATCACGTCAAGTTACATCAACCTTACAAGTCACCATCAACCTTACGAAGCCTTCCACACATCACTGAAAAACACCTCACCATCAGCCTTAAAGGATGTCAACATCCCAATCAGATACAAATTCACCATCCTAAAGGCTTTTAAAATCTAAATCATTCTTGCAACTCGGAAAATAAAAGTCACAACTCTATAATAATACATAATAGTTATAATTTTCAAATAAAAACAGTTTTCGTATTTGTACAATGAATAATAAAACGTGAAGTTTTTTGGTTAATGTATTTTAATTAAATTACTCTTTTTTGCATATTATCTCTTTCACACGTCTTCTTTGTTTACAATTTTTTTGAGAGGTGAAGTAATTATAAGAAAGTGATTTAAGTTCTTGAATTTAAAACATTCATGGCTTTGAAAAAACGTTAGATAAAAAGTTAATGAATTAACGTTTAGTAAATTCTATCAATATAAATCAATCTATTTTCAATGACAGGTTTCCTTTTTGCAAAAAAAAAAAAAAAAAAAAAAAAAAAAAAAAAAAAAAATAATACTGATAAAAAAAATAATAATACCAACACACAGAGGATACTACACCAAATGCGTCACTCTCGAGCGTATGTACGGCCGAGAGTTACACTGAGAGTTTATACTGAGAGTTTACACTGAGAGTTTACGTAGTCCCGATTTTAGTGATCAAATGTTTTTCACTCGTGTGAACAATGCCATGCAGCCTTAATGACCTCATGCACTCGATAAGTTTTAAAATGCCATTACCATTAACCTTGACATGAGTACTGTAAGCCTTTGTAACCTTATAAAACTTCTGCACGTATTTCATGAACCACAGCTTGGAAAAAATAATTTCCCCTCTGCCAGCCGATGACAGAGGTATTTGAGGAATATACCTTTCTAGTGCCCATGTCTTTAGTTATTTAGTTAATAAATTCACATTGATAAGTGTAGTAAAGGGAATTTTTTAGGAATTTTCGTTTTCTTAAAGTTTAATGCTTAAAAGCACCAAGAAATTTTTTTTTAAATTAATCTTACTTTTATATTTAACGAGGGGTCCTGAATTATTATTATTAATTAATTATTAATTATTATATAAAGGGAAGTGATAAATGTAAGGGTCCACAGCGCCTGAATGAAAGGCCAACAATTTCGATCTTAAAGGAAGACCGGGTCTAATTCCTTCGATTAAGAGCCCCATTTACCGCTTCAAGGACCCACTCATGAAGGGGAAGACCCGGGCAAACAAATAGTCCTGAACTCTCTGTTCGGTAGGTTGATAAAATTAACGAGCTTCCAACCCACTTATATTACTAACACAAAAATACTAAAGAACTGACTAGCACAGAATTCGAACTTAAACACAAATAACAACTAAACACAGAATACGA
>NC_069454.1:530056-568064 GCF_026875155.1 Cherax quadricarinatus | reverse complement strand
TTACTATTGTGGACTCTGAAAACATGCTACCCCAAAGCTTTTTTTGAGAAAAATTAATGCACATGCTATTGTGAGAGCGCTGATGAAATTTTTCTCCCAGGTTGATTTCCCACGAGGATAAAATCAGATCAGGGATCTACTTCACTTCTAAGTTTTTTCGGAAGCATTACCCCCAACCTAGGAAAAAAGGTCTGTATTTTAAACCCCGTTTTCCCCCACAGTCAAAGGTGCTCTAGAGAGATTTATGACCTGAAGCCCCTGATGAGAGTTATTGTAAAAACTTTTTCTAGGACTGGGATAAAGGTATACCTTTTCTTTGTTCGCTATGAGAGAAAGGAGAAAGAAAGTCTGGGTTTTTAGTCCGTTTGAATTTAATATTCGGACCCCAAGTGGTGGGTCCTCTCGCAGTTTTGAAAGACGTGTGGACAGGAAAATAAACCATCTTTGGTACTTCACCTTCATTAATGCGCAACATTTTCCCTGATTTATAGTAAGGTGTGGGGAGGGCAAAAATTTACCCCTTAAAAAGTCGGTATTAGAATTAAAAAGAAGACCCTTTAAAGGTATGTGGGGGTTTTGGGGGGGCGTGGTTGGGTAAAAGTGGGGTAATGACTGCGGAAAGAAGGGGGGGTTTGGGGATTGATGGCTTTGGGTCTGGGGGTTAAAAGGCGCTATATGTGAAGCGAGGTATATTCGGGCAGGGGGGGGAAAGGGGTCTTCGGGTGGGGGGGGTGAGGGGGTATCCGAAAATGGTGGGGTGGCAGGGACTTAGGGGTTGAAGATATGTTGAGGTTTTGTTAAAGGTCCGCAATGTTAAAAAAAACTAAAGGTAAAAGGTTTTTGTGGGTGTGGGCGTCGTCGGGAAATCAATGCAAGGGATGGAGGTATCCCCATATGATTGGAGAGTGATATGGGGGGGAATTAGTAAATTAAGAATCCCGGCAAGGCGGGGGAAAATTGTTTTAGATTTTTATGGGGAGTTAGCATCGAAAGAGGTGTAAGACGAAAGGGGTTTTTTGAGAGAGGCACATGTGGTTTTTGTTGGGGGAAATTGAAAGGCTTTTCATGTAGTTTATTTTTTTTCTGTTTGGAGGGGTAAGATTGTGGTTGAAGGGTTTTTTTTTTTTTTTGGGGGGGGGGGGCAGATTTTCAACCTCAGGGCTTTTAAAGTTTGTATGGGAGGGGTACCCAAAAAAGGGGGGGGGGGTTCGATCGTAATGTTGATTACTTGTATGTTTCTTTTGGGGGTAGGGAGGTGGAGGGAAACATTAGGATAAAAGCGTTGGGGGGGTGTTTTTAAGGACAGCATGAGGAAAAAAACAATTATATGGGGGAAGGTGGGCAATTGTTTCCGGAGGATATCGTGACTTATGTTGAACGTCTACTCCCTTTGATGAGGGGTGAGAGGCAAGGGGGTTGGTCTCTTCATTTGGGGTGTTTCCCTTTTGGGGTGATTTGGGAAACCTGATGAGGAAGGTTTATTGGTTTGCAGGTGGTGATGTGGGTAAAATTTTTTTTTGCAGGGAGCCGCGGGGGGCTCCGGGGTTGTAGACCTTTATGAATTTGTAAAATCAAGAGTAAAAGTAGATGTGATTTTCTGTTTTTTCTCTTATTGTTATGGAACCATTTTATATGGGGGGTTTATTTTTATATGTTTTGGAGGATATTTTTTATACATTCGAAATCTGATGTTAGATTTTCCCTTTGTCATACGTCTCTCTTTTATCGATTGAATGGGTAAAAAAATGCCATGTACGAAAAATAAAAGTATTTGATGGGGTTTTATATACCCTTTCATTTGACGGGAAGGTCATATTATTTATTGAGTGTTAATAGGTAACAAAATTTTGTGTGTGTGTGGTGTGTTTGGGGGAAACCCAATGTTTGGTTGTTCTTCATTGGATGTAATTTTTTTTTTAGTTCTTTTTGGTAAAAAGTCATTTAGGTTTTTATTTCTTGTATGATCGTTTGTTCTGTCGAAAAAGGCACATACAGTATGTGTTTTATTGCTGCGTATATGTTCGTTGTGTGTGTATATTATTTTGTTTTTTTGGGGATTTTAAGATTTTATATATTTTTATATTTTTTATATATTATGTATATTATGTATATATGTATTATATATGTATATATGTTGTGTGTGCCTTGTAGGACCCTTCCTAATGTTTTATAATGACCCGACTGTTTGTTTGGGGAAATGGTTGGTTGGGTTTTTTAGTTTGAATTTGTTTTATCACTTGTTACAAGTTTTTTTGTGGTACCTGACATTGTCTGACACTTTGTTTTGGGTTTTTTTTGTATTTAGTTTGTTAATTTTTTTTTTTTGTGTCCTTTTTTTTTTTTTTGTTCAGTATTCCGTTTGTGCTGTAAAAACATATGTGCAAACAGTATGTGTATTGTGATGTGTTGTATATACATTATACTGATTTTGGACTTTTTTACGTTTTATGACTCCGACGTTTTTTGTAGTCGGTATGTTTTTTTTTCCCGTAAAGGGTTGGGTTTTTTACGGAGAATTTCGTTTAAACAATATGTTAAAATGTTTTTTTTTTTTTTTTTTTTTTATTGTGGTTTTACTGACATTGTCTGTCAGGGTTTTTTGGTTTGTAATTGTTGGCTTGTATCATGTGTATGTTGTTTTTAAATAAAATTAAAAAAAAAAAAAAAAAAAAAAGCTTCGAAAAACCTAGTTTCAGCCCAAGCTAAAAGAAGCACATTTTGACAGCGTGCTGTCTTGTTCTTTTAAAAAGGCCCCTCAAGGAAGGTTTCCTTTATGTTGGGTGAGGGGTCTTTTTTAGGAAAAATTTGGGTTGTGCCCGTTCCCCGAATTAAACGAATGCTTCCCAACCCCCCCCCAGCGCTGTTAACCTCCGGGTTTAGCGCTTCCCCCTTTATTATAATAATAATAAAAATAATTTTAAAGCAGGGATAAAGGGGGGGGGATGGCTCGGAAAAATTTGTACCGGTTTGCTTACAAGCCAGGTTGATGGTTTTCCCCGGAAGTAGTGAAAAACCCTTTGGAGTAAATTATTTGTACGTACGCCTGGAAGAAGAAATCCAAACATTTGTACCAGGTTAACAGCTTAAAGGATACTACGTAGCCTCTACCTATCACTATTCTTCTAAAACAGAGGTGAAAAAAAGTCAATCTGCCTGACACTCTAGAGTATAGAGGTGCGTTTAGAAAATTCAGTGACTTACAAAACTAGAAAAAGTTCTTATAACTTGGGATTGTAAGCGGTGTATTAAAAAATGATTTTTCATTTCCCTGAATTGTTTAGTGTGTTCCTAAAATTTACCTGGGTGACATGGGCGTTGATATACAGGGAGCATCACATTAGCAATCCCTAAGGGGGTGAGTCCAACGAAGCACAAATCATTGAGAGAAAAGTTGTTTTCTGTTATCTCACAGATTTTTGAGTGCAGTAAAAATCCCTGGGCATCTCCTTTTATTTTAGTGCAAAAAACCTGTCGGTAGTTTCAGGTGTGCATGTTGGGAAAGTAAAAACTCTGTCCCTTTCCCTGTGGTTATCCCCTCCCTCGCATTGACGCCTTATTGACCTTTGTGTCAGGAGCCCAGTTTGTCACCCTTTTTAGACCTTTTACGAGGCTATTATCAATTTCCCGCTTACTGAAAGTGCTCAAGAAAATTGTTTTTTACTGTTCAAGATGTTTGTTTAACTCTGTCCCCCCCTTCGGTATGAAAAAACGGCTTTTCTTTCAACATAAAATGAAACGAGTGATTTTAAACTTACACGGAGTAAAAAAAAACCTACTTGACGACTTAGTGGTGTCAGTACTTTTTTGAGGGGGTGGCGCACTACAATTCACTGTTAACTTAGCTAAATGTAGTTTTGGTCAACCCAAAAGTTCCTTATAGGCTTCTGTATTGGCAAAGGTGGGGTTTGTCTGTTGGGCATGGGTTTTTGTATATTCTGCATTTCCAGTGCCACAAAAGGGAAGGGGAAAGGGGTACAGGTTCTGGGCATGGCAGGATATTATCACAGGTTCTGTCCAAACTTTTCTCATTGTTCTCTTACTGAGCTTTTCTAGTAGCCAAATTTGTTCTCTGGCTCGTTGTTCGATCTTCACAAGGTTGAAGCTCTGTCTCTCTGCTCTGTGTTGAGGAGTCCCAATTTCAATCTTCCCTTTCTTTTTACTACAGATGTGAGTGGTTATGCGTGGGGCTGTGCTGCTCCAACAGTCAACACCCCTGACATTTTCCATCCCCACGTTAAATTATTAGATCAAACGAAACCCGAAAAATTATACACTATTGAGAAAGAGGCTTTGTCTTGTGGTGTCCCTTTGGAAAATTTTTTACGTGTATTTGGGGTTTTTCCCCATTTAAAATTAACATTTTTTCAGACAAAATCCATCCCCTATATAAAACAATGAAGAGTTAAAAATGCTGGGATCATGGGGTGGGCTTCAAAATCCAGCCTATCTTTTAGTTTCAAATTACAGTGGTCATTGAAAGTTTGTGACGCTTTGTCAGCCCTTTAATTTCATTGTTACATTTTAATTAAAACGCAATTTTATCCCAAAAATAACTTTTTTATTTGCTAGTAAATTTAGTAATCTATCCACCCCTGTTAATATAATATCATTCTTTTTTATTCTATTTTTATTTTTAAAAAAGTAGTGGGGAATATTTTGGTTTTGAGGAGGAGACATTTTGGAGAAGAAGTGAGTGTGTAGTGTTGTGTGGGCGATGTTATTGAGGAGGACAGTCGTGCCGCGACCTCCCCTCACTCCCACCATTTTTTTTTTTTTTTTTTTTTTTTTTTTTTTTAACCTAACATCACATACCCCACAGTAAAAATTTTTGTATAACACCTTTGAGGACAAAAGGAGATCCAGACATACTTAGATCATGCCTTGTGTACCTCAAACCATCAAACACACAAATACTGTGAGATGTACCCTCTAACTTATACACAATTTAAAAGTTTGTGCAACAACATACTTTAAAATTTTTTTTTTTCAATACCTTCTAAAAAAAAAGGAAAAACTATCTTACACAACAAACCCAGACCAAATCCTTTAAACAAAAAGCTTATTTATTATTATTACCAAAAATACCACCCGTTAACATCTAACACATTTCCTACTCCAGAAAACTAGCCGCGAAAACCCCCCTTACTTACATTAAATCTCTTAATCCTTCACCTAATTTCACGAAAACCTTCAGTTAAATGCTGTTCCCAAATTTCCCCATAAAGTCCCTATTGCGGAAATTTGTTCTATAACATCGTGGCCCCTAACATCTTACCCTTTTCCCTCGACTCCCACCCCCCTCATTGCCCAAGTTATTAAATAAATCTGTGAAACATACGCAACCGCATTCACCCCCTGCTGGACTCCCCCCCTATATCTAAACTTAACACCCGCAACCCTGTACCCTTCCCACCCACTAACCTAAACTACTCTACTTAGCCAGACCCTCACATCTTCTAAACAAGTACAAAGTACACAGCGTGAAAATATGGTTTCCGGACATCCACACGCTTTGCACTCCCCACCTTCCCTTATCTTTCCTATTAAAAAAACACAACCCCAGACGGCAAGATCCCATGTAAAAACCTAAACATAACCTCTGACATTTGGTTTTACACGTATTTGTTGAAGACATTTCCATACAGAACCCCTTTGCCTAAAATAGGGTATGCCCCCTAAACTGCCGCCCCCACAGAACCCACCCCACCCTCTCAAGAACCTTCAATTTAAGCTGTTTCGGATCCCTTACCTTCGGTAAACTCGCAACATAGCCTCCCCAAACATTAAATCCCTACCCTCCACCACCGTTGCATATCCATGCGCAGTCTTTCAAGGCCTCCCCCCCTCACCCCTCCCTCACAAACCCCCTTTTCAGAAACACAATCAACATACGCTTCTCAAGAGGTATAAGCCCCAGCCCCCCCTGGCAAAACGGGAGGCGACACCACCCCTTACTTAGCCAGTCAAAACCCCGATCCCCATATAAAATCTAAATACCCGCAGTTGCAACCGTTCCCACCTCACACCCGTCGTAACGGATTTATTGCCACCACGTGCCATAACTTGCTTTTTACAACAGGACATTCGTGACTATAACCCTTTGATGCAAACGATAATTGCTCGCCCTCAAGCCTCCCAAATTCTTTTCAAAACTCCATCCACGGTGCGCTCGAATTTCCCTCTTGTGCATCCCTATCTTTCCGCATTTTACACTATCCCACATATAAACAGCTGATCTACCACACGCCACCCACCCTCACAGTCTCACCATTATGTCCCGCTATCCCCTAGATCAAAATACTTGGGACTTTACTACATTAATTTTCATCCCTGTAGCCTCCCCCAAAAAACGTCTATCACCTTTCTACCTTAGTAAATCCCTACATCCCTCACCAAGGACAGTCGTATCTTCCAGTAACCACTTACCCGCTTCCCCTTCACGTGAACCCCAAACCCTCGGTCTCGCTATACTCCACCTAACTGCCCTATAAAAAGGTTTTTGAAGACATGCAAACAAAATTTGCGACAGAGGGCATCCCTGTCGCAAACCCCTTCCCATCTGAATGCTATCACCTAGTGTCCATTAACCTGTATTCTCATAAACTCCCACCAGATACAAAGTTTTGCCCAAGAAACAATTTCCCTCCGAACCCAACAACGCATTAAAACTCCATAATGCATCCCTTTCTACGCTATCTTTAAGCAGCTCTCCAATCCAGAGCCAAAACACCCCCTCCCCCCTCCCCCTTTCCCTCTATAAAATCCTAATAGCCCCATGCCTTCATACATTGATCTCCCCGGTATGCCATATTGTCCTCTATCAATTACTTTACCTAAAACCTGTTTGTTCTGTTCCCTAATACCCTTGCAAATAACTTATAATCACCGCCCCATAAGCGATATTGCACGGTAATTTTTCTACCGTGGTCTGTCCACCCTTCGGCACTAATACAACAACAGCAGTCCTTTGCTGCTCCCCCATTGCCCCATCTTCCTTCATTACATTGAACAATCGGGACTAAAAATCTCCTCAATATTTCCCCAGTTTTCAACATAAAATTCATTAGGCAAACCCGTCTACACCGGTGCCTTACCTAAACTTGCACCTACTATAGCTCTCCAAATTTCCCCTTCCGAATCTGTCCTTCAAAGTCTCCCTATCTCTACCATCAAGCTCGCATTGCACATAACCACCATTTCCCTTAAAGCATCATCTGGGTATACCCACATGTTGTGCATATGGCCCTAAACCATGCATCAATATATCCACTCATACCTTCAGTCGACATCAATACCTCCCCTTCCCTATACCCTCCCATCCCACTTGAACTGTTAATCCATCATCTCCGTGGCTGCCCTCCTCTTCTGCTGTCCCCTTAAAACGCACACGCGAAGGCCGATCCCCTAGAGAACCTCCTCCAACCCTCCAGCCACACGGCACCTCAAATCGAATCATTATGCAGACCCTTAATACGTTGCTTTAAATCCCTATTCCTCCACAGGGTATCTCGCCCATCACCCACATAAAAATTGCGTAACTGTCCTTCTAAATACCCTGTACCCCATATAAAGTTGATTACTTTCCCCCCAAGCCGAACATAGTAATCCCGAATACGTTTCTTAGCCACACATCCCACCACCTAACCAAGTCTCTTCCCCCAGGAGCCCTGCTAACAAACCCCTCCCAAAAAACACTCAAAAGTTTTCCTATTCTCCCCCTTTTAACAATTTAACATTCAATTTCCCATAACTACAACCCCTCTTGGTAAACCCTCCCACCTGCGTCCACAAGAACCCTCTATGATCAGAAAAACCCCATCTAAAACACGCACACTATTAACTACGATGGTGTGTGACACGTACACTCTATCAAGTCGCGCCGCATATCCACGACGTACAAAAGTATGCTCAATCTCTCCCCCCCCCCCACGTCCTTTAATCCCACCCCTGACATTAAATCTCCCAATACCCTGAAAAGTACCCACTTCCCCGAGGTTCTACATCCTTACGCCCGGGTCACGCAATTCCAATCCGCCTACAATAGCTACTTCAGGGAGTGACCTCAAATAATAAATTAAACCTCTTTTCACAAAAGGGTTTCTTTTACACGCCCATCATTCTCAGCTGGACCATACACACACACAAAAGCCACCTTCACCGTCCCCATAGCCCTTCCACCCCTTTTTATCCTCCCCTCCCCCCTTCACTATGTCTCACAACAACGGGCTAGTCTCCCTGATCATGATGGCAAAGCCACCTTTCAACGAATTGCATTCTCCATTGTACAACATTATATCCTTCTATCCGCAATTCACTACCACATTTATGATTGTGTTCCTGTATGAACACAACGTCCACATTATTACGCACAATAAATCAAAGTAACCATGCCCCACTTTCGTACAGTTCGCAAACCATTAATATTTATTGTGAGGCACTTAAAATCGGGCAATGATGGTTTTCCTTTCGACACTGAATGTTTTTCACTAGATTTTTTGTTTCCCAATTTTCCCTTCCCTCCTTTTGAAGCATCCTGGGTCATCCCTGTGCTTTGGGTACACAGGACCCTTCTGTGCCACATCCGCCCATGATTTTTTCCCTGATCTTTGGGCTGGCGTTAACACATCATCAGAATCTGAAAGTGTAAGAGCGTTTCGTGTTACACTTTTACCTGCATTTCGTCGTCCCCAGTGCAATCCTGGTGAATTTCCACCTCCACCGTTTGTTTCAGCAAGGCGTCGTGGCGTCCACTACCCGCTGCACGTCGTGATTTCCCCGTCCGCCGTCGCAGCCTGTCCCAAGTCTAGGGATGGTGCCGTCGCAGGACTCATGCTGTCTCCGTAAATAATTCGTCTAACACAGAGACAATGGATGTCTCCACATCATTGGCTGCTCTTCTCGCGAAGCCGTTTCCACCTCTGGGGCTGCCTCCAAAGGAGGGGGACACTTCGGGAGTGTAGCACACCCCCGTGTTCAGGGGGACCTCTCAACCTCTTCGCTCCAAGACAATCTTGAGGGTTGCACAGGCGCTTCAGGCACATCTTGCCTTATACCTTCCTCCCTAAATCCTTGCTCTGTTGTACAACCCTGGCACCTCGTCTCCTTTACACTGCAAAGCCAATGATCGTATGCTCCACACAACCTACAAGTGCGGCGTTTTCCCTGCATAAGTCACAAAAACTTGAGTCCTGAAGTCTTGCAGGATCACATATGAAGGGATTGGATGTGTAATGTCAATTTTTACCGAAAAAGTTCCCCCAGGTAGTCCTTCAATATGGGCCATCGGCCACCTCCCTGCTGTAGCCATGTGTATGGTGCCGTAATTACTCAGGGCAGCACGTATATCAGTCGCATCAGCCTCAAAGGGGGACATTTCTCACTTTTACCCATGTTTAATGGCGGGATTCATCGTGTAGCTTCACAGACACAGCCTGGTTAACACCAGATTGACCTCTTGATACTTGTCGACGACATTCTCGTAAACTTGAGCTGAGCTAAACTTTACAAAGATTCTTGTCACACCATTCATCGCTACACCGCACAAATCCTCGTTGGCGATACATAGGTGTCTCGGTTATCGCTGGCAATAATATCGCCCTTGATGGTCCAAGCACTGGCCCACGAGTTAATTCCAAACACACAGTGTTGACGCGGGTCTGGCTGCCTGGGCCATGTGAGAAAAAGAAACTGCCACCGGAAAAGCTATAGAGGGCAGCAGTGTAGAACACGTCCTCTCTACTCAATGGCTGAGAGGACGAATGATGACTACACACATTAAGTTACTGCATTCAAGCCTCATACGCAGATGTTCATACTGCCTCGCATTCCACTACAATTATTTTAGAGTGGAATACTGTCTCCTGTTATTTGCATAAGACTACTGTTCAAATTTTCTCCACTACTATAATGGAGCCTCAATGTGTCATGCTTGTCTATGCTATCCCGGTCTCTACAAATGTGTTTCATAACCATGAGTATGCAGAGATAAGATGTGTACTGCCCTAGTATGAGGGCATAAACTTAGTGAAATAGACACTGTAAAATTTAAGAAGTGCTTGGCACAAGAGTGACTGATTTATTTTTATATTATATTATGATAATTATAGAGTAATCATGTGAAAGACATTAATGCAATCCCAGTGCGACCGTTTGTCATGCTGGGGGGTATTGCAAACCCTGAATGGGTCACATTGTATATAAAGTATTTTTGCCTGTTTTATAATTTTATAAATTTCTTATATTTGCGATGATAGCTAAATCGTGAATATATTGCTGTATATTATTATTTGACTTAGTTTGCTATTATGTAGGGTGTAACATTTATATATATTATTCAGTGCTCATAGTTAAGTCTGATTGTCTAACTACTGTAATTATCGCTCGTTGCTCATTTCCCTGCGGCTTTTCGGTGTTTTCTGGGCAGCGGCCCGCAACCCGGGGATTCACAGGATCAGGGGGGGGGTGGTCACGCCTCACCAGGAGGAGGACTGTCTTGCTTTGACTCGCCCTCTTTTCTGTTTTGGCTTGGCTTTCGACAAGACATCCCTAGCTATCCTTGCTGGCCCTTTTGTTGGAAGATCGTCTCTGTCGCTTTTTTGTTGTTGGTTTTGTGTAACTCTATCACAGAACACTGCCTAGACTTAGTGATTTTCGACGTTGTTACTGAGGTTGTGTGTCACTTTAGACACTCTGAGCAACTCAGGGTCCTGAGCTTGTAGCTTCTGACCTAATTTGTACTGGTATCTGTGCACTGTCACAGTGGGGGGATTTTTTCTAATGCTGAACTTAGATTCAGTAATATGGGAGTTTCGTGACTTTTGTGGAGGATCTGCGGGAGGGTCCATACTTAGTGTGTTATATTATCCCCTTTATTCTGATTCTGTGTCGCTGATGCTTGTTATATTGTGTTTCGGCTTATCAGTCGTTTTATTGTTCAAGCAAGCTGTTCAGATTGCCGGTTGGTCAAGAAGTTAGTTTATGTGGGGACTTTTAGTCATCACTGGTTAAGTCTAGTCGAGTTGTGGGGACATAGCGAACTACTTAGAGCACTTACACACATACACAAAAACTTATTTGTATATATTATGTTGTAAAATTCTAATAAGGTACCAGACGGTACTTAAAAGCCATAAAGATGTGATATGTGCCTTCAGCACAATACTACTGTACATGAGTGAAGTGATTTTTTATTATTTTGTTTATGTTGATTAATTTAATATTAATTTGATATATGCCTAGACAATTTTATTTTTAATAAACGTATTAAATTTTAATTTCTTTGGGTTAGTAGCCTACCAGTTGTAATCCTGAAAAAAACTACTGAATCTTACTGAATTTTAATGGATAATTGGACCAGGATACTGACTACTTGTTACAAAAAACCCAGTAATAGGCTGGATGCTAGAAGGGCAGTCCTTTCTAGTATTCACTGGAGGTTTCTATGCTTATTAGAAATCTCGTTATTTGTAACACGTACGATTGCAGAATACCCCAACGTAACACGTTTTTTTGCAGAACACGCTTAGCTATACACAGTACGATTGCAGAATACGCATACACTTACAAGGTGGGAAAAAACACAATAGCAAAGCTGACTGCAAAATCTTCACACAAGATTGACCATAGTGAAGCGAGCTACCGAACAAGCTAGTAGCAAGCTGTTTAACGATCATACAATAGCAAGGCAATTGACATGCAAAGTTGTAAAGCATTGGGGAAAGCTATGCAATGCCAGGCAGCAAGCTACACAATGTTCCTGCTTCCAGCATCACCTAGGCTAATCCTGGCTCCAAGTCCAGCTCCAGCCCCTTGGGACAGGCTACCCATATTACAACCCAGGAGTTTCCAAAAGGCCTGTTATCCAGGGTGTAAAGGGAGCAAAATAAACACAGCAGAAAAAACTTTCGACTTATATTACCCCTTTACCAATTTAGAACGAAAGTATGTACACTATATACACTATGTACAACAATAGGCATTAGTGCACTCCACGGTAAGCAAGGCAGAATAGAAGCCACTAGAGAGTTTGACGTGATTTAACCAGCTCTAGAATTGGGAATGAAAAGCACAGAGAGGTGAGTGGTACCACATCACCTCTGCGATTGCCAAAACCTCTTCTCATTGGCTGGAACCTGGGTACTGATTGAACAACAGGGCCCCATCATCAACCCTTGGGCCCCTGGTTCATGCACCGAATAAAGGTTACGCACTCTTTGCTCCCAAACAACATACATTTCAATTTATTATATATCCGGACCAACCCTCCCCCACCACACCTTCCCTCATTACCTCCCTCTTAATAAAGAAAACATTAACCCTCCATTTTAAGTCCAGCAATCCCAACCCCCTCCCCTCAACTCACAGGTACATTACTACTTCCCTTTTAAGCCAATCTCAACCTTAAACCCAACAAGACTTTAAATACCCTGCTAAGTATGCCCGAGTCATGTCTCGTTAAATGTGAAAAACGGCCGCCAGTCCCACACCTTACTATACAATAAACATTAATGACAATAGCTCTTTGCACAAGGGTCAGGTGATATGGCCTCAATCCCTCCCAGGCAACCCTGAATCCGTCCATAAACCCGATTCGAGTTTTCCACAATGCAACAGCTAGGTAAATCCACATAGAAATACCAAAAATTTTCAACAAATCCACCTGCGCCGCACGACGGTACAACCCCACGCTGCCTCCCCCCCCAAGCTTCCAAACCCCATGACCATGGACTTTTCTGCATTCACTCTCATACCAGTTGCACCTTGAACAAGTGTACAACCCCATCTAAAGCCTCCTTTCGACATCCCATCCCATACCAAAAACAGTTGTTGTCTTTTTACATAACAAATCAAAAACCGGCCAAACCCTCCTGACCCCAACCCCTATTCCCCTCCAGTGCATATGCATTGCTCCACCAACCTATTAAGGGGTCCTGTGCATATGCAAACAATGTTTTTTGACATAGGACACCCCTGCCTAAGTCCCCCTTTCCCATTACAATCTTCTCCCCAAGCTTCCATTAATCTGCACCCACACCATAGCACCCCGACACAACGCCATCAACCAAACCCACGTTTTCGTCCCCAAAACCCTGTCTCCTGAGGATACCCCTCATGCTCCTCTGTTCACTCTATCATATGTCCCCTGCCAAATTTATGCCAAACAAATACTGCCCCTCCCCCTTTGATTCCACAAAACCCCTTAGAAACCCCATGCCCTCCACCTTTGACCTCCCTGGAAAACCCAAAACTGACCCTTCGATACAAATCACCTTTAAATATGCTCCTAAAACCTATTCCCAAAATCTTGGCAAACAACTTTATCCGTGCATAAACAAAGAGATAGCCTGGTAGTCCCTAAGGTTGTGGTACCCTTACCTTTGGTACTAACACCACCATTGCCGTTGCCTGCTTCTTGCCCAAAACACCCTTCTCCTTCATCAAGTTCAATAACCTTACCAAAAAGCTCCTCATCAGCTCCAATGCTCTTGATAAAACTCTGCAGGGAGACCATTATTCCTGGAGTTTTTGCCCTTATGCATTTCACTTAAAGCCCTCCATATTTCCTCCTCTGTTATCCGCCCCACCCAATGCCCCCTATCACTGCTCCCCAAATTGATAATACACTCTCACACACCTGCTCTAAAGCCTCAACCCCTACCCCACCACTTTGCCAATACTTCTCATACCATTTGTCTGCTTACGCACATATTTCTTTTCGTGGCTCGTAATACCTCCCCCTCCTGTAACCACCCACCGACTCATGAACCTCCAGCCAAAGAATAGTAGTAGCCTGCTGCCATTGCCTTTGCCTACGCAATACACATGCTGAAGGCCTGTCACCCATAATATCTCCTCCAATCCCCACCTGTACCCTCACCGCTTGGAACCTCTCATCCTGTAACTCATGCAGCCTCCCTTTAAGAGCAATAATGTCATCCATAGGGTTTAAGTACCCCCACTGCCCCCCATGCAGAACAATCCCTTAGCCTGCTTCCAAATAGTTGGCAAGACCATAGTTCAAATTATTCATTCATTTCCCTCCCTCACATAATATTGCCTAATCTGTTCTTTAGCCACCCCAATCCCACCAAGTCCCCACATCCTCCACCCCAGCTGTTTCCTCACTTAAACCCCTCCCATAGTATTGTAAACCCCTCCAACCCTCCTCATCACCCAACACACTTGTGTTTAAAATTCCAGTAATCCTAGCCCTTGAACGGTTTCCCAAAAGTATATATACGTTCATGAGCGTAGCACCCCAAGTATATATACGTTTTCTCATCATTCATTCAACATTGCCAAAAATAAGCTGAGTCACCTAGACATGAGAGAATGGGTGTGCGCACTCACTGTGCGTCATATTAAATAATTGGGGGATGCCTGGGTACCATTTTGCTCTTTTTTCCTTTCAAAAGAAAAGATTTTTTTTTCCTCAAAAAATTTGGGGGGCACTACACAAGTGAACCTATATATACGTTTTTGGGCAGTTTAAGGGCTAGAGATACCCACTAGTGATTCCCGCCCAACCCCTGCCACTACTGCTCAATGATCCAAATAAGCAACCTCTATTGGGATGGAATATTTAACTAAGGACCCCGTGAGAGAGATACAATCTGTTTAAACGAGCAGCATAACCCCCTTACGAAAGTGTGCTCTACCCCCACGACCCTCCCCCTCAAATGCAGTTCTTAACTGAATATCCCTCAAGAGGTACATAAGGCCACTGGCAATACCCTGCCCCTTTAGGTTCCAAAGTCTGCCATCTCATTATTACAGTTCCGGTCCCCACCTACAAAATTGCCACAAATGGTAAGCCACGTAAAAAAAACTAGATCATCACACTAAAATCCTTCTTAACTTTCACATCATTTTCCGCAGGCGCATACACATTCGCAAAGACACCTCTGCCCCATCAACCACACGATTCACATGCAACACCCTCCCTCCACCTTCCTCTTCACTTCTTCACAAACACAAATGGGCTCTCCTCCCTGATCATGATACCCACACCACCTTTCAGATGGGCAGATGGCAGAGTCACCCTGCCACCTCTAACACTTAACCTCCCTAAAATTGTTGCTCCTGAAGAAACACTAAATCCACTCTAGATTTATGCAAAAACATTCTAAACCATTCTATATTCACACTATTACACAATCCATTCACATTCACAGTCATACATCTGAGGCCACCTAAAGTTTCTAACCCTGCCTCTTCTCTCCATTCTTCCCAGGTCCACCTGCTTCTGGGGCACCATAGGACTTCACACTACCTTCCTCCTCCCCCCTTCTTTCGGTGCCTCTTGTCTTGACTACTACGACAATTCCCATCCAGCCTCTCAGGCCTCTGTGCCAGCGTCAGGACATCATCGGAGTCCGACGCCGCCACTCTCTTCCTTGTGAAGATCTCCTCCTCCATGTCATTGTCCAAGAAGGGCCGCACAATGGACTCAACCTCCACCATTCGGTGTTCCATGAAAACACGGCGACATCTCTCTCGCACTGCTGGGTACGTCGTCCCTGCTGTGCAATTGCATTGCACATTTCTCCATCGTCGATGCTTTGTTCTTGCACCAGCTCAGGTACATCCTCCTCCACAGGCTGGGACAACGTCCACAACACCTCTACTAGCCTCTTCTTCTAGCGCCAGCACCTCCTCCTGTACGTTGCACTTGTCTCCGCCAAATTCATGGTTCCAGGGAAGTCCCGGCTTACATCTACGCACGCCAGTCTCAATGAGGGGCTCCTCCACCACCTCACTCCACAAACGGCCATTCCTTTGCTTATGTTTGTGCAGGCGCCCTCCTCTGCTTCACACACACTGCTGCCACATGATCGTACAAGCCACATAGGCAGCATGTACATTGCTGCCCATGCATACGACACTAGAACCTGTGTTGTGAACTCCTCCAACACTATGTAGGATGGAGATGGGATGCCGCAGAGTTATCTTCAGGGAAAAATGTTCCCTCCAGACAGCCCATGTAAGCACCTGCTGCCCACTTGCCTTTTTGTGCCAGATGCACGGTCTCATATTTCTCAAAAACATTCCTGATGACTGCCTCATCCGCCTCGAATGGGATGTTACAGAGCTTAACCCACGTAAAGTGGTATAAAGTGGCATGAGACGTCGATCAATCGCACTCGCACAGCTGGAGTAGCATCAATACTCACGTCTTGGGAAGAGGTTACCAATGACTCATACACAAGACGTGGAATTCAGTTTGAACGAAAATCCTGTACGCCCCATTCAGGGCTACACCATACACCTCCTCATCCAGGATGCCATACACCTCCCTAATGATGGTCTGGAGTAACACTTGTGCAGGTGTGGGCGAAGTCGCCCCACGAATCAGCTCAATTCCGACAGTGTTCACGCGGCGCCTCACATGAGCACCATGTTGATGCAAGGTGGCTCGCCTGAAAACAGCAGAGGGGTGCAGAACACAACCGCACTCTACCGCAGTCGGGCAGAAAGGGCTCGAGCTAATGTACAGTGGTATTGTTGGGGGCCCCCTTTCCCAAAAGGGGGTTGGGTTTTTGACCTCCCGGCAGGCGGGTACCACGATGTATGTCATCGCCCCTTTGGGGGGCCCCCTGCTGAGCCAGCCGGGGAAATTGTCAGTATTCACCAGACTCTCAGGGGACTACACTTGTTGGTAAATTGGTTTCTGTCAGTATTCAGCCGTTTTTACACCTGTGGTGTTTAGGTTCACCAGACGGGCCTCACGGCGTACATTAAAGGGTTTGTTTTTGGGGTTCCCCCGACTGCCTCAAAAGCAGATCCCTGGGGGACTTAGGTTTTCTGTGGCCTAAAGGGGACATGGGGGGTTCTGTAGAGGCCCGGACGGGGGAAACACGAGTTTGAAACCCGGTGAGTTTTGTCGGGGTGCCCTGGACAGAATTTTGGGTTTTTAAGGGGTTATTGTAACCAGTGAGCTTTTGTGTCATTTGTAAAAAGCCAGGGTGTGTTTTTGCTCCCCTGGGGAGAAATTGGTATGTCAGGTGACATGGATGTTGAGAAATGGAAAAAGCTTTTAAATTTTTAAAGAGTTTTTTATTTTAACTTAAAAAGACGTCTTCCCCCCCTGAAACACCCCGCCCCTCCGGAGGGATGTTTTTCAAAAAGCTGTCGAAGTCATTCTAAACGGGTTTGAAAAATGGTTTTTAATTTGTAAAAAATTAAAAAATTTCCCCTAGGGGGGGTTTTAAAATATCACCCTTTATTTCATTCACTGATGGTAAACAAATTACTTGTGTGGATCAAAGTCCCCCAAAACCAAAAATGCCGACTATAGGTTTGTTTAAACAAACCCTTGTGACTAAAGGGAACTGGCAGTCCCCCGTACTACAAAAAATTTTCGTAACCTCCCTTGTTTGTAGCGTGAGCTATGGTGTTTCAAAACCTTGGGGGGCCAGGTATCGGGTGATTTTGATAAAAGTAAAGTGTCCTTGGAGGCCCAAAGGGTTCTTACATAGTTGGGGAAATAGGAAACACTGGAACCCTGTTTTCCCAAAAAAGGGATTTGTTTTTAAATTGTTCAAAAATTTTATCACAAAAGAAGCTGTCACATTCTCTTAGGGTTTTTTTTTGGTTTTTTTTTGTGAGAAAATTTGTTCAAAAATTAACGACAGATCGTTTTTTGGGTTGGTTATCCTGGCCCTTTCAGTGTCACTCTCAGTAGAGTCAAAAGAATTTCGGGACGATCCCAAAAAGAACCCACGTTTTTACTCCCTAGCACAAAGGAAAAGCTGACCTTTTACTTTTGCTTCCCTTGCCACTTCCTCGATGAACCCAAAGGGCAGGAAGTTAAATTTTGCGGGTCTTAACCCATAGAAAAACAATGCCCACTATCTTTACTATGGTAAAAAAAGTGGGGCAGGATTTTCCTTAATTGTTTCCTAAGGTAAGAGGTGAACTGTCTTTTTTTAAAGGGCTACACTCTGCAACACTGGACTGCAAGGAGCAGTGGTCACTTGACCACGTCGCATACTCGGACTGCATCTGCTATCAATTACTCGCTGTAGCAGGGAAAACAAGACGCATGCCCCTTCTGAGAGGGCTGGGCCCTTCAGGGCTGGAAAGGGGCTGAAAGGGCTGAAAGGGGCTGAAGGGGGCTGGTACCCTCCTCCTGGGGAAAATTTCTCCACACTGGGGGGAGGCGGAGGTTTGCTGCAGGTGAATATTCATCAACTTAACATTTAATTTGATTTTCTCACTCGCCACCACTGCTGCTTGTCTTTTCTGACCAGCTTTAGTCTGTGTTGTTTGGAGAATAAGATAAGATAAGATTTCGTTCGGATTTTTAACCCCGGAGGGGGTTGCCACCCAGGATAAACCCCAAAAAGTCAGTGCGTCATTGAGGACTGTCTAACTTATTTCCATTGGGGTCCTTAATCTTGTCCCCAGGATGCGACCCACACCAGTCGATAACAACCAAGGTACCTATTTGCTGCTAGGTGAACAGGACAACAGGGTGTAAGGAAAAGTGTCGAAATGTTTCCCCCCGCGGGAATTTGAACCCGGGCCCCCCGTGTGTGAAGCGGGAGCTTTAGCCACCAGGCCACGGGCCCCCTGCCAGGCCCCCGGGCCACCTAATTATGTTTTCAACACTGTGTAATTCTTATGGTACTAGTTTATTTATTGTCCGCTTATTCACTACACCTTTGCTTAAAACATCAATGTCCTAATGATTCCATTTGCATCAGGATATATGGTCACAATTTTTCCAAGTGGCCATTGGGACTTGGACCATCATGGTCGATAAATCACTATGTCACCAGGTCTTAAGGACTTACGATTTTTCAGGAACACCAGCTCCATAGAAGTGTTCCCTCAATGAGGTGAGATAGTCTTCTCCCCAAAATTTTCTCCCAACGTTTAATCACTTTTAAAGGTGTTTGAATTTACGTTCTGAGTTGCTCAGGTTCGAAATAAGTACGATTCCTCTATGATTTCTTTATCATTCATGGGAGGAACAGGTTCGAGCCTTCTGCCATGGAGTAAATGAGTGGACTTAACACTTCTAAATTTTCCAGATCATCGGTAACATAAGTTAGAGGTCTTTGTTGACTCTATTTTCTATTTCAGTCAAAACTGTACTGAATTCTTCTAAGTCTATTCTCTGCGATGAAGCCTTCCTTAACAACGTTTTACAATGCCCATCATTCTTTCATAAAATCCCCCGTGCCATGGAGATTTAGGAGGAATGTTCTCCAACGACAAAATGCGTTGATTCAGATCTGTTGTAATTCTGGCTGATCAATGATCTTGCTTATATAAGCAGCACCAGCAACAAAGTTCCCTTTCATTATCTGAAATCATTTAGTCTGGGACATGCCCTTCTGGCTGCAACCTTCTGAATAATTTGAAAAAAGGTTTCAGCGACATGTCAGTGGTATTCTAGATGTACTGCTCTAGTTGTAGCCCCAATGTGAACAAACAGATGTACACCTTGATGGGAACTTTGTCAACTGTTTTGGTTAAAATTATTGGTCCAGCGTAATCTACACCTGTCACCTTAAATGGAGTGATATGACAAACTCTTTCAGAGGGATATGGAGGTGTACCTGGATACTGACATACTCGCATATCATAGTGACAAGTAATACAGTCCTTTATTTGTTTTTTCACACTTTGTCGACCTTGAGGTATCCAGTAGGATTGTCGTATATGACAAAGTGTGTCAGCTACCCCACCATGTAACACGTTACTGTGGGCGTTTTGCACAATCAGTTTTGTTAGCCAATGATTCTTGGGGATCAATATTTGTTATATGGCTTCTTTAGGTAGTGAAGAATTATGAATTCTTCCTAGACATCTTATAATCTTTTCTGAGTCGAGATAAAGTCCTAAAGAATTAATCATGAGAGGTTTCTTTGGGAATTTATCTTGTGTTTCCAGAAATTTATATTCTGTAGAGAAAACATTTTTCTGTATTAGTTTCACCCGGTATTTAATGGGTTCAAGACATTCATAATTAGGCTTTATTCCTTTAATGAATTTAAAGACAAGAGCTGTAACTCTTAAGAGTTTACCCAAAGATGAGTATTTAGATCCATCAATTACTCTTTCTGTTGTGTCTGCAGTATTTACACAACTTATTTCTGCTGTGTTCAAGCAAACTGTTTCTTCTGGCATAATGTGAGCTTTTTGCTGAGGCCAGTTATTTTCATTAGAGAGCCAGTTCGGTCCGTGGAGCCATAATTTATTATCCACAAATTTCTTGAGTGGGACACCACGTGACAATATGTCAGCTGGATTCTCTTGGGTAGAGACGTGGAGAAAGAGATAATCTCTCTGCATCTCTTTTAGTTCTGCTACTCTGTTCTGTACATAGACCAACTTACTCTTATTATTTCTTAACCACTGGAGAACTGCTTCACTATCACTCCAGATCACGGTTTTTTCAATAGTGAGATGATCAAGTACTTTGTTGAGATAGACAGCTAATTTTGTACCTACACAGAGTGCTGTCAGTTCCAATTGTGGTACTGTTCTGACCTTCAAGGGTGCTACCCTGGCCTTTGAAGTAATTAGTGTACTTCCTTCAGCATTACTCATGTAAGCTACAGGGCCTTAACCTCTGGTTGACGCATCACAGAACACATGTAATGTGTACTTGTTTCCCTCTTGACCTATTTGTCTTTGAAGTTTAATTTGATGAAGTTGTTTAAACTCCTTGGATATTTCATCCCATGCTTGACTCATTTCTAGAGGCAAGTTCTCATCCATCCAATTTGAGTTTCCATGCATCTTGCATAAGCATTTTACCTTTTATGGTGAGACGAGTCCTAGAGGATCAAAACATTGAGATACCTCTGACAGTAAACTACGTATAGTGAGTGTACTGCATGATTTATTGTTTATCTTTTTGAGATTCAAAGTATCTTCCTGTGTGTTCCAATTAAGTCCCAGCATATTGTTGCAATCTGGAATTTCAGCTTCAGGGAAATCTTCTTTGATAAGTTCCCTTAATTGCTTTGAATTTGTATTCCACATCCTTAGAGGCATATTTGCTTCTTTCATCTCCTTTTTAGCTTCTCTGTATAAGGATTTCAAATCCTCCTCTTTATTCACAGCACCTTGAGGATTGTCCACATAGAAACTTTTCTTTAAGATTTCTTTGAAGGGACTTTCAGATTTCTTCAAATGTGTATTTAGAGTAGCTTCTAGTAAGAATGGAGAGGATGTTGCACCAAATAATACTGATTTGAAACGATAAGTTTTCACAGGACTTTGAGGATCATGTGCATTTTCAGGCCACAAGAATCGAGTATAATCTCTATCTATTTCTTATAGTCCTACTCTTAAGAAACCTTTGGAAATATCAGCCGTGTAGGCATATGGGTTTGCGCGAAACTTCATAAGCACGTCTCCAAGCTTCTCAGTTAGTGAGGGTCCGGTCATCAGACAGTCATTAAGACTTGCTACATCTTATTTGACGTGCGTTGCAATTATTTTACACATGTAGTGGAGTGGTTTCAGAATCTTTTATGACTCCTGGTGTGGGAGATAATGGCGTCTGTCTTCAACTTTCTTCGACTATTTCCTCAATGAATTTATTGTCCAACTGTTCTTGTATGATATTATCATAAACAGTCAGTAGCTCTGGATTTTTCCCTAAGCTCATGTATTTGTGCTTTCATCTGTCCGAAAGCCATGCGATAATTGCTAGGCAGATGTGGTGGATTTAATTTCCATGGTAACCTAACCCAAAAACTGTCCTTTCTTCATATTTGACGGTGTCCAAATTTGGGTTTATAAGTCTGAGACTCTTGTGGGCTTGTTTATTTACATCAATACCTATCGCTCTAAACCCCACAACTTATCAACTGGTTTTATTCATTTCTTCCCGTAATGATAATTTTTGCTGTGGGACATGATCAGAGGTTTTCTCGTAACTAGTACATTTTCCACTGAATCAATATTGCTTCTTTCCCACTTTGAGAGGGAATGGGACCACATATCATGTGGCCTCCTGCTGCTTCAGAAAGTGAACATCATGTTTACTTACTATATTTTGCACAAAACAGTGATAAAAATCACTTACAATGATTAAAATCAACTGGATAATAGTGTCGTCTGTATGTCAGGAGAGGCTAACTTGACCTTAGCTGCTTTCAGTGCTGCAACTGTTTTTTTTTAATCCCTGGATTGCACAGACTTAGGCAAATCATTCTACTACCACAAACTTCTACTGTCTTTTTCCTGTTTCTAGCCAACAGTGATTCGGCTAGGTCATATGTCTGTTTACCAGAATTGTGGAAAAAACCAGCTTTTATCTAACTGTATTTTGGGATAGGGTTGTTTATTCAGTTTCTGCAACACTGTTCTTCTTATGAAAGACCTTTGTGAGCCTTGATCAAATAGTGTTAGCACATTGGTTTTGTGTAATTTATTAGATAACTCAACTCGAGCTATCGGGAGAGCAGTTGCTTTAAACTTATCTCTCACATTTAATGCTGTTGATTGTTGACTTCCTGATTCTGTGGAAGTCTTCTGCTGTTCAGCAAAAGTATTTGGGCATAATGCTGTATGATGCATACCCTTGCATTTAAAACACTTCTTCAGTGAGCATTTACCTCCTTGTGTTCACCTAAACACTTGATGCACCTTTTCAGTGATGAACACGTTGTTTACGTGTCTCCTTTGATGTGTTTTGAATAACAATACTGTGCCCAATTTTGTTCCATCAAAGTACAATTTTGGAGTTTTTATGTAGAAGTTTTTTACTGTTTTTGTATTCACGGGGCTTGATAAATGCCTAAGGGGTTTTCCCCATTCTGTGGTTTAGGGGAGTATTATACTCTTTTATACTGAGTTGGGTTCTTATCCACTGGATTTGTGGATTTTCATCTTGTCTCGTTTTGTGCATGAAAACTATTGTTTGTAAAATTTCAATTTCTTCACAAGTGAAAAAGGTTTTTTGAAAAATAACTTAATCGTTCAATAGTTTTTGGGGGAAACTTATCTTGACAATACCCCTATAAAACCCAAACAATTGTCTGGTAATTTTAGAACCTAGAGATTGTGACTATTTTTTAAAGTGATTCTAAATGCCGGGAAGTCTGAAAAACAATGTTTGGTGGCCAAGTTTATATTAAGACTGCAGTTAAATCGGCCTTGTCGCATGAAGTAATTGTCTGTAAAGACACGTAAGGTTTTGATAATTACCTTTAACCCCCGGAAAGACTTATTGTTCATAGGGGTTTCCCCTTTACAAGCATTTAAGGTAAATTGAACTTGCAATCTCTTTTATGTCAGTTTTGAAATTTTCTATGGATTTAAAACCCCTAATGAATTTCATAATTATGACTTGGAAAAAAGGTAATGACAAAGTAGGTAAGTTTTGGTAATGGGACCTTGTTGGTTTCAGGTGTAACAGGGTTTGCATAGTTAAAGTGGTTCTGTGACAGGTTTTTCGGCAGAAGCCGTATCCTGTCCCCTTAATTGTTGATTTCTAATGTATCCAAAAAAATTTTTAATTTCTCCTAGTGGATCTGATTTAAAAAAATTCTTTTCATAATTTGTATAGTCTGAATTAATTTTTCCCGCGTTGTGTAAGTAAATTTAAAATTTTATTCAAGATCATAAAATCTATGTTTGTATCTTGAGTTATCCTATACATTCGCTGCCGACCCCGTTTTGAGGGGCTGTTGTGCTCTGCGCCCCTCTGCTGTTTGTAGGCGAGCTCCCTTGTCAGTTACCTGGCTGCAGTGGTGTGAAGTGGTGCTGTCACACCTCGGCTAACAACATAGGTGCACTGTGATTGTCAAGATGGCGGTTAGTCTGAGATGCCGGATAAATACTGTAGGCATTGAGCTACTTAAAGGAACGATAACGCCCAGTTCTGCGCAAGTCTTATTGCCAAAGATCATCCAGGAGACATATGGCGTACAAGATAGTGACTTGTATGGTGTTGCATTGAACGGAGGACAACGAATTTTCGTTCAAACTGCTATCAGCAACGGTTTATGAATCGTTAGTCACCAGGTTTCAGGACGTGAGTCTTAACGTCACACCAGCTGTTCAATGTAAGAATGATAGATGTTTCACGGCATTATACGTGGATCAAGTTATGCAACGTTCCCTTTGAGGCGGACGAGATGGATATAAGGAAAGTTTTTGAGAAGTATGGATGGTGTGCATTATGCTCAACATGGTACGTGGACGGCAGGAGCCTATGCTGGTTTTCCAGAGAGTTCTTTCAACCTCAAAATGACTTTGAGGCACCCAATACCGTCCTATGTGTATCTACAAGATTTCAGGACGCAGGTAATGGTAATGTACCCAGGACAACGACGTACGTGCCTCCTATGTGGTGAGTATGATCACATAGCAGCAACCTGTGACAAGCGAAGAACATGTGCCTGGACCTGTGGTGGACGTCACAGCCCCCTGCTTCAAAGGTGACAGGTGAGGAACAAACATCGGATGGAGGGCGTGGTGTTTTGTGGAGCGAGATAGTGGATCGGGCACACAAGACTGGCGGTGAGTTGGAGTCCCGCCCAAGCTGCTGATCAGGTTGTCGTCTCCTGTGGATAAGGAGGAGCAGCAATTACAGGAGAGGTTCTTGAGATTGAGGAGGAATGGTGGAGGTGTTGAAGACTTTGTCACCGCCAGAGAGGAACGTTACATCTGAGCGTGGTGTCATCGGAGAATCGTCACTTCCAGAAAGTCTGAGACATGATAATTTGGGGACGGTGGTGGTTTGGAGTCGACCATTGAATCATTAAACCATTCTCAGGTGGAGGTGGAGGTTCATCGAGAGGCAACATCTGACCAAGACATGTGTAACATGACTGTCACGAGAAAGGGGTGGTACATCAGATTCTGATGACGTCCTTATGCTGCACAAAGGCTGGGAAACAGACTGAGGTGAAGTGTGAAGGTAGTGGTGTAGGTGGTGGTAGCCATGATAGGAGGCACCGGAAGAAGGGGGGAGGGAAAGAGAGCACTCTGAAGGTGTCAAACTTAAATTCAAGCTCTGGAGTTGTAAAGAGTGATGAGAGGAAGCAAAGGTGGAAACTTTTAATAGGCCTTAGGTGTATGTCTGTAAATGTTAATGGGTTATGTAGCGGTTATGAAGAGAGATTGGTTTCGTAATTTTCTGAATAAAATCTAGAGTGGATGTTGTGTTCCTGCAGGAGCACAATTTTAAAGAGGGTTAGGGTGTTGGAGGTGGCAGGATTTCGAGTAGTTACCCATGCCATCTCCCCGTCTAAAAGGTGGTGTGGGAATTTTATAAGGGAGAGGAGCCGTTTGTTTTGCAGAGAAGCGAGGGAGGAGGGGGAGGGAGGGTGTTGCGGGTGGTGGACGGGTAAGCGTGTGTCTTTTGTGAGTGTGTATGCGCTGGCTGAAAATAACATAAAGGTAAAGAATGATTTTGTGTGTGAGGATCTTGTGTTTTTCTTAAGTGCACTGCCAGAGGTGGCGATAGTTGGTGGGGACTGGAATAGTGTAATCAGGGTGGCTGATGTAGACCCAAAAGGGGCTGGATATATGTCTGTGGCTCTTAGGGATTTATTAAGGGATGTTAGGTTATGTGATGCCTTTGGGGGTGGTGGTGTGGGAGACTGAATATACGTTTGTTAGGAGTGGATATGCTGCGAGACTAGATAGAGTGTACCTTTCTCAGGGAGTGGATGTGAAATCTTTCAGTACTGTTGAGGCTACAATGTCAGATCATAGGGCAGTGGTGGTGGAGGTTGGGTGGGGGACGCTTGCGGACATATATAGAAGTTATTGGAAATTAAATATAAGTGTGTTAGGTGATGAGGAGGGGTTGGAGGGGTTTTCAGTCCTAGGGAGGGGCTTAGTGTGGAAGAAAAAGGGGGGTGGATAAAATTGTGACATGGTGGGTAGTGTCGCAAAAGAAAGGATTAGAAGTTTTATGTGAGAGAGGGAAAGTATTAATAATTTAAAATTGGTGGCTAACTATTTAGAGGTAGGTTAAGGGTTTCTTGGGCGGGGGGTGGGTGGAAAAAATTTTCCTATAGATGAAAAAGCTGAAATAAAGAGGGGTTGGGGTGTTGAAAAGAAAAAGGGTTTTAAGCAGTGGGGCAGGCAGGGGGGGAGGGAAATGTTTGGGGCGAAAGCCGTCGCGTGTGTTTTGCGGCATCAAAAAACAAAGGCAGGCGGTGAATTACCATGTTTAGAGGGAATGGAGAGGTTGGGAAATTTTAGGCAGGGGAGGAGATACGAACCAAAGGGGGTGTGTGAGTATGCGGAGGGGTTTCACGGAAAGTACTGGAACAATGGGGGGGTGGGCGAGTGGCCCGTTGGAAAGGTGTGTGTAATTTTTGGGCGTGTAATTTAGGAAATGTGATAGAAAGGCTAGGGAGCAGTCAGGTGAAACATATAAATTTTTATTTTTTCAACGATTCGTTTATTTTTGGGTGTACATTAGAAGCTTATATAAAAACCTCCTGTGCTGAAGTTTCAATCATATCGGCCAAAAAGTAAATGATATATGCAAAATTTACGAAAAAATTGCATTTGGCAGCGGAAGTCCTACTCAGTGGTACTTGGAAAAGTGGTTTTGACACTTGCTGCTGATAGAACACCTCTAATTCCATCACGAATTACGTACCTATTCTAAAATAAACCTTATCTTCATGCTAAAAAAAAATAAGTTTCATAACTTTTTTGTCATATTGGAAGATGTCGGTCTTGTTGCCCACATAAATCTAAAAATATTTGGGATAGTTCAGAAAGGTACGTAATTTCTTGTAAATCAATCATTCTCCTATGTTTGTTGTGAAAATCAAGTCAATTCATTCATAAATAAGGATGCAATCCCCCTAAATAGGTAAATAACTTACTTTCGAGATATAGGCCGAAGCGCGCGGCACCCCAGGTGCCCGGGAAATATTTTTTTTCCTCGATAAATTCGCCTTATTTTACACTTTTTCCGCGACCTACGAGTGTTTATTACAGTTAACCATTATAAATCCGTTTTCTCTCATCACTGATGAGAGAGGTCGGACCATTTCTTCACCTTCAGGGGAAATATCGATAGAAATTTTTTCCTCGGGGCATCATATTATGCTATATATTATTTTTTAAGGTGTACTTTTTATGTTTATATGCTATTATTATATTGCATTATGTCATAATAGATCAATTGTGATAGATAAATAAGCCTTATAATTGATATTAGCGTGGGTATGGAATATTTTGTTGGCTGAAGGTGTCGGCCATTTTATGCAAAATACCCAGGGTACCTGATTGGTTCCTTGATCATATTATCTCCGCCCACTCTGGCATGATCTCAGATGGTGAATTTGTATTATATTAGACAAAGATATAAGAAAAGGATAAAAATAACACGGGGAAAAAACGTAAACAATGCCGCGTCAGCGCTTGTTTGTTACGCAATATGACGCGTCAGCGCTGTCACCATGCCTGTTATAAATGGCTTTAATTCCTTTTAGAAACATCGTACAAGGATAATAATTATACCAGAGTGTAGCCAGAAAGTTCAGCTATTTTTTGGTAACAATATCTCCATTTTCATATTTTTTCGAATTTTTTTTTGCTCCGCGCAAATGAACATGACCGCTCCCTAAATTTAGGTGGGACTACTACGGCAGAGGAAATAGAGAATGCGTTAAGGGGAATGAGGAAGAGGAAAGAACCCGGTATTGACGGTTTCCCGCTAGAATTTTATTTACAACATTGGACGTTGATAAAGGAATTTATAGTTAGGTTATTTAATCATATGAAGGAGAAGGGTAAGTTGGGGGAGAAGCAGGTAACAGCAGTTGTAGTGTTGGTCCCAAAGGTCAAGGGGCAGCCCACCCTTCGGGAGTACTGAGCCATATCACTGATGTGTGCAGACTATAAGGTGTTTGCAAAAATTTTAGGTAATAGGTTCAAATGTGTTGTGGGGAGGGTGGTGTCAAAATCTCAGTTCGGGTTGCCCGGGGAAGGTCGATGATTGAAGGGGCATGGGATACTGAGAAGTTTTTTGGAAGCTAAGGGTGGGGGTGGAGGGGCGGCTTTGTTGGCTCTAGATTGGCAAGGAGCATATGACAGAGTGGAAAGGGGAGCTTTGCAGGTTATACTTAGGAGACAGAGTTTTGGGGAGGAAGTAGTCGAGTGGGTAAATACGTTGTACAAGGGGGCGAAAATGAGGATACAGATTAATGGGTGTATGGGGAGGGAAATTGCAATGGGTAGAGGCCTTAGACAGGGATACCCCATGTCCCAAATATTGTTTGCGTGTTTCCAGGACCCCTTTTATAGAATGGTTGACCGTAACTTATGTACGCCATGTGAGGGAAGTGTGGGGGGTGGGAGGGCCTGGCCGGGTTTAATTGGATATGTTGACGACACCACTGTTCTCATTCGTGAAGGGATGGCAATGGGAGTGTTGGACGAGGTTGTTCAATTATTTGGAAGTGCCACGGGTATGCAGGTAAATAGTGCGAAGTCAAGGTGGATGGGGTTGGGTTCTTGGGTGAGGGGTGTGGGGGGGAGATGTAATGTTGTTAAAGAATGGGCGGTGTCTTTAAAGATTTGTGGTATTATTTATAAGGATGACATGGTTGCGGCGTGGGAGGAAAGCTCGGATAGGTTATTGGAAAGGATCGTGGGGCATCTATGTGTTCTGAGACCCCAGCATCTAACTCTGATACAGCGAGTGATAGTCGTGAACATTTTATTGTATAGTAAGGTTTGGAATGTTGCAGCTGTGTTCCCTATTACAGGGACAGCGATTGCGGGGATTCTAAGACGGGTATACAAATTTTTGTGGGGTTCACGTTGTGATTGGTTATGGAGGGAAGTTGTAATGCTACCTGTAAGTCAGGGTGGGTTGGGGTTGATGGATTTGAGACGGAGGGCTAAATGTGTGTTTATTAAATGGAAAGTGTTGCGTGAGGGTGTGAACGCGGGGCGTTTGGGAAGGATACACGATAGGCTGGGTATGTGGTATAGAGGAATGGAGTTCAGGGAATGTGAAATAGTTTTGAGGGCTGTGATGTTGGTTAGGGAAATGAGAAAGGTTCGTATAAGGGTTTTGTGTAGGTTACTTGTAGGTAGGTGCGTTGTCCCAGTTGAGGGTTTGTTCCCCATGTATGCGTGGAAGAGTATTTGGTTTAGATTTAGTAAAATGAAGTTAAACCCTCGGGCACGTGAGGTGATGTTTCGTTTTCTGCATGGGATCCTTCAGTCTGGTGAGATATTACGAAACAGACAGGTTGTAGAGGGTGGGGGTGTGGAATCTGTGAAGGGGATGAGACAGCGTTCCATGTAGTTTACTTTTGTGAAGGGCTAGAGGAGGTTAGGTGCTGGTTAAGTAGGTTGGTACAGAGGGTGGGGGCCGTGAGGTGTCGGTTTTGCGTGCTTTAAGTCTAGATATGGGTGGGTTAGACGAGGGTGTCATAAGAGCTTTAGATTATATCATGGTAGATTATATATATATGTCGTGGGTGATGAGGGGGAGAGGGGATAGTGAGGAGAGAAGGAAGGTTCTTGCGGTAACGTTCTATCATACGATGTGTCGTAACAGAGATTTGTATGGGAGGAGGTGGGATCAGGCTTTCTCAGAGGGGTATAGAATGCTAACGTTAGCGATTCTCGTAAATCTGTGATTGATAATAAGTGAGTGAAGGGGTTTTCATAGGTTGGAGGGAGTCAGGGGGTCACAGCGGGCTCGCCTCCTTTGGTGGGGGGGTCGTGAGAGTGTTGTGAATGTGGGTTTGGAAAGGTTTCCTGGTTTTCATTGAGACTTTATGGCAGCCAAGTGTGGATGTAGAGCTCAAGGTCTCGTTATGTTAGATATAACACTTTTCAGAATGTAGGTATAATATAGTAGATTTTTTATGTATAATTTTGATGTGTATCAGTCTTGTATAACATGATTCTTGAGTAATAAGTTATTTGCGGCATGAAGTGTGTTTTAGTTTGTATTTATGTTACGTGCTGGGTTTTTGCATGATGAGATATACTTATATACTGTTTTGCTTTGTGCATACAGTGCATCTGATTAATGTGATTTTGTGAAAATTTGGTGTGTACGTGTGTAGTGTGGGTGTGTGTGTGTGGGTGTGGGTGTGGGTGTGGGTGTGTGTGTATATATATACATTATATATATAATATATTATATATATATATATATATATATTATATATATATATATATATATATATATATATATAAAATATATATATATTAGTATATATTATATCCCTTTCTATTGTTTTGAGCCTTTGTCATGGGGCAGACGTTATGTAATACTTTATATATGTATGATTCGATTCTTTTTAAAGTTTATAATCATGGTCTGTACTCTGATACCGGTTTGGTGTCAATGCTAAGTTCTTGATGTTAAGTTTTAGTCTGTATGGTATACAGACATATCTAGACAGTTTAGTGACGTAGGCCATTTGTGTCTGAGATTATGTATATGGGTTTATTGTAACAGTATAGCGCTTCAGTTATTGTGTTCTATGCTGAATTCTTTTTCTGTATATTCGTATGTTGGTATATGTAAAGCTGTATCGTTAGGGATACGTATGTAGATGTTCTAGTAAGATTATGATGGTAGGTTTTGGGTTTTTGATTAATGCGAAGGATGGGATTTAACTGATATAACTTCTCTGTATGTTTTATGTTCAAATGTATTGAGCCTTTGTCAGATGTCATGATACGTGGAGAAATTTTCTCCAGGAGGGAGGTATCAGCCCCCTACAGCCCTTCAGCCCCTTTCAGCCCTGAGGGGCCCAGCCCTCTCAGAAGGGGCAAGCATCTTGTTTACTGCTACAGTGAGTAATTGATCACAGATGCCATATGAGTATGCGACGTGGTCAAGTGACCGTTGCTCCTTGCAGTCCAGTGCTGCAGAGTGTATTTTAATAAGGACGTTAAACTCTTACTTTAGCAGGACAATTAAGGGAAAATTTTGGGCTTCCATTTTTTTATATGGTAAAGATAGTGGCATTGTTGTCTATGCTTAAGCAGCAAGAATAAAACATTCTGTTTTTGCTTCATCGGAAAGTGGCAAGGAAAAAAAAAGTACTAGGTCAGTTTTTTTTGTGCTAGGGGAGGGACGGCATGAGGCCCCCGGGGGCGTCTTCAGATTACTTTTGACTTATGAGAGTGCATGACCCCGGGATAACCAACAAAGAACACTGATTGGGTTAGTGTAAACAAAGTTTTTCAAAAAACACAATAAACACTTAAAGAAGTGTGATCAGCTTTTTATGATAAGATTGTAAAAAAAATAAAGAAAAATCTTGTGGAACATAGTGTCCCAGTGGCGTTTCCTAGATATAAAAGACGGGGGACCCCAAGGACACTTCAGCTTCTTTTCGCACCGTTATCTTTTCCAAGGTGTAAAAGAACACCAAGCTCACGCTACAAGAGAAAAGGTAGGTTAAATTTTTGTAGTAGGGGTTTGACTGCACGTTTTTGATTTGCAAGGATTTTTGTAATCAATATAGTCGGGTAAGGTGGGACTTTTGGTCCAACAAGTATGAAATCGGTAGCAATAGTAAATGAAAAATGCTGAAAACACCCCTAGGGGTAATTTATAATCTTAAAAAATTAAAAATCTTTTACACCCTTTGAGAGAACTTCGACAGCTTCTAAGCCTTGTCTGCAGGGGCGGCTGTGAAAAGCGAAAAAGTTGTCTTTCAAAGTTAAGTAAAAACTCTTTAAATTAAGGGAAATGCTTTTCTCAACTATTGGTCGTGCTCAAACCGGATAAAGGCCCACATGTGGCCCAAATATGTTGTCTACAGTGTACAATATCTAAGAGCCCAGGTCCTTCGAAAAAATGGTGTTTTAAAATTTTAAAATTGTTATAAATGAGCCCCTCCGGGATCAATCACAGGAAGGGGCACCCAAAAAAGAAAACGGGTTGCCACCCAGCATTCACCCAAAAAAAAGGGGAGTGGGAGACTTACCCAACAAAAAAAGGGGGATGGACACTGCATCCAGGCTCCAATCTCGAAAATCGTGACTTCGAAACAAACAACCCAATGGGTGTTCAGTTTGTTGAGTGTATATACACATAGTGTTTATAATGTTTATAGACAGAATTAAGAGAAGTTTTTTAAATTTTTTCTTATAGATAACCCCGTTATATTAAAAAGAATTTTTTATAAAGTTAAGCTTTCAAAAAATATATAAAAGTGCATTTTTATGTGTAAGTAAAATTCACGTGGATTTGCAGTTATCAATGACTTTATAGTGTATAGTGAAAGAAGTGTTAACATCGTTTTTACGATTAATCATCGGGTCGGCTGACCAGCAAACTCGAGCCATAAACACCGCCTTATGTACTGTGTACCCTTATGGTCATTGACCCCCGAGGTTTTTGCTTTGGGGTCAGTGTGTCTGACTTTTTATGCTGACTTAAGATAACAAAAAATCAGCTGTTTATAGCAGTACGTGTTATTTAAAAACTCTAAGTGTGGGGCTAGAATTTTCTGTTTCCATTAAAATGGCTTTTTTGAAAATCAGTTTTCGTCTTTACAGACTAAAATTACACAAATTTGAAAAACTAATTTCAGTTGTATAGGATTAACTCAAGATCAAACATAGATTTTGATGATCTTGAGGTAAATTTGAATTATTTACCGAGTCTGGAAATAATTAATTCAGACTTACCATTATGAAAAAAATTTCTTGAATCGATCCATTGAGGAGAAATTAAAAAGTTTTTGGGTCTTTTAGTAATCAACAATTTAAAGGGGGCAGGAGTACAGGCTATTGCCCCCAAAACTCGCACAAAGACCTATGTTTAATGTGGTAAAAAACCCCCTAACAACAAAAGTGTCCCCTTCCAAGCTTTCCCAATTGTCATTACCTATTTTCCAAAGTATAAAATTATGAAGAATTCATTAGTGATTTTCAATCCATAGTAAATTCATGAAACTGACATAGATGAGATTGCTAAGTTCAATTACCTTAAATGTCTTGTGAAGGGAGAACCCTATGAACTGATTAAGTCATTTCCGGTGGTTAAAGGTAATTATCAAATAGCCTTACGTGTCTTAGCAGACAATTCTTTGAGTGACAAGGCCAGAGTTAGACTGCAGTCTTAATATCAAGCTTGAAGACCCAAACGTTTTTTTTCAGACTTACAGGCATTAGAATCACATTAGACAAAAGTCTCAGATCTCTAGGTGCTAAATATGACCAAAGGCAGTGTGATTGGTTTATCAGTGGCATTGTACAAGATAAGTTGTCACCAAAAAACTATTGAACGTTTAAAATTTATGTTCAATAAAAGCTATTTCACTTATGAGGAATTAGCAATGGTTTACAAACAATGTTTCATGCTTTCAAGCAACGAGACAAGATGAAAAATCCACAAATCCAGTGGATACAAACCTTAACTAAGTATAAAAAGAGAAAAAAACCTACTCACACTAAACCACATAATGGGAAATCCCATATAGGCATTTATCAAGCTGTGAATACAACAGACAGTAAACAGACTGTCATACAAAAACGTACTCCAAAATGTGTACTTTGTCATGGAACACATTGGGCACAGTATTGTAGTCAATACACATCAATGGAGGCACGTAAACAACGTGTTCATCAGCTGAAAAGGTGCATCAAGTGCTTAGGTGAACACAAGGGAGGTAAATGTTCAATGAAGAAGTGTTTTAAATGCAAGGGTATGCATCATACAGCATTATGCCCAAATACTTTGGCTGAACAGCAGCAGACTTCCACAGAATTAGGAGGTCAACAAGCAACAGCATTAAATGTGAGAGATAAGTTTAAAGCAACTGCTCTCCCGAGAGCTCAAATTGAGTTATCTAACAAATTACACAAAACCAATGTGCTAACATTATTTGATCAAGGCTCACAAAGGTTCTTCATAAGAAGAACAGTGTTGCAGAAACTGAATAAACAACCCTATGCCAAAATACAGTTAGATATAGCTGGTTTTTTCCACAATTCTGGTAAACAGACATATGACCTAGCCAGAATCACTGTTGGTTAGGAAAAAGGAAAAAAGACAGTAGAAGCTGTGGTAGTAGATGATTTGCCTAAGTCTGTGCAGATCCAGGGATTAAAAGAAACAGTTGCAGCACTGAAAGCAGCTAAGGTCAAGTTAGCCTGTCCTGACTACAGACGGACACAATTAGTCCCAAATTTATTTAATCATTGGAAGTGATTATTAAAATTGTTTTGTTCAAAATATGTAAGTAAACATGATGTTCACTTGCTGAAAACAGCAGGAGGCCACATGATATGTGGTTTCCCCTTTTCCCCTTTTCCCAAGTGGGGAAAGAAGCTGATATTGATTCAGTGGAAAATGTACTAGTTACGAGAATAACCGTGGATCATGTACCACAGCAAAAAAATTATCATTACTGGAAAAATGAATGAACCAGTTGATAAGTTGTGGGATTTAGATGCGATAGGTATTGATGTAAATAAACCAAGCCCACAAGGGTCTCAGACTTGTAACCAATATTTGGACACTGTCAAATATAAAGATGGACAGTATTGGGTTTGGTTACCATGGAAATTAAATCCACCACATCTTTCCTTAGCAATTATTCGCATGGCTTTCGGACAGATGAAAGCACAAATTTCATGAGCTCAGGAAAATTTCCCGGGGCTACTGACGGGTTTTGATAAATCTACAAGAACAGTTCGACATTAAATTCATTGAGGAAATAGTCGAAGATAAGTTAAAAGAAAAACGCTCATTATCCCCCGCACCATGGGTCAAAAAGGATTCTAAAACCAGCCATCGGTTGTATAAAATTGCGTGAAAGTGCAAAAAAAGATGTAGCAAGTTTAATGATGTCGATGACGAACCCTCACTAACTGAGAAGTTGGGACGTGTTTGAAATTTCGCAAAAAAACCCTTGCTAAGGCTGATTTTTCCCCAAAAGCTTTCTTAAGAGTAGGCTACAAGAATAGATAGGATTATACTCGATTTTGTGGCCTGAAAACCCCACATTTCCTCAAAGTCCTGTGAAAACTTATCGTTTCAAATCAGTTTTTTTGGTGCAACATCCTTTCCCCCTTTCTTACTAGAAGTCTCTAAATACACATTTAAAGAATCTGAAAGCCCCTTCAAAGAAATTTTAAAAGAAAGTTTTATGGGAAATTTTCAAGGTATGATATAAAGGGAGGTTTGAAATCCTTATTTAGAGAAGCTAACAAAGAGTGAAAGAAGCAAATATGCCCTAAGGAGTGGAATACAGATTCAATGCAATTAAGGGGAAATTATCAAAAAGATTTCCCCGAAGCTGAAATTCCTGATTGAACAATATGCTGGGGGTTAAATTTGGAAACAAGGAAGATACTTTTAGTCTAAAGGATAAATAATAAATCTGCCGTAACTCCTAAACGTAATTTACTGTCAGAGGATCACAATGTTTTGATCCTCTAGGACCGTTTACCCTTACCATAAAAAGGGAAAAATGCTTTTGCAAGTGATGGAAGCTCAAAATTTGGTTTCGATGAGAAACTTGCCTTAGAAAAAAAGGTCAGCATGGGATGAAAAATCCAGGGAGTTTAGAACTTATCAAATTAAATTTCTCAGACAAATGATCAAGGGGAAACAATTAATATTACATGTGTTCTGTGATGCGTCAAACCCGAGGTTATGGGGTGTGCTTTAAAAAAATAATGCTGAAGGAAGTACACTAATTTCTTCAAAGGGCCCGGGGAGCACCCTTGAAGGTCGCAGTACCCAAATTGGGGTGCAAATCTATGTAGGTACAAAATTAGTGTTATCTCAAAAAAGTACTTGATATCTTACTATTGGGGGAAAACCGTGTCCAGTGATTTGAGGCAGTTCCCGTGGTTAAAAATAATAAGAGTAAGCGGGTTATGTACAAAAACAGAGTAGCAGAAAAAAAAGAGATGCAGAGGATTATTCTTTCTCAGTCCACCCAAGAGAACCCATGACTGTTTCACGTGGTGCCCACTAAAGAAATTTGTGAATAATAAATTAGGCTCCACGGACCGAATTTGGCTCTCTAATGAAAAAAGGGCCTCAGAAAAAAAGTCATTTACCCCAAAAAGAAAATTCTGCTGAACCAGCAGAAATAAGTTGTGTAAATATGCAGACACGACAGAAATAGTCATTGAATGGATTAAAAATTCTTTGGGTAAACTCTTAAGAGTTACAAACTTTTTCTTTAAATTTATTAAAAAGGGAATAAAACCGATTTGAATGTCTTGAAACCATTAAATACTAGGTGAAACTAATACAGAAGATGTTTTCTCAACAGAATATAAATTTCTAGAAACACAAGATAAATCCCCAAAGAAACCTGTCATGATTAATTCTTTAGGACTTTATCTCGACTCAGAAAAGATTATAAGATGTCGAGGAAGAATTCATAATTCTTCACTACCTAAATAAGCCATACATCCAATATTGATCCCCAAGAATCATTGGCTAACAAAACTGATTTTGCAAAACGCCCACAGTAACGTGTTACATGGTGGGGTAGCTGACACTTTGTCATATACGACAATCCTACTGGATACCTCGTGGTCGACAAAGTGTGAAAAAACAAATAAGGGACTTGTCGTCAATCTGATATGCGAGTATGTCAGTATCCAGGTCCACCTCCATATCCCACTGAAAGAGTTTGTCATATCACTCCATTTGAGGTGACAGGTGTAGATTACACTGGACCAATAATTTTAACCAAAACAGTTGACAAAGTTCCCATCAAGGTGTACATCTGTTTGTTCACTTGTGCTACAACTGGAGCAGTACATCTAGAAGTAGCCACTGACATGTCTGCTGAAATTTTTATCAAATTATTCAGAAGGTTTGCAGCCAGAAGGGAATGTCCCAGGCTGATGATTTCAGATAATGCAACGAACTTTGTTGCTGGTGCTGCTTACATAAGCAAGATCTTTGATCAACCAGAAATACAACAGATGCTGAATCAACGCAGTTGTCGTTGGAGATACATTCCTCCTAAATCTCCATGGCACGGCGGATTTTATGAAAGAATGATCGGCATTGTAAAACGTTGTTTAAGGAAGACTCTTCATCGTCAAAGAATCGACTTAGAAGAATTCTGTACAGTTGTGACTGAAATAGAAAATAGAGTCAACAACAGACCTTTAACTTATGTTACCGATGATCTGGACAATTTAGAAGTGTTAAGTCCATCTCATTTACTCCATGGCAGAAGGCTCGACCCTGTTCCTCCCATGAATGATAAAGAAATCATAGAGGATCCTACTTATTTCGAACCTGAGCAACTCAGACGTAAATTCAAACACCTTAATAAAGTGATTGAACGTTGGGAGAAAATTTGGCGAGAAGACTATCTCGCCTCATTGAGAGAACACTTCTATGGAGCTGGTGTTCCTGAAAATCATAAGTCCTTAAGACCTGGTGACATAGTGATTATTGACAATGATGGTCCGACGTCCCAATGGGCACTTCGGAAAATTGTGACCACATATCCTGATGCAAATGGAATCATCAGGACAGTTGATGTTTTGAGCTAAGGTGTAGTGAATAAGCGAACAATAAATAAACTAGTGCCGTTAGAATTACACAGTGTTGAAAACAAAATTAGTGATTCTCCAGAAACCACACAGACTAAAGCTGTTCAGAAAAGACAAGCAGCAGTGGTGGCGAGTGAGAAAATTAAATTAATGTTAAGTGATGAATAGTTCACCTGCAGCGAACCTCTGCCGCCCCCCAGTGTGGAGAAATTTTCTCCAGGAGGGGGGTATCTGCCCCCTTCGGCCCTTCAGCCCCTTTCAGCCCTGAGGGGCCCAGCCCTCTCAGAAGGGGCAAGCGTCTTGTTTACTGCTACAGTGAGTAATTGATCACAGATGCTGTACGAGTATGCGACGTGGTCAAGTGACCGTTGCTCCTTGCAGTCCAGTGTTGCAGAGTGTATTTTAATAAGAGACAGTATATCTCTTGCTTTAGCAGGACAATTAAGGAAAATCCTGCTCCCACTTTGTTACTATAGTAAAGTAGTGGACATTGTTGTCTATGCTTAAGACGCAAGAATCAAATTCTGCTTTGCTT